>JAVXUP010000603.1:0-401275 GCA_033070095.1 Escallonia herrerae
TAATTATTCTTGACTGTCACCTTAATCAACATCTGATAGCCAATACATAGTCTCATAAACCCTTTTTTCTTTTACTTCAATGATCTTCGCCCTCCTTTAGAGCAACTATGTTCATTAGACACTGGTTGTTGACAATTAAAACAGCCTCTTTTGATTCATCTTAAACATTAGACCGGTGTCTTACTCTCATGCTTAAGACATGCTTTACTTGCCTTAGCATATTTCACACCCTCGTGCCTCAATTCACACCATCTATATTTTCTATCTCTTCCTTTTTGTTAGAGGTGTCAAATGGGCCGGGCTTGGGCCGGCCCAGCCCAAGCCCAACGGGCCTCCAACAAAATGGGCCGGGGCCGGGCCAGTGAGGCTGCCAACCGGGCCGGGCCGGATGGAGGGAAAATCTGGGCCCAATCCAAACCCTGGCCCTAGGCCCAATATCTAGGGCCGGGCCTAGGCCCTATTTATTTTTATTTTTATTTTTTTGCATTTTCTTGTTATTCAAAGTAAAGACTTTCATTACGGTAATTTCTTGTTATTATTTAAGCAAATTGTAATGTAGTACTATGACTAAGATTTTTGTTATTATGTAAGCAAATTGCTCTCTCTCTCTCTCTCTCTCATTTACATCTCTCAATTTTAAATTTCTTCTTTCATATACTCTAGGCATGTCTAATATTCACAATTTAACGAACCTAATCTTTATCCTTTTATTTCATTATAAGTCATATACATATATATATATATATATGTATATACATATTTATTTGTCTCTTATTTTATTTTTTATTATATGTTAAACCTTTTTATACTCTTCTTGGTGAGTTTTATTAATAAAATCTTAACACATAACAATTATTACTATTTGAAAGAGACTATTTCTATTATTTGATATTTTACTTCAAATTAATTGGTTGAGATTGATACATGTTAATTCCTGAGACTATCTTAAGTAATAAGTATAGATTTTGACTAACAGTTTTTTCTCTCTACTTTGTCTCATATACAAAATAAAATTATTCTATATATATGACTCTCATATCATATTTATGAGTGAGTATTAAAGAACCTATGATATTAATATATTGTGTTTGTTAGAAAATAAGAAGTAAGTGAGGTTAGAATTTATGAATGTATATAAATTATTAACGTCCATATAGAGTTAAATTGAAAATAAATATGTTCATAGGCCCTCCTCCTTTTATCCGGGCTTGGGACCGGCTGCTTGTAAACAAACAGGCGAAGTTACCTATTTTTTTATATATACAAAAAATATATATCTTGCTTGTAAAAACTTATTATATATATATATATATATATATATATGAAAAAACTATATTTTGTAAAAAAATTCTAAAACTTAAGAGAAGGAAAATAAAAAGAAATTACCTAATCATCCGGAAGTACTTCAATATCCGAGTCACTGCTCTTCCTATCATCAATCGGTTTATCTTGCTCGCGGTATTTCGCATCAAGATAATCCTTCCAACATACACATAGCTCGAGCGACTCGGGGTTAAGACGACTCCTCCTGTCATCCAAAACCCTCCCGCTGGCTGAAAATGCCGACTCTGAAGCAACCGTGGAGGCTTGCACTGGCAGTACATCCCGTGCAATTTGGGATAAAGTTTTATACATGTTTTGATTTTGTTTCCAAAAATTTAACAAATTAAAATTAACCTGTTCTTGCATTGATAAATCAGAATAATGATCAGTATTTGAATATACACCAATCTCATTAAAAGAGAAAAAAGTAGACGAACCTGCCGAATTAGAAGTACCTTCACCTGGTAGTTGATGATGAAGCTCTCAGCAGTCGATGATGAAGCTCGCCCGCGCACGTCAGCAGAATTACGATAGAGGTTGAACAATTCCTCAAATGTCTTGCTCACTTTCGCTGTGAGTGCGGTTGTGTCCTCTACTGGGTAGCACATTAATTTCGATATCTCTTGTATCGAGACGTTCACGCCATGCAACTTTAACCTAGGATCTAAACAAGTAGCCACAGCAAAAATAACAGGCAGTTCACTCCAATATTTATTAAACTTTTTATCCATCACTTTTACTATTTCCTTAAAGGGTCCTATATATCTCCATTTTGTTAACATTGTAGCCATCTTGAGAATTTCTATTACAGCGAGAGGAGAGGTGGGATAGTACGTACCAGACAATAAATTGGTAGACGTGTAAAATACCTCCAAAAATTCAGCTAGGTATGTGGCCATCTGCCATTCCTCTTGAGTTGGCAAGCCGGCTGGGAACAAGGTTAGTAGAAAATGCGTATAGACTTCTCTGTATGCCAGAATGTGTAAAAGCATATGGTATGTAGAGTTCCACCTGTGGACCACATCTGTAACTGCTCTCCTGCGAGGCATATTATATTCAACACACAACGTTTTAAATTGTTGTGTTCTCGGACTCGAACTATTAACATACGCTGTCATACCCCTCATTTTGACAAGAATATCTCCTGCAGCAGCTAAACCATCTTGAACAATTAAATTAATTATATGACAAACACAACGAACATGAAATAATTTACCAGAAAGTACAGGTTTGAGGCTCTCCTCTAAAGCATCAACAGCAGCTGTATTGTTAGAAGCATTATCAAAACTAATACTCATAATCTTATCCTTTAATTTAAATGTGGTACATGCTTTTAATATAATACTAGCAATGTTCATTCCATCATGCGGAAAAGGAAAGAGCTCGAAAGCGATGATTCTCTTGTGCATAATCCAATCTGCATCAATCCAATGGGCCGTCACACAAGTATAACTAACAAAAGTAAACGGAGATTGCCAAATATCAGAAGTAAGACTAACTTTACCGTCAAATTTATCGAAATAATCGATCAGGCGTGCTTTAGCAGCATTATACTGTCGGAGTGCATCGGATCTAGTTGTGTTTCTATGAACCTTTTTGTACAAAGGTTGAACGTATGTGTTCATATATCTAGAGTGCTTAGCATTATCGGCAAAAGAAAAGGCTTGTTCATCGTGAATAACAAATTCAGCGAGACCGTCTCTTTGCTCTCGCTGATTATAAACAAATAACTTACCGTCAAAAGATAACTGCGTTTGGGTAGGTTCGACGTGGCCTTGTCGAGGTGCACACTGAGGGTAATGCCTGTTAAGATGTCCATTACCACTACCAGACGAAAATAATTTAGCACAGTACTTACATCGAGCTTTTCGGATGCCGTCCACCATAACTTCATCAAAATGATTCCAACACTCGGCTTTCTTTTTTTTCCCCTTTTGGACTTCTGGCTCATTACCGGAGGCATTGCTCGGCCCTTCTTCATCATGACCAGGCATAGGGTTAAGATTATGCCACGGAGTAGTAGCTTCGCCAACCGAGCTGCGTCCTTGACTATAATGCGGGGGGTCTTGATCAGGCGTGTATTCAAAATCTGGAATGTTTTGATTGAACTCCCAATTGGCTTGGGTATCTATCATACAGCCTGTACTCATTCGTCCAGGAACGAATGGTTGTGGTGGTGCTTGGATTGGTGTTTGTGATGGCCGTGGTGCTGGCGCTTGTGCTGGTGGTGGTGCTTGTGATGATGATGATGTTTTTCGTGATGATGATCCACGCTTCAGTTTCTTCAGTAATCCAGCCATATTTGACGCTAAACTTTTTTACTAGATTGAAAAATAAAATTAGTAAGAGTAACTAAATACACAAGTATAAGAGCAGTAATTAGTAATTAGAAATAACAATTAAAAGAATTAAAGAGTAACAAATGAATCACTGAGGGTAATTCAAAATTGGAGAGAGTTAGTAATTAAAAAGAATTTAGTAATAGTAATTGATAAATATAAATTCACTAATTACTAGACAAAAGAATTAGAGAGTAACAAATTAATAAGAGGAGTGGTTAGTAATTAGAATTTAGCAAGAGTAGTAATTAGTAAACAAGAGTAATAATTAGCAAGAGTACTAATTAGTAAATAAGAGTAGTAATTGGAGAGGGAAATAGTAGCAAAGCTTGTAGAAATGTAGAATGTTTATATAAGAGAGAGTAAGAAGATTGGTGTGAAAAATTAAAGAGAAATGGTGTGAATTTATAGATTTTTGAAACTTCACAAAAGACCAAAATACCCCTAAAACTATCCGTTTATAGTTGTTGGGGAGGGTAAGAGTGTAAAAACCCTTAAAAGAGTTAAAAAATTAAGTTAGACCAAAATACCCCCCAAACTAGCCGTTATTTTGCTGTTGGGGGGGTAAAAGTGGAATTTAGGGGGGAAAAAGGGAATAAAACCGTAGGGGGAAGGGGGAAAATCAGAATTTGAAAATGGTAGAACCGAGGCAAAACCGGGCCAGATCCTGGCCTTAAACCAGGCCAAACCCGGGCTAAATCCGGGCTTCGGTTCGGGTCGAGCCAAACCCGGCTTTTTTCTTGGATTTCCTAGCCTAGTCCAAGCCCAGGCCCAAAGTCCTAATATATAGGGCCGTTACTATTCATCGAGGGGGCTGGGCTAGAAACGGGCGGGTCGGGCCAGCCCGCGGGCCACCCGGCCCTTTTGACAACTCTACTTTTTCTCCTGAACTTTGTCCAGACTGTTCATCATACACTTACTTCTTACAATTATTTCCACTTTTCAAGTTTCGGTCCTGGATTCTACCTCTTTCTGTCCTCACTCCTTTCTTTCTTCCCAGGCCTCTTCATTCTCCACCTCCATCACTTGATTTTTCCTACTATTCCCGTAGTAATTCCCCATTAGAACCTCCTTACCTGTCCCTTTTCAAGGATTATTTTTCAACTCTCCTCATTTTATCCCACTTTTCACATTTTTCTGTCATCGCCTGATGAGGGCAATTAGGCTAACTCACCAAATTCCCTGGCATCCCTTTCTGCCTTTCTGCCTTTCTGTCCTTCCATTTAACATGCTAAATGTGTCTCCAACTTACTCTATAATTTAAGCAAAAATATTTATCATCAACATGTTACTCATGCCTATTCCGGGCAACGCAGTCCAAATAAGCTACCCACCTCAACTTGTTTTGCCCGTTCTCAACAATTTAAAACTCCTCTTGTACATATGACCAGTGAAAATCATCTTTTTGATGTTTTCCCACATCTTGTTATTTCAACTATCTTCTCCATCTCTCAAATTCACGTAGTTGTCTACACTAGACCATTTCCCTCATGTGGGATTTCACCTGGGCAGGCATCTTGACAGTATTAAGATCTACACTATTTTCTCCCTTTTACTGGGGCTGTCATAATAGCAGCCACCGGTTGTACTTTTAAAACTCCCACGATCTTTTGTAGAAGTCTCACTAGCTTTTCTTAAGGTCTTCTTGACCTAATATACTTCCCCTGCTTATTTCTTTCACTTATATCCTCAACATTCATCATAATCACCTCTATTGAGGGTCCATCTCTCATCTTTTTGAGGAAGGAGTAGCACGATAATTAAAATTGTGCACCATACTATTAACCTTCCCACTCAAACAGCTAATGGTTTTTCATCATTAAACGACATTTTTCTACACTAGTATGTAAATAATATTAATTCCCTATCACCCTTCTCCTTCTCAATAACAACTATAGGTCCAACTTCAAAAGCGGACTCCCCCTACTCGTACACCCTATCAACCTCAGAAAAGCCATAACCTTCCTTCAATAATTTCAGGCTTCAATGACTCTATGAGGCGGGCAGTCATAAACAATTTGCCATACCTTTTGGACAATACGCATATTGGCGTCCATCGTCTCCATTAGTATCTAATTGGATACTTACTTTTTATCCTTCCATTTAACTTTCACTCTCTTTCCTTTAGTTAATACCGCTTGTTTGGGACTCAAACTGACTTGTCGATCAATCCCCTTTTCCTCATTGGAAGTATTTTCTCTTCCGAAAGTCCATCAAAACTCTACTCATTCTCACTCTCGACTTCTTATTTCTTCATTTGCAAGTTCACACAATAAAAGTGTTCAACCTCATTTATCCTCCCTGTGGTTCCAACAAATTCACCTCCTACTGAACCTTCATTTGGCTCCTTCAATCCTAATTCCATTTCATTTACCTTCTCATCAGGATGCTTTTTCGAGATCAGACACCGCAACCTTATCATCATCAAACCATTCTTCTAAAGCAAGGTCAACCATCTCTTTCTTCCTTTCCCTGCAGCAATAGCAGGAATGCTAAGGTCACAATATATATGCCTTAGCCAACCTCAGCCAACATATCTTAACCATCCTCCTAGTTTAACCAAATCATCAAGATTCTTCATCTACCAGACCCTTAGAAAGTCTAAAGAATCATTTCCCTAAGCTCTGATACCAACTTGCCACACCCACAGCCCAGGTAACATCACTGGGCTGAGTTATCGGCCATAATTACATTCAAAACTCTGTGTTGAATACAGAACAACTACATCCTCATACTCATACATCATTAATAGATGCTCCAAAATGCATCCTTACAAAAAAATTCTTACAAATATTCATTATACGACAGCGAAATACTTCCAAGTCCCTAAACAACATGAATGGTTACAACCTAATATACGACTGTAGTCGTGTGACTCTTATCAATCAATTTCCCAGCTCAATCTTTATCTCATCATTTCCAGCTTGTCTTACCTCACACAACTTATCCCCTTGATCAACTTTTCTAGCTTGTTTCTCTTCCCTTTTCTAGAAGGTTCTCCTTGATCAACTTTATAGCCTGCACAATACAACACGAGGAGTATCGTGTACAAATGATTCAAAAAATTCAGAGAAATAATAATCATCTCAACGATAGCAATGAATCAAGAGTAGTCAATAATTTCAGCATCAACATAACTTGTCAAACGATAATTTTTTTTTGATAGACTGAGCGGCTTTAAGGCCTAACAGAACAACATTATTGCCACCTCCTCATGGACAAGACTGACTGACAGACTATTCAAGTGAACACTAAAACATGAAATTGAAAGATAAACATCAACGAAATACAAGTCATTAAAATCATTAACATCAAAGGAAAATCAAATGCAATGCAACTCAGAGGTCATATTGATCATGTTTCACAGGTCATCCTCCTCATATTGATCTCCCATCTTATGGAATGTTTGTAACGCCCCAACTTAGGCTTATCTCAACCCTGCTGGAGCATTACAACACAACAACTAATCACAACATCTTGATAATACAACTCATTCTACAACCACTTTGTAATTAAACCATATTGTACAAAACTAAAGAGTTTACTTTTACAAAACACACCTAGTAAGTTCTCTGCCAGATCTCCGAGTTGACATACTGATCTATTCAAGTACAACGTAGTTCACAAATATACAAGCGTCCCCCTGCCCGTCTTCTCACCGTGCCTCACACCTTTTCCTTGCCTTTCAAGGGACCGGCTCCTTGATCTAAAATATTATGGGTAAAAACCCACCAGCCCACTCGCTCAGTAAGATAATCAAAGACATTTAATGTAACTTTTAACTCAAGAATATTGATAAGGCATGCTATTACAATTCAATCACATTACGCAGTTCTTAATGTGCACATAACACATATCACATGTTCACACTTAGTTGAGCATCACAAGAGCTTACCATTCTCGAATTCAGTCCCATCAATAGACCACCCTTATGTCACCACACCCGGGATATAATATCATAACCTTTGCCATGGCCAAAGGCAAAGTAACCGAAAACAATCGAACACCGATACTGCCTCGGGTAGCAGTCGGAGATACAATTGTTTGGCTCATACGGTGCACCGCTATTCAAACACAATCAAATCAACCCCCAATCATTGAATGGGGTAACATAATAATAATCAACAATATATCAACCACCCCTTTCAATGAAGGGATGTAACATGCTCATGTGCAAGAAAACATATCATTGCATACATGTGGTTGTTGTATTCTTCATTTACTTGCACTATATAACTTAACTATCAAATATGTAGTCACCTTCATCATGTAACATCATCTTCGTAACATCTTGACCATGTAATATAATCATTTATATTCAGCAAATTAACTTCCAATATAAAACTTAACAAACATGTCCAAAACCATATTCGAATCATGTCTAGTTTGATATAATTTCATAATTCACACGTATCATAACCTATTTCATGTCTTCCATAACCTCTAATATGTTAAACATGAATAGATTCACTTATGAACAAGTCTCTAATAGGTATTCAGAAATTTGACCAAGAATTCATACTAAAGAATTACGCTAACATGGCATACATCCATATTCATGTCTTAAAAGCCCATAAAAAAGCTTTAACTATCGTACCTTAAATAAGATATGAAAGAACCAAAATTTCAAATTTGAAACACCTTCAAAATACTCCTCAAAACACATTCGAAACACTGTTTGAAACTCATATAAACTTTCCAAACCAACTACTTAAGGTTTCCTTTCAAAAACAAGCCTTAATTCTAGATTTTGTGAGGTTTTGGTTTCTTTTCTTGCATTTTTCTCTCAAAAACGAGGCAAGAAGATTCAAGCACGTCAATTAGGTCTTTTAAATGAAATTAGAAGCAAGTAGGAGGTGTCGAGTGGAGGTGAAGAGGTGGAAAAGTCAAGCACGACGAGGCTTTAAGCATGTGGTGGCAAGACACGGTCGTGCCACTTAACAAGCACGACAAGGCTTAAAGGACGAGGTGGCAAGACACAGTCGTGCCACTTAACAAGCACGACAAGGCTCAAAGCACGACGAGGCTTGAACCACGACGTGATGAGATAATACGTTGACACGTCACAAGCACGAGGTGGCACAATTCTTTGCAAAAAAACAAAATAATTCACAGGCAATCGGGTCAATAACCGATTACTCTCAACTAGATTTTTCACCATTTCACATAAACTGATTTATCTAATCATGCTTAAATATGTAACCAAAGCATATAAAATGTTGGGTTCTCATCCGCTTCACTCCTTAAAAGAATTTGGTCCCCAAATTCATAACTTAAACTTACCAAATAGGTGCGGATAATCTTTTCGCATATCCTCCTCTTTTTCCTACGTGGCTTCTTCCACTTCATGATTTTTCCACAAGACTTTAACCAACGGAATGCTTTTGTTCCTCAAAACTTTCACATCAAAAGCTAGAATCTGCACTGGCAACTCTTCATATGACAAATCTAATTGAATTGTTATCGGTTCGGGGCTTATCACATGAGATGGGTCAGGGTTATACTTTCGCAATATAGAAACATGGAACACGTCATGTACACCTTCCAAAGATACAGGTAAGGCAACTCTGTATGCCAAGTTCTCAACACAATCCAATATTTCATAAGGGCCAATATATCTCGGTGACAGCTTGCCTTTCTTTCCAAATCGCTTTATTCCTTTGAATGGTGATACCTTAAGAAATACAAAATCTCCCACTAAAAATTTCAACTCTCTTCGTCTGTTATCAGCATAACTTTTCTGTCGACTTTGAGCACTCAAAATCCTTTGCCGAATTCGCTGAATCTTTTCAGTGGTTTCTTGAACTATCTGTGGCCCAATTAAACTCCTTTCTCCTACTTCACTCCAACAAATTGGTGAGCGACACTTTTGTCCGTATAGAACTTTTTGTTTCATACCGATACTAGCATGATAACTATTATTATAAGCAAATTCAATTAATACCAGATATTTATCCCAACTTCCTTTGAAATCTATCACACATGCACAAAGCATATCCTCCAATGTTTGAATAGTTCTCTCAAATTGTCCATCAGTCTGAGGATGAAATGCTGTGCTAAATTTCATATATGTACCTAATGCACCTTGCAAACTTTTTCAGAAATGAGATGTAAATCTTGGATCTCTATCACTTACAATACTTACTGGTATTCCGTGCAATCGAACTATTTCTTGTACATACACTCGGTCTAACTTATCCAATGAATACGTCTTAAGCACATGTAGGAAATGAGCAGACTTCGTCAATCTATCCACAATCACCCATACCGAATCATGCCCATCTCGGGTCCTTGGCAATCCTGTAACAAAATTCATTGTTATATGGTCCCATTTTTATTCTGGTACCGGTAACGGTTCCAATCGACCCACCGGTCTTTGGTGTTCAGCTTTCACTTGTTGACATATAATACATCTTGAAACAAAGTCAGCTATTTCTCTTTTCATGTTGTTCCACCAATAATTACATTTTAAATCCTAATACATCTTTGTTCCACCTGGGTGCATTGTATACTTTGATTTATGGGCCTCTTTTAGTATTTCTCCTTTCAACTCTTCAGCGTTAGGCACAACTATTCGGTCTTTATACCGTAAAACACCATTAATATCCATAGAAAACTCAGGTTTAAAGGTTCCATCTCTTTCTTTCACTTCTCTCTGCAACTCAAAATCTCTTTCTTGTTCTTCCTGGATTCTCTGTAATAACACTGGTTTCACTTGTAAATTTGCAAGAATAATTCCTGACTCAATAACAGATAACTCCCATGAATAAGCTTGCTCAATCAACTTCCACTCTTTCACCACCTCACCATTAAGCTAGCAACTTGTACTTTCCTACTTAGTGCATTTGCAACAACATTGGCTTTACCTAGGTGATATTGAATCGTACAATGATAATCATTGAGTACTTTCATCCACCTTCTCTGTCTCATTTTCAAATCTTGCTGAGAAAATAAGTACTTCAAACTCTTATGATCAGTAAAAATCTCAAACTCAGCACCATACAAATAATGCGTCCACTTATTCAATGCAAACATAATTGCTGCTAACTCAAGATCATGTGTGGGATAATTCTGTTCATAAGGTTTCAACTTTCTCGAAGCATAAGCCACTACTTTGCCATCTTGCATCAAAACATAGCATAATCCTTCCTTTGAAGCATCATTGTACACCACAAAATTCTTAGTTCTACTAGGCAAAGTCAAAATTGGAGCCGTAGTTAATCTCATTTTTAACTCCTGAAAACTCGCCTCACACTTATCGGTCCACCGATAAGCCACTTCCTTCCGAGTCAATGTAGACAGTGGTGCAGCTATCCTTGAAAAATCTTGTACAAATCAACGATAATATCCCACCAATCCCAAGAAACTTCTAACTTCTGGTACATTCTTTGGCACTTGCCAGTTCAAAACAGCTTCTATTTTGGACGGGTCAACAGTCACCCCAGCTTCAGACACTATATGACCTAAGAAGGCCACTTGCTTTAACCAATATTCACATTTGCTAAACTTAGCATACAATTTCTTATCCCATAGTACTTGTAGTACAATCCTCAAATGAAGCTCATGCTCCTCTGTACTTTTTGAATAGACCGAAATGTCATCGATAAAAACTACTACAAACTGATCTAAAAACTCCTTAAAAATTCGATGCATTAAGTCCATAAAGGCTGAAAGAGCATTCGTTAATCCAAACGGCATGACAACAAATTCAGAATGTCCGTACCTTGTACGGAAAGCCGTCTTTGGAATATCTTCCTCTCTTATCCTTCATTGATGGTATCCAGGTCTCAAGTCCAACTTAGAAAATACCACCGCCCCTTGTAACTGATCAAACAAATCATCTTTGTGAGGTAGTGGATACTTATTTTTTATTGTTACTCTATTCAACTGTCGATAATCCATGTACAACCTCATTGTACCATCTTTCTTTTTAACAATTAAAACCTGGGCTCCCCATGGTATACACTAGGTCGATTAAACCCTTTATCCAGTAATTCTTGTAGCTGTGACTTCAACTCCCTCAATTTAGCCGGAGCCATCCTATATGGTGCTTTTGAAATTAGGGTTGTTCCTGGCAATAATTCTATCACAAATTCCATTTCCAGCTCAATTGGTAATGTTGTTACATCCACAAATTCATTTACTACAGGTACATCTTCTATTTTAACCTTATTCCTGCTTGTCGACCATATAAGCTAAATATCCCACACAACCTCTAGAGAGTAACTTCTCTGCTCGAATAGCTAAAATAATATTCACACCCCCATCCTTTCTACCTTGGAACTTACATAATTCTCCATCAAATGTAGTAAATGTCACAACCTTATGAAAACAATCTAGTGATGCCTGGTTAGATGACAACCAATCCATCCCTAACAATATATCAAATCCTCTCATAGGCAAAAATGTCAGCATATACCGTATGCTCACCCACAATCATTGCGCAAGATTTATATATCAGACTAACTAGAGTACTTTCTCTTAAAGGAGTAGTAACTTCCAACACATATGGTAGCAATTCAGGTTCTTGGGCTAACATGGGTGCCATATATGATGAAATGAATGAATGGGTAGAACCAGGATCAAATAGTACTCTAGCAACACATTGGAAAATATTGAGTATACCTTCAATAACTCCGCTAGTATCTCGAACCTCTTGAGATTCCAATGCATATGATCGTCCTTGAACTCTTGGCTTCTCAGCATACCCTTGCGAATTCCCTCTACCCTGGTTATCTCGAGGCACCACTTGATTTACAGAATAAGGGCAATTTTTTTCGATATGTCAAGGCTGAGCACACCTAATACATAAGCCCATTTTTCTGCGACATTCATTCTCTGTATGTCCAGTCCAATTACAATATGAACATCGGTCTCTAATTCTTGCCTGCTTTGGCAGTTGCATGTTTGGTATCTCAGTCTGATTTTTCCTTTTATTATTATCACCTGGGGATGAAGCTGGAAAGCTAGCTTGACTACCAGTATAATCACTCATTTGATTACCTCGACCTCTTCCCTGACCGTTTCCAAAGTAATTACAATTTTGTCCCTGTAAAGCCCTTTGAAAATTTCCCTACCAAGTAT
Source organism: Escallonia herrerae (assembly GCA_033070095.1). Classification (NCBI taxonomy): domain Eukaryota; kingdom Viridiplantae; phylum Streptophyta; class Magnoliopsida; order Escalloniales; family Escalloniaceae; genus Escallonia; species Escallonia herrerae. Next base: position 12,747 of record JAVXUP010000603.1, read on the forward strand.
TCCCTTGACCCCTTCCACTAGGGTTCACATTCCCACTATTACGGTTTCCCTGTCCACCGTATGATGGTCCTCTAAATAGCTCTGTATCAACATTTTCTTGCTCTTCCAAATCATTCTCAATAGCAAGTGCTCTATCAACAACTGCCATATAAGTATTTAACTGCAAAGGGATCAACTTATCCTGAAGATCCTTATTCAAGCCTTTAACAAACTTTCTTGCTTTTCTTTCTTCTGTATCCACCAGATGCAGACAAAATCTAACTAAGTCAGTAAACTGTGATTCATAAACTATACTGACATATTTCGCTGTTCAAACTTTATAAAATTTACTTATCTCTTCTCTTGGGTCACCGTTCGAACATACTTATTAGTGAACTCTCTTTTAAAGTTTTCCCAGGTTGACGGGACTCCTTCCCACTTCCACTTCATAGATAATAATTTCCACCATCTTTCTGCACTAGCCTCTAGCATAAGGTAGTATACACCAATCTCAGAGAATTCAGAATCCTAGCGGTATCAAGAATTTTCTCCGCTCTAGCCAACCATTCCTCAGCTATTGTTGGATCAGGCTTCCCAAAAAATGGGTTCTTTATCAGTTTAACAAACCTATCAAGGGTAAGACCCCCATCTCCCAACACCTGAGCAGTATTCAACATCTCTTGGGGTTGCTCAACTTGTTGAGCACCTCTAACATTACCTTCATTCACTACTTCGTGCACATTTGTATCTAAAGGGGGATTTCCACCCATTTATCTTATTTCATCTACAACTTGCTGGAGTATTTGACAAGTCTCCAGAAATCCACTATTCGTTACATGATTATTATTTCCAGTTGAGTGCTCTTCTACATTTACCTATGGGTTGTGCCCATCCTGACCTTCAGCATTAAACTCAGAATTATTCCTTCCTTGAGTTCCTTTGTCGGCCATTTCTCTATTGTTTTCGTGATTTCCCGCTACGCGCTCTAGCTCTGTTGTAGGCCTACACACACAACTTCATGTAAGTACCCCCGTATAATATGAAATATGCAATAATCACTAACCACACAAGGCCTTAGGATCTTATCCCAGCCTTTAACTACGCTCTGATACCACAATTGTAACGTCCCAACTTAGGGTTATCTCAACTCAGCTGGAGCATTACAACACAACAACTAATCACAACATCTTGATAATACAACTCATTCTACAACCACTTTGTAATTAAACCATATTGTACAAAACTAAAGAGTTTACTTTTACAAAACACACCTAGTAAGCTCTCTGCCAGATCTCAGAGTTGACATACTGCTCTATTCAAGTACAACTTAGTTCACAAATATACAAGCGTCCCCTTGCCCGTCTTCTCACCGTGCCTCACACCTTTTCCTTGCCTTTTTAGGGACCGACTCCTTGATCTAAAATATTATGGGTAAAAACTCGTCAGCCCACTGGTTCAGTAAGATAATCAAAGACATTTAATGTAACTTTCAACTCAAGAATATTGATAAGGCATGCTATTACAATTCAATCACATTAAGCAGTTCTTAATGTGCACATAACACATATCACATGTTCACACTTAGTTGAGCATCACAAGAGCTTACCATTTCCGAATTCAGTCCCATCAATAGGCCACCCTTATGTCACCACACCCGGGATATAATATCACAACATTTGCCTTGGCCAAAGGCAAAATAACCGAAAACAATCGAACATCGATACTGCCTCGGGTAGCAGTCGGAGATACAATTGTTCAACTCATACGGTGCACCGCTATTCAAACACAATCAAATCAACCCCCAATCATTGAATGGGGTAACATAATAATAATCAACAATATATCAACCACCCCTTTCAATGAAGGGATGTAACATGCTCATGTTCAAGAAAACATATCATTGCATACATGTGGTTGTTGTATTCTTCATTTACTTGCACTATATAACTTAACTATCAAATATGTAGTCACCTTCATCATGTAACATCATCTTCGTAACATCTTGACCATGTAATATAATCATTTATATTCAGCAAATTAACTTCCAATATAAAACTTAACAAACATGTCCAAAACCATATTCGAATCATGTCTAGTTTGATATAATTTCATAATTCACACGTATCATAACCTATTTCATGTCTTCCATAACCTCTAATATGTTAAACATGAATAGATTCACTTATGAACAAGTCTCTAATAGGTATTCAGAAATTTGACCAAGAATTCATACTAAAGAATTACGCTAACATGGCATACATCCATATTCATGTCTTAAAAGCCCATGAAAAAGCTTTAACTATCTTACCTTAAATAAGATATGAAAGAACCAAAATTTCAGATTTGAAACACCTTCAAAATACTCCTCAAAACACGTTCGAAACACTGTTTGAAGCTCATATAAACTTTCCAAACCAACTGCTTAAGGTTTCCTTTCAAAAACAAGCCTTAATTCTAGATTTTGTGAGGTTTTTGGTTTCTTTTCTTGCATTTTTCTCTCAAAAACGAGGCAAGAAGATTCAAGCATGTCAATTAGGTCTTTTAAATGAAATTAGAAGCAAGTAGGAGGTGTCAAGTGGAGGTGAAGAGGTGGAAAAGTCAAGCACGACGAGGCTTTAAGCATGTGGTGGCAAGACACGGTCGTGCCACTTAACAAGCACGACAAGGCTCAAAGGACGAGGTGGCAAGACACGGTTGTGCCACTTAACAAGATGACAAGGCTCAAAGGATGAGGTGGCAAGACACAGTCGTGCCACTTAACAAGCACGACAAGGCTCAAAGCACGACGATGCTTGAACCACGACAAGGCTCATCATCTACCAATGGTAGGTAGATGATGAGTTGGAAAATGGGCTAGTTGCAACCGTAGTATTGAAGATGATAGAGCACATAATTGCTTTGAATTGGATGAATTTTTTTCTAGGACAAGAAGAGTAGGGCCGGAGGTGGATTTTATGCTTGTTTTGCATGATCCACAGTGATTTACCTACCATTGGTAGACGACTTCCCTCTACTAAGCTATGCTTCCAAAAAAACTTCATACCAGCCCATTCGCCATTTAAAACCGAATTTACGGTCAAATCTCTTCAGTATCAAGACTTCACTCTCTGCCACTCGATCGAATTCCTAAAACTCGATCCTTTCAACATTTCTTTATAGCCATTCTGCTATGGAAAGAACTCGAGATGATGAACTGGCGGTGGCATTTGCCAGGAAGAAGGGGAATGTGATATGGGAAGTGATTGTAGATCTAATTCTACTGGGGATTGGGATGGGGAAATTTGTGATGGAAAAGATCGTGGAGGTGCTGTTACTGATGGAGGGTCACAAAAAATAAAAACAACTTTCTAACAAAGGAAGTTTCCTCATGATGTTTGGACCAATAAACAAAACATATTCTCTGATTCTTTTTCTGGCCATAAAAGACACCTAAATTCTAGCCCACTACATAGATATGATTTTCTATCTCTTTAGACAAATAATTTCACAAAGTTTTGGGGTTTGTCCTTGAACAACCCCTTTTGGACTAATGAAAATTCTCACCTCGAACTGCCAGGGACTGAATCAAACTCGCACAGTTCTAACAGCCGAGTAGTTAATCCCCTTACACCAACCCAAAATAATATTGTTACATGAAGCCAAACTGGAGGTGGAAAAAATAGCTATCCTCTTTCAAAATGCGGGTTATGATCAATTCAGCGGAACTAATCCCATCGACATGAAAGGGTGTCTCTGGCTGGGCTGGAGATCTCCGATGACTGGTGTACTTATCTCATAGTCCAGCCATCGCCTTTTTATCTCTTTTGAGTTAAATTTGCACACAGGAGTTTGGTAATGTGTTACATTTTACACCTAGTAAAAAACTATGGTCATCAAAAGTGACGGCTGCCAACTTATTCTATTTTTTTTAGTTAAATTACCTCTAATTAAAGATATTATTGTTGTATTTTATTTTGTATAGTATCACTAAATGCCTAAACGACTTGAGCTTGGAGCAATTTACAGCCAATGACTGTATTTTGCCATAACAACACTTGCCTATTTTTCGATACCATAATTATGAGGTACTAAGTTTGGTTCCTTTATAGATACTATCTCAAGTGCAGATAAAAGCTAAGAAGTTTCTTACTGTCATGTGTCTCCTAGATAAAAAGAGGAAGTGGGTAGATGTGGCCGACAATCAAAGTAGAGAAGTTGAGAAAAAAGAGCCGACCTCGAGAAGAAGGTTGTGAAGCTTAAGAAGGCTAAGGCAAGTCTTGGGTAGTGCTTGCAGGCCGAGAAGGTTGCAAGGGAAACCGACTGCTTCCCAGGCAGTGGTAGCGTCCAAACAATTTCAAGCTTATGTATCCGTGAGAATGCACGTTGGTAAGAGGGCACTGGTTTGAAGTCCAAGGCTGACATTGCTGCAGCTTTTCCGGAGTTGGACTTGACAGTATTCCATCACAAATTTACACAGGAAGTTAAGGCTGAGGAGGTTGCGAGACGTTAACCAGCTCTTCCCATCTGCAGCCATCCAAACACATCGCAAGGCCAAAGCATGGAGGTGGTTGGACATATTGCAGAGGCAGCTGCTGAGGAGCCCAAGACAGTGACAAAAAAGGGATCGACACAACCGAGTGAGGCCAATATGACGAGCAACACACCAACGCATAGTCTTAGGGTAGACTTAACCATATTCTGGACATGGACTCGAAGAAATCCAACCTATATATATATGCTGTTACCTAATCTTTTTCTATTGATAAAAAGGAGTTTGAGGTGATTACATTTGTAACGCCCTAACTTAGGGTTATCTCAACCCGGCTGGAGCATTACTACACAACAACTAATCACAACATCTTGATAATAAAACTCATTCTACAACCACTTTGTAATTAAATCATATTGTACAAAACTAAAGACTTTACTTTTACAAAACACACCTAGTAAGCTCTCTGCCAGATCTCAGAGTTGACATATTATTCTATTCAAGTACAACTTAGTTCACAAATGTACAACCGTCCCCTTAACCGTCTTCTCACCGTGCCTCACACTTTTTTCTTGCCTTTCGAGGGACCGGCTCCTTGATCTAAAATATTATGGGTAAAAACCCATCAGCCCACTGGCTCAGTAAGATAATCAAAGACATTTAATGTAACTTTCAACTCAAGAATATTGATAAGGCATGCTATTACAATTCAATCACATAGGCAGTTCTTAATGTGCACATATCACATGTTCACACTTAGTTGAGCATCACAAGAGTTTATCATTCCCGAATTCAATCACATCAATAGACCACCCTTATGTCACCACACCCGGGATATAATATCAAAACATTTGTCTTGGCCAAAAGCAAAGTAACCGAAAAAATCGAACACCGATACTGCCTCGGGTAGCAGTCGGGGATACAATTGTTCGGCTCATACAGTGCACCGCTATTCAAATACAATCAAATCAACCCTCAATCATTGAATGTGGTAACATAATAACAATCAACAATATATCAATAATCCCTTACAATGAAGGGATGTAACATGCTCATGTTCAAGAAAACATATCATTGCATGCATGTGGTTGTTGCATTCTTCATTTACTTGCACTATATAACTTAACTATCAAATATGTAGTCACCTTCATCATGTTACATCATCTTCGTAACATCTTGACCATGTAATATAATCATTTATATTCAGCAAATTAGCTTCCAATATAGAACTTAACAAACATGTCCAAAACCATATTCTAATCATGTCTAGTTTGATATAATTTCATAATTCACACGTATCATAACCTATTTCATTTCTTCCATAACCTCTAATATATTAAACATGAATAGATTCACTTATGAACAAGTCTCTAATAGGTATTCAGAAATTTGACCAAGAATTCATACTGAAGTATTACGCTAACATGGCATATATCCATATTCATGTCTTAAAAGCCTATTAAAAAGCTTTAACAATCTTACCTTAAATAAGATATGAAAGAACCAAAATTTCATATTTGAAACACCTTCAAAATACTCCTCAAAACACATTTGAAACACTGTTTGAAGCTCATATAAACTTTCCAAATCAACTGCTTAAGGTTCCTTTTCAAAAACAAGCCTTAATTCTAGATTTTGTGAGGTTTTTGGTTGCTTTTCTTGCACTTTTCTCTCAAAAACGAGGTAAGAAGATTCAAGCATATCAATTAGGTCTTTTAAATGAAATTAGAAACAACTAGGAGGTGTCAAGTGAAGGTGAAGAGGTGGAAAAGTCAAGCACGACGAGGCTATAAGCATATGGTGGCAGGACACAGTCGTGCCACTTAACAAGGCCGACAAGGCTCAAAGGACGAGGTGGCAAGACACGGTCGTGCCACTTAATAAGCACGACAAGGCTCAAAGGACGAGGTGGCAAGACACGGTCGTGCCACTTAACAAGCACGACAAGGCTCAAAGGACGAGGTGGCAAGACACAGTCGTGCCACTTAACAAGCACGACAAGGCTCAAAGGACAACGAGGCTTGAACCACGACGTGTCGTGATAATACGTTGACACGTCACAAGCATGAGGTGGCACAATTCTTTGCAAAAAAATAAAATAATTCACAGGCAGTCTGGTCAACAACCGATTACTCTCAACTAGAGTTTTCACCATTACACATAAAGTGATTTATCTAATCATGCTTAAATATGTAACCAAAGCATATAAAATGTTGGGTTCTCACAATGTTCATCTCAGTCTGAAGTAAATAGAAGAGACACTGTCAACAAGCAGGGAACTCATTTAGAGTGCTTTCCCTAACCACCTTACAACCAAGCAACATGACTTCATCAACAGGCGGATTGAGGAAAAATTACTCCATCTTATGTCCTCAACAACACAGCTCAACAAGGAATACCAGATCAGAAGATTAACCGGTGTTCAGATCTAACAACAAGAGTTGAACGTAACATCATCAACAGGGCGGACTTGGGAGAAGATTACCGCAAGCCCTCAACAATGTTCTTACATAAGAGGAATGTCGACTACCAATAAGTGCCGACATTTCACAACAACACGCAATGACATCAACAACATCATCATCAACGACAAGGCGGACTCAAGAGAAGCTTGCAACAAGTCCTCAATGGTGTTCTCAAAGAGAAGAGATGTCGGCTATCAATAACTGCTGACATCCAACAACAACCACACGATAATCCCTACGCAACATCATCATCCACTTCAGGTATGCTAATTGAATTGAATCATAGCTTACTAGGACACTCATCATCCTCACTAAATTCCATCAATAGGGCGGATTAAGGGAATTTCTTCTACCCTAAGTCCTCAACAGCACAATTCAAATATACGTATACCTGTCGCAATGACTACCGACTTCTAATCATAACAACAAGAATTCAACAACACATCATTAACATGGCATGCTAACTGAAATAATGAATTAGCATATCAGAACCGCATTGTCCTTACCTGATTGGCTTATAGACGCAGTAACTCGCAATCTCTAATTGTAACGAGCTGCATCACCTAGTCAAATCATACTATGCTCGTTAGACATCATTCAACATATACGCACTCCTTATTCTACCCCTTCTCATTTAATCATTTATAGCATCTTACGACGGTTTGTTAATCCGATCCAATAATTGGATCCTTAACCTAGCTTACTAACGCATTAGCAATAACCACTATCTCATTATTTTAACGTATTAACACCATTCCTCACTTTCCACCACCCCTATGCTGGATTACGTACGTTCGCTAAATTTTGGGGTCAACCTGGCAAATTACCAAAATACCCCCTAATGGCCGCTACACCACTAACACCCCAAAACCGCTTTAAAACTACCTTCTAAACGTACTACAACATTTATAGAACAAATAGTCCCTCAAAAAGTTTAAAGAGAAAAATTTACCAAAACACCCCCAGCTTATGTGAAATTACCAAAATACCCCTAGATGGCCATCGCCCCAACAAACATCTCAAAACCCCTTCAAAATAACTTTTCGGATGTCTTACACCCCTTCCCAAACAAACAGTCCTTCAAAGAATTTTATAGAAAAAATTACCAAAATACCCCCTCTGGGCTGTAAATTACCGAAATGCCCCCAGGGTTCATTATCACCGCAACGCCCAAATCAGCTTCAAAACAACATTTTAGGTATTTTAAAACCCTTTTTTGACTAAAAAGTCCTTTGAAAAACTTTACCGAAAAAATTACCAAAATACCCCTCTCCTTGTGACAAATTACCAAAATGCCCCTGAGGGTTCCCAGCATAAGAAAAATCTCAAAAGTACTTTAAAATGCTATTTTAAGCCTCCTGAATTCATTCTTGAGTTAAAAAGTATTTTATAAAATTTTTGCCCAAAAATTCTTGAGCTAAAAGTATTTTATAAAATTTTTGCCCAAAAATTTCGAATCGGTGTCCAGACCGAACGTTAAAAGCCCATTCGGCCAAAAATAGCTAACAACTTCAAAATGACCCAAAATCTCGAGAAATGGAACTTCCCAACATCCTAGGGTTCTCATAAATTTTTTGCCCGAAACCGCGCTCGTTTGATATTTTAAATTTCACTACAAAATTTCAAAGTTCCTATATCGGTTAACCCCTTTTCAGCCTTCGAAAAAATCTGAACTTTTTTCACAATGTAGGTCTTCTAAAAATAACTTGGGTCTATTTTTTTGACTTTGGCTAAATCGGACCCTTAGTATTTTTAAAAATTCAAATTAAAACCTGGTTATTAAGGTTTCATCTTTAGCGACAATTACAAGTCACTATTCAGATTCACGCACACTATTACACCTTTAACGCACACACAAAGCTTCTTCTTCCCTGAACCAGCCATGTACCTGGGTTTTCTTTTCTTTAATTTTTGCATGGATTCCCATTTTTCACACATTTACATCTCCTAATTCCCTTGCCTTCCATACTTTCAAGCTCCGAATCAATTTGGTTTATGTAATTACATCCAATTAACCTCCAACAATTCAAATTAAATCTTCAAGGATGAAGAACAAACACTAAAACACACACCCACGCCACTGAAATCAACCTAATTCAAACCCTAATTCGTTTTCCCCTTTTCTTTGTTGTTTTAGGTCTTATATCCATGATTCCAACAAGATTTCAACATCATTCCTTCATCCCAATCAGATTATTCAACCGAATTTGGAAATATAAATACATGACATATATATAACATATACACAAATAAAGTTATTTTATTTCCACAAATTTGGTTCAAAATCATACTTGTTAGGGTTTAAATTGCACTTTCTTTCCTTCCTTTCCTTCTTCTTCCTTTTTTTCCTCTTTTGCTTCTCGTTCTTCTCCATTTTTTTTCTCCTCTGCTGGCCGTGTTCGTCACGGTACTGTTCACTCACTATTCATGTTTCCAACTTTCTTGTATTTTCATTTTTCCCCTAACACCTTCTTTCATTTTCTTTTTGTTTCAATTTTATCCACTTCTTTCACTAATCTTTAGGTTTCAAGAGTCATCCGAGACTCTAGCTGGAGGTGGCCACATCATGACCACTTTCTTCCAAACTTTGACACCTAAGTTAAACTTTACAAAATTGCACTTTAGCCCCAAAGTTTTCAAAAAATTTTAGAAGTATACACCTTTTCAATTTGCCCACTAGTTCGAACTTATCCAAGGGATTCCTACTCTGTTCTTATTAGGGATGATTTTGTAGAGCCTAAGAAAAGGCTAGATAGAGCAAGAGTGAACCATCCTAAGGAAATCGATCAGAATGTCGATCAATCGATGCAAGTGTTCAGAATGAGGAGTTTTTTTAGTGATATTTCTTTGAGCGTGAGTGGTTTCGAGCCATTGTATAAAAGAAAAGTCTATTTAATTTACACCAATTGCACTCTCTTAACCGGTTTGATCAATGTATTGATTGATAATGCAACAAGCCATGATGAGTGTTTTGTAGTTATTCTTTTGCTTTCTTTCACATTTCTCGCCTAATTTAATCGTTCTTCTCAGGTGAAGGGACTAGCCAAACCCCAACCGCTAAAGGCAAAAGAAAGCTTGTTGTCGAGGATGACCCTAAGAAGGTTCGAGTAAAGAAAGAACTGATGGCCAAAGCTCAACAGCTGAAGTTGATGGTCGATGCCTTACAACCATGCCAAACTAGAAGTCAATTGGGTCAAACTGACGCACCCGTTGATAGTACAAGAAACTTGGCATCGGACGCACCCATTGACGATACAAAGAACTTGGCATCAGAAACTGTTGAAAAAGACATAGAGGAAGAAGACACTACTCCTCTAATTAAAAGAACACGCAAATCATTGGAGGACCCAACTTTTAAATCAGCTGATCCTAGGTTAAAGGACCCCATTAAAGCGGTTCCTCTAAAAATGGTCCTTCCTGAGGTAACAGTTGCCCAGTCTGTTCCATCAATGCCTACACTAACTGCGCCGCACTCCCCATTTTAGCAACTCTACATGCATCTAATCAGAGTGAAGAAATATCTTCTGATCCTACACCAAAAACTTCAGTCGATAAAGGGAAAGTCCAACGGTTGAATTGTCTGCTAGTGTTCTGCCACCACCTTTTAATGCACGTGTATCTACTACTAAAACTTTAACTATGGAGACCACAGCTGTAGTTCCCTGGGATGAATAGCCTGTGATGAATATTTAGAGTCGAGCACAAAAAAAAGGCTGCTCCAAAAAGGCAAAAGACCCTTGCTCCCAGGACTCACTATGGCCTCAAAATGAGGCCTTTGAAGGTTCCTTTTATTGTCTACGTGTTACTTGCTTCATGATTTATTATGTTACAACTTTTTGAGCTCGTATAGAATTTGCATGGACTATTCATCGATCTTGATGAAGAGCAAGACCAATCTGATGAACCTCAATTAGCAGATGAATTTGACCCTTTTGAAGCTGTTGATTCACCTGAGCATCCTACCCAAGATGCTAAATCTTCTTCAAATGTTTTCTCAGATGAAATTACTGGGAAAACTGTTGAACAAGCTGGGGCATCTGCTGACGAGGTTAATGATATCTCCACCTCCTGCTGATGAGGTTAATGATATTACCACCTCCATATTTCCTTACTTTTGAAATAATTGTCGCCTTTTTGTGTACTTCAAATATGTAATTATTCACCCTATTCATTGCATATTTTTCCTGATGAATCAGTATCATGAAATACATCTGGCGGGGATCAATCTAAGCATCCGTAGGTTTTCCCCATGGAAACAGTTGAGCCTTCATCTACTGCAAATATTCTTGAAGCTGTTCTAGGAGAAATTCCTAGGACCACTGCTACAGTAATGTCGATCTCATATTTTGCACACGAATTTTTTTCCTTTTGGTTTCTTGATAAAGGATATTCCTTCATGTTGTAACAAATCGCTTCAATCGTACTTTCTTTGCCTTAGCATGTCGAGTTCTTTTAGGCAATTCACGCCTACCAACCGTTTGCATTTCCTCACTTTGAGCCTTCCCAATCGACTCTGACTTCTCAGCCGATTATAGATGATATTGACTTGAATTCTAGCAACTGGAAAAAGCTATCCAAGTTCTCGTTGTGCCTTTTTCTCCAACTACTACAGCTCCTTATTCCTCGGTTGTGCCTCCACATAATCAAGCTGTTGAGGCTGCATTGGTTTCTTTCAGGGAATTACTAGCTCATGATCTTGCCAGCATTTCCACCGATCAAACACTATCTTCTAGACTAAACGAGTAAATTGATGTCCTTGCTGACAATCCGTCTTTACTATTAGAGTCCCAAACAGAAGCTATGATCAATATGAAGCCACAGATGGCTATCATGTTATCTTCTGGAATTAGGGCAAGAACGTCAAGGCAGAGACAACAGAAGTAGAAAGAGAAATTTCTAATGTATCTCAACAAATTCGAGAGAAGTAGCTACTAAGTGAAAAACTCTTGGGTGACTTTTAACAAGTGATTGCAGAAATCAATGCCCTGGAAATGAGTATAGCAGAGCTCAAGTAGAAGGACATATCCTAAAATGAAAGAAGAGCACTGTCTATTAGGAAGCTACTGATCTGACCAAGCCCTTGTACAATCGCTCAAAGGTGGCATCACGGATTGCCTTTGCCAATTGAATTATCTCCCACACAGAAGATCTATGGAAGATGTTTCAATCTATGTTCAAGTATTAGTTAGTTTTAGAATCTAGTTGGCATTTCCTTTTACCTATGTACCTTGACATTTCATGAATGTTTCCTTGTTTTCGACCATTTTATTTCTGTAACATCATTTGGTTTGTATACTTACGCTACGAAGCTCTAGCCCCTTAGGCTAGGGCAATGTTGCTTTATCGATTGGCTCAACACCTTCCCATATATAAGGAAAGTATTTCTTTAGAAAACTCTCATTGATGGGTTTAGCATGGACCTGTCCTTTTAGAGACTTTAACTTTAAGGACCTTTTGTAATTTAGAATGAGCCTTCCCAATTTGGAGACCATTTTTAGGGTCTTTACTACCAATGGGCAGGATACACTAAATCACCCACTACAAACGACTTTGGCAACACCTTTTTATTGTAAGATTTGCCAACCTTTAATTTTTGTGCTTGTAGTTTACCTAAAGCATCCAATCGATGCTCATCTAAATTTTTCTTGTTTAATCACCATAGCTTCATTATAATCAGCAACTGGCAAATGATTTTGCATGGTCACCGAAAAAGATTTTACTATTATCTCCATAGGAAATACTGGATCATTTTTATAAGGGCATATGGTGTAACTCCCAATTGTTCTTAGGAGAGGTCCGAATTGCCCATAACACCTCAGACAACAATCGATGCCAATCACTCGAAGTATCCTCAATTGCTCTTTCCATGATATGCTTTATAAATTTATTGGTGGTTTCAGTCTGCCCATTAGCTTGAGCATAATATGGGGTCGAATTTAGAATAATAAACTAGTATTCTTTGGCAAATTGAACCATTTGCCCCCAGTGAAAACGGAACCTCGGTCGGCAGTGATCGTTTGAGGTAAACTAAATCGATGGATTATGATTTCTTTGATAAAGTTCATTACATCTTCTTGACTAACTGACCTCATTACTTTGGCCTCGGTCCACTTAGTGAAATAGTCAGTTCCTATAATAGTGAAACTGTGTCTTTTTGCAGAATGAGGATAAATTTGCCCTATCAGATCCATAGTCCAACCACGAAATGGCCATGGTTTTATGATCGATTGTAAATCGATACTAGATGCTCAATGAATATCCCCATGCCTTTGGTAGGCATGGCAACACCTTGCATATTTTATGCAGTCTTCCATTATGGTTGGCCAATAGTTGTCGTGTCTGCGGATCAACCACTTTATTTTAACACTTGATTGATGTGCTCCAGAAGTACCTTCATCAACTTTAGCCATTACTTACATGACTTCCATCTGTCTAAGGCAGCGTAATGCCAAACCTTCGGGCGTTCTTTTGAACAAGTCATCATTCAACATAAAATATTTTACTGCCCGCTGTTTTACCTTTACGTCCACTTTCAACTGTGGATTTTGCAAGAACTGAATGATCAGGCTTCTCCAATCATCTTAGGCCGTATCGATTGAGCTCACCATTTTAATTTGTTTGTACCTTTCTCCTATTGATGACAATTGCTTCAATACCTTAATCTAATGTTCATTAACTCCCCCTCGAATTTGTAACCTAGATGCTAATTGTGCCACATTGGCATCACTATTCTCGATCCGGGCAATGTGTGTTATGGTAGCATTGTCAAATTTATTTAACAAATACATAGCATAACTAAAGTATATTTCCAAACCGGTTGCACAACATTTGAACACCCCACTTAACTGCTTAATAACCAATAGAGAGTCACCAAATATTTGTAACAAGATTTCCAAACCGATTATCAATGCTTCGTACTCGGCTTATTTATTTGAACAATTTTGAGCAATTTGAAATGCGAATTGATGGATAAATCCTACATGTGATGTCAATACTACCCCAGCACCAGCTCCATCACTTGTCTTGGATCCATCAAACATCATTTTCTAACGAACAATACCAATATAAATTTCCTCTTCTTTTGTACCCGTACTTGGATGGTATGCTAAGAAATCAGCCAATACTTGGCCTTTGACAGCCGTTTGAGGAACGTACGTTAAACTATACTCTATTAAGTCCATTTACCCATTTTACCTCTTAACATTGGCCTTGTTAGTATGTATGTTATTAGATCGGTTCATGCAATAAATAACACTTCAAAGGGCAACAAATAGTGCCTGAGTTTAACAGTAGTAGAATATGGAGTTAAACATAACTTCTCCACATCAAAGTATTTTTTTTTCCAGTTACATTGAAACTATAACTAAAGTAGTCGACTGTTCATAGCCTTGGTCATTTTCCTAGGATAATAAGCTGCCAAGGGAACAATCCACTGCTGATATATACAGCTTCAATGGTTTCCCGTCCCTTGGCGACATCAGGACTGGAGGCTTGATCAAATCAAATAATCCTTGATCGCTTAAAAAGATTGTTGATGTCTAGGTTTCCATCAATACTCAGAATCCCTTCTTAGTCCTAACAAAAGTGAGATACTTTTTGTTTTCCCTGCCAAATTAGCAATGAATCAACATAAGAAATTAACTTAGCCAAGGAAACGCTTAAGCTCTTTTTTATTAAAAGGAGGTTTAGCATTGATTATGGCTTTTGCTTTATTCTTATCGATTTCAATTCCCTTATGATGGACTAAGAATCCTAAGAAATTTCTTGCGGAAACACCAAAGGCACACTTTAATGGGTTCATTTTCAACCCATGTCGCCTCATTTTAGCGAAAGCTAGCGAAAGCATCCTTTAAATGCCGTAAATGCTCTTGGTGATCACCCGATTTGACCACCACGTCATCAATATTTACTTCTGAAAATTTTCAACTCATATCATGAAAAATCAAATTCATGACCCTCTAATAAGTGGCCCCAGCATTTTTTAAACCAAAGGGCATCACTACCCATTCAAATATTCCTATCGATCCTGGACATCTAAAAGCAGTTTTATGAATGTCATCTTGATTGATGAATAATTGATTATACCTGGCATTACCATCCATGAATGACATAACTGCATGTTTTGACGTCGAATCAACTAAGAAATCTACTACATGCATAGCATATTGGTCCTTAGCAGTGATAGTGTTTAAGTTTCTAAAATCAATGCAAACTCACAATTTACCATTATTTTTAAGACAGGAACACTATTTGATAACCATTCGACATGCATTGCAGGCCTAATGAAGTTTGCCTTGACTAGCCTCTCAATTTTCTCTTTGACTAGCAAAGTTACATTCGTCAACATCTTTCTAGGGGCCTAAATGAAGGCTTGAAACCTTGTTTCGTTGGTAGCTTATGTTCAACTAGCTTATGTTCAACGAGCCTAATGAAGTTTGCCTTGACTAGCCTCTCAATTTTCTCTTTGACTAGCAAAGTTACATTCGTCAACATCTTTCTAGGGGCCTAAATGAAGGCTTGAAACCTTGTTTCGTTGGTAGCTTATGTTCAACTAGCTTATGTTCAACGAGCCTCCTGTCCAGGCTTGGCTTCTCTTCATAATTTCAAGCAAAGCAATCTTTATACTCTTTCACTAATGCTATTATTTCTCCCTGCACATCACTTGGCAACCGAGCATAGAAATATGCTGTGGGTCAGCCTCTGCTCGTAAATTGATTTCTATCAACGGGTCCTAAACTTCAGCCTAATCTTAGATTTTCCAACTTGATTCCTTCCAACCGATCTTGGTCATTATCTATCACACATTCTGCCCTATCAATTATCAATTGTGGATAACCTTTCAATCCTACGTTCATTATCTGGAATGTAGCTGTCACAGCGTCTTGTCCTGCTTCCTTTTTACTCATCCTAATAACTATACCATCGACCATTGTTGGTTGATCCTCAATCTTCTAACTTCGTCAACTCCTCGACTGTTTTGCTTATCCTCCTTACACTCTCCGTTCTCACTTCCTATTGGGTGCCTATTCATGAGAAACTGTCCGATTTTCACATAAAATAGGCCTACTGCTACCAGGCTTGATTATCTCGTCCTTATCTATTTGAATATGATCAATTGTGGACTTCAACCAACCAAGATTCTACCCACACATCAACCACCAATTTTCCCTCTCTTCCTTTTTCTCCTTCCTCCCTCTTTTCCTTCTTGGGTCTTCCTTTCAGTCTTTTTATCTTCTTGGGTTTTCGTTTCACTCTCTTTGGTGGTCTTCTTCCTCTTCTCTTCTTCTTTTTGCCGTCTTGGGGTTGGGGTGGCTTCTTGCACTTGGATTGGTTGGTCTTCCACTCCTTCATCTCCTTCTTTTTCATCTTCTCTTGCTCTTTCTTTTTCTTTTTCTCTACGTCTTTCTTCCCCCGATTTTTCCTCAACAACAATCTTCACTGGCTCCTTTCCTGACGGTGAGATAACTTTAATTATCTCTTCTTCTCCTTTGGCTCCCTTTTGCTTGCTTTGAACCACCGAAACTTGAACAGTTTCTTCTACCACTTTGGTGGTTTTCACCACTGCGCCAACCACTTTCTTCTTGGGAGCCATTCTCTCTCTCTCTCTCTCTCTCTCTCTCTCTCTCTGCGGTTCCCCTATTTCAAAAACGGTTTTCAATGTGCTGGATAAAAGGATGAATCGGTTTTAGGGAGAGGTGGGCTTGAATAACTGTGCTGAGGGTTCTGGAGGTTGGCACGTAGATGACAGGTGTATGTTATATTCTGCTACGTGGGGTAAAAGTAAAAGAAAAGGTAAGAAGAGGCTTCTGGAGGTGAAAGAAACTGATCTTGGCGACCACTTCACTTCATTTTGAACAACAGGTCGTGGGTCAGATGAAACTAGCATTGACACTGGTGACGTGCGTAAAACTGGATGAACAAATTTGGGCTCCTAGGGTTGTTGGAATCTTCCTCCAACCCTATGTATAGTGACAATTAATAGTAGCTAAATATTTTTAGTGGCTTTTCTACTAACATTTTCAACGACAATTATTAGCAACACTTTTTTAGCGTCACTAAATAAACGTCACTAGAAACATTTAAAGGCAATTTATTGTCACTATAAAGGGGGTAGGAGGAAGATTCCTCCAACCGGTATAGCAGCCAATTGTTTTCCAAACTGGATAGACTAAAAAATTAAATAACTTTTTTTTACGTATATCTATACTATACATATTTAGATTCATTGGCATCGTTTTTTACTTTCAACCATCTAATTTTTTTAACTTTATAAAACAAATATTAATTAGGTGTCAACAAATCATCGATTGATAGTCGAGAAGAAAACAACGATGTCACCCTTCTTTGTGATGGATTACTCGTTTAGTTACAATGTGCTGCTCGGTAGAGATGGGATCCATGTGAATGGATACATACCTTCTTATCTTCATCAGGTGTTAATATTCTGTAGGGAAAATGAAGTAGGAAAGAAGGTTGCGGAGTTAGTTTGGACAGATGATATGCCATTCTTGGCTAATTCAAATTATATTAAAGTAGGTTTTTATCATCAGAGTGTAGAGCCTTTGGAGCTTTTTGATAATGAATTGTTGATGTGTGGGTAGAAGGAAGAGAGGGAAAATTGGTGGTGGTGGTGGTGGTACTGAAGGGTACCTTGGGAGTGAAGGGCACAAGATATACGTGTATAGGGTGATGAAGCAAGCGCAACCTGACATGGGAATTTCGTCCAAAGCTATGACGGTGATTAACAACTTGGTGGGTGACATGTTTAAAAGGCTGGCCGACGAGGCGGCGAGGCTGTCGAAGGATTCCGGCCGGATGACGATGTCTTCGAGGGAGATTCAAGGGGCGGTGAAGCTGGTTTTACCCGGAGAGCTCGGGAAGCAAGCGGTTTCGGAGGGGACTAAGGCAGTTACTAAGTACATGTCCAGTGTCTCTGGTGGATCTAAGTGATTTTTGTTGCTTCCATTTATATATGCCAATAATCAAGTTGAAGTGGCATTGGTATGCTGCATCATAGAATGGGGCTGTGTTTTGAGTGTGTCTGATTGACTTTGGTTGCATGGTGAATGGTTTTAAGTTGTGATATTTGTAGTTATTAGTGTAGAAGTGTTCGTTGCTGTGTTTTATGCTTTATTAATGTCATTCCGGTGGCAGTGTCCTTCTGTTTGTATTTGTATTTTATGGCCATGGTTACTTTTCGTTTTGGTTTTCACATGCATGCCCTTCGCAATATTGACTTGTCAAATGATGTTTGGTATCACGGCCGTGTGCAATATGTTCCAGACATTTTCAGCATTTAGTAGGCCTTTTTTGGTGTTCACCTTCCTTTAGTAACAGGAAATTGCCTCTTTTCCTTCGAGGTCCCCCTTTCTTTTTTTGGTGATTAAAAATGAGGAAATGCAAGTCTTTTGCTTAAACTTGAGAAAGAAAAAGGAAAAGAAGAACGAAATTCTTTTGCACGAAATAGGGCCTTGCACGAAATAGGCCCGTCGTGTTGATATGAAATGAAAAAAAAAAGACATCAAAATGCTTATGCACAAAAATATGCTTATAATATTGATCTAAAGCTTTCAATATTAGGAAAGGCGAATATTTTGTAGTAATATTTAAACTCTATTCTTAGTTTGTGACCGGTCTTATAGCTCGACATTTTAGATTAAGCTATTTGAGCTTTAGTTACTAAAGGCTTAAAGGTCTTAAATAGTTGACATTTGAGAGGAAATTGATCTAGTTACTATAAGTTTAAAGGTCTCATACCTGACATTTGATATTTGGTCCGATAATGTCTGTCTCCGTACTCAGATATATTTTGACATTTGATATTTGGTCCGATAATGTTTGTTTTCGTACTCAGATATATTTGATATTCAATATTTGATATGATAGTGTCTATCTCCGTACTCAGATATATTTTGACATTAAATATTTGGTCTGACCTCTGTTCAGTCAAAATTGGTGTGCCTTTGAAATATTATCTTTTAGATATAATTTGACATTTAAAATTTGATTTGGTGTCCGTTCCGTTGAAACTTTTGTGTCTGACTTTGTATTCATATATGTTTTGACAGTCAAAATCTGGTTTGATTATCCGTTCCATTGGAAAAATTTTGTGCTTCCAAAATTTCGTTTCTCAGATGTTTTGTTTCGATTGATTGGTCCTTTGAGCGACCTTACTGGGCATTTGGCTCATTCCCTTATTATTTTTGCTTTCAGGTGATTAGTAGGTGGGATTTTGGATTTGAAGAGCTAGCTGCGTAGCCAAGGGTTAGCTGCCTTATTTCAGAGTTAGTATTGACATTTAAATGTAACAATTAAGATTAGTTGGTATCATTTATGTTTTGTTTTGAAACTTCGTGTTGGAGAAAATTTTGAATTGTATAAAAGCTTTGGGCCCTTATTTCAAATATTGATGCATTTTGGAAATTATTAGTGCACGCTCTGATTTACCGTTTGGGAGACTTCTGATAATTATAAGGCTTTTTTTATTTTCGCTTATTCGACATTAACGCTCCGTATTTAAATTTTGGGACGTTACAGAATGGTATCAGAGCTTAGGTTTGAGATTCTGTAGACTCATAAGCCTAAAATATATGTGATTGGGATTAAACCATGAAAAGGTGGAATAAGTTAGGAAAATTTGTTTCCTATTAGATTATAAGATTGAGATTTGGCTATAAACCTTGAATTTGGGTTGAGTACAAAATCGTAGAACGAATGTTAGTTGTCTTTGGAATTCAGATATTTTTTGTATTGAACAAGGAAAATAATTAAATGATAGGACTATAATCTTTATATGTCTATGAGTAGCTCTATCAGATAATGTATGGAAAAAGGTTGTGATCTCAGCAAATAATTGATATGGTGACATAGATTTTGTGCGGAATTTGAAAGGAAGATTTGGCATTACTAGATCATAATGCCCCATCAGTATTGATTACGGATATTTAAGAGTCAGCATAATTTTTTCTAGATATGAAACACTTTGATGTTATTTTGGGGGGTATGGACTGGATTATCTTCTAATAATACTAAGATGGATTGCTTTAGAAAAGAGGATGATTTTGATCTTCTGACGAATAACTTTGAAACTTAGAAGCCAATGATGTGGTAGTTAAAGGCTTAAACTTTGGTGGATGCGCAATGTATGTGAAATTAAGAATAACATGTTTTTCTCTGTTATAAATTTGATAATAGTTTCGACCAATTTTGTTTTGAGGCATCAGAGTGCGCTGCGGAAGTGTGGCGGTCTTTTGGTAAGATGTGTAAGTGCTTGTTGATGTTGGTTATCCAGTTTGGATAAGTCGAAGTATTATTCTTCGAAGGTTATCTGATGGTTTTGGTTTTTGTGTCAGACAAAAAAATAGATAGGGAAAAATATTGATCATTAGGTGATCTCATGGTTTGGTTATTGAATTGCTTAGACATTTTGTGGTTTTAATTTAGTTAAGCCTTAGATTTTGAGTTTGTGATCTTTTGTAGTTGAAAAGTATGGGCAAAAAGTTGAGCTTGATGTTGCCTTAAGAAACCGTGTGTTTGAAGTAATAAAGTGTTTTTGGAGTATAGAATTTTCGGATATTCGATGTTGATGATTTGATCATGGATAATCATATTTGAAAGTCTAACAATGTGGGTGAAGCTTTGGACGGAAGACGTACAAAGATGTTTAGTAACTTTGGTTATGAGTTACATTCAGTTGTCAGTGAAATGTTATTAAGAGCGTATTGATATGGCTCCATTGTGATTTTGTACAGGCGTAAATTTTGATTTGAAGATTTTAGAGTATAAATCCTTGTGATTAGTATGGTGATTGATTATTACTTTTGGTGTATGATTGAAGTTAAGCGTGTCAGTGTTAGGCATTATACCAAGGCTATGGTTTGATGTGTTTCATAATGGCGCAACGGGAGCCTGACGGTATTGTATTGGTTTCAGATCATTTGAATTTTGATTGGAGTAACTTGATTCAACGTGTTTCATTTGTTAGCCAAGTATAAATACTTTGAGGATCAATCTGAATCTATTTTGGGGGTGATGATGACAATGATAGTTAAAACTTAAGTTTGAATTTTGTAAAACACGTCAGATGGGATGTGAAATTGCTTAATACTTGGGACACCTTAGGCTTGAAGTTAAGCGTGTTATCCGGATTTTTGAAAAGTATATGGTTTGGTATATTATCAGAATAGCACAGTGAAAGCATTACGTATTGGGGATTGATTTCATGAAATTTTGAATGTCTTATTGTAGCTCAGTCCATTTTGTAGGCTAGTTAAGCCATGTATGTTTCAAAGTTAGGATTTCAGTTATAGTATGAGTAATGTTTTGACTCGTATTGAAAGATAAGAAGCTACTTTTGATAATTAAGAATCGTTTTAAATTTCAACGACGGAATTGTTTTAAGGAGGGGAGAGTGTAATACCCCAAAAATTTTATTTTCCTTGTGCGAAATTAGTATTTTTGAATAAATAAGTTTGTGGTCTTTTTGATAATATTGAGAAAATAGTTTGGGTTTGTTTCTGAAATTTTCGGTCGAATGAAAAGTGGTTTCATTCGAATCACAATAAAGGGAAATGGTGTTTTGGAGGTTCTGAAGTTTTTGGTCAACTTAAAAGTTTTAAGTTGAATGAAAACTAGTTTTTGGTCGAATGAAAATAGTTTGGCTTCGAATGAAAATGGGTTTTGCTTCGAATAAAAAGATTTTGTGTGAGAAAATGAGCTGCTGAAGTTTTTAGTTGACTTAAAAGTTTTAAGTCGATTGAAAACTAATTTTGTAAAAAAATATGGAACAGTTCTTTTAGTCGGCTGAATAGTACTTTTTAGTCGAATTAAAAAAAAATTCGGTCGAATTAAAAGTATTTTCATTAAAGGTGTTTTCAGTCGACTTAAAAGTGATTTTCGGTCGACTAAAACCTCAAGATTTTGGGAAAGGCATGTTCAAATCAGCGATGGACCAATCACTCATGTAAGTCTTTAGATTTTTTTGAAATCCAAACTTCTTCAAATGGAGTTAAGTGGTTCTTCTTCTCCTTTGCTTTGAACTTTGTTTTGGATTTGTTCTCAATGATATGACTAGTGAAAAATCAAATTCCGTCGAATTTGTTTGACCTCAGAATTTGCTATATGGATATCGTTCGTTTCAGTGATTTATGATCGTCATTATTTCGTGAACTTCACTTATTGTTTGACAAGTTCGTTATTTGATAATGTTATTTTAAAGCCTTTGAATATGGTTTGACATGTCCGATATTTGATAACGGTTATTTTGAGATTTTCGTTTTGGGTAATTTCATGAGCCATGTCACAACGTATGTGACTTATTTCCGACTTACCCACGTGGAGTGAAATGTGGGCTAGCTCATGGAAGTTGATCTAGAGATCACGATCTTATTTTCTAAACTGGCCTCATATGTCAGGAGTGACGTATGTGACCACTTTTTGAATGGCTCTGTAATGTATGTTTCTGTACTCAGATATATTTTGACATTTGATATTTGGTCCAACAATGTTTGTTTCCGTACTGATCTGATAGTGTCTGTCTCCGTACTCAGATATATTTTGATATTGGATATTTGATCTGACTTCTGTTCGGTCAAAACTGATGTGCCTTTGAAATATTATCTTTCATATATAATTTGAAATTTGAAATTTGGTTTGGTGTACGTTCTGTTGAAACTTTTGTGTCTGACTTTGTATTCAGATATGTTTTGACAGTCAAAATCTGGTTTGATTATCCGTTCCATTGGAAAAATTTTGTGCTTCCAAAATTTTGTTTCTCAGATGTTTTGTTTCAGATTGATTGGTCCGTTGAGCGACCTTTCTGGGCATTTGGCTCATTCCCTTATTGTTTTTGCTTTCAGGTGATTAGTAGGTGGGATTTTGAATTTGAAGGGCTAGCTGTGTGGCCAAGGGGCTAGCTGCCTTATTTTAGACTTAGTATTGACATTTAAATGTAACAACTAAGATAAGTTGGTATCATTTAGGTTTTGTTTTGAAACTCTATATTGGAGAAAATCTTGAATTGTATAAAAGTTTTGGGCCCATATGTCAGATATTGATACATTTTGAGAATTATTAGCGCACACTATGATTTACCATTTGGGAGACTTCTGATAATTATAAGGCTTTTTTTATTTTTGTTTATTCGGCGTTAACGCTCCATATATAAATTTCGGGGGCATTACAACACGCGTGTGAAAAAATAAAGTTGATAATATCAATTTTGTTATAAAAAAAAAATCAAGCATCACGTATAAGTATTTATTATCACACTTGGTAAAATCAATCTTAAATTGCAAAAAAAATAGTTAGTCAAAATGCATGTGGGAAAATAAGTTAGCAAAACCAAAAATGTGCAAAGATAAAGTTCGCAATATGATATTTTTGTAATATCGAGTTTGGCTTTATAATTTATTTTAACTATATATTTTAAATAAAGTTGAAATTTTGAAAACTAACCATGTATTTATAGGTAGTTAATTATCAATTAAGATTTGTATTTTGTATCATTTCTTTTAAAAAAAATCTAGAATGCCGCTTGTCACCATTTTAAATAGGCAGTTGGTAACACTAAAGAGGTTTTACACTAAAATATATTTTTCCTTTATATATATAGTACTAGCTAATGGACTCGTGCATTTGTTATTTGGTCGGATTGAGATGCAAATTTGATTTTCTCATCAATCATATTTATAGCATAGTCGATTGTATTTTAAGTTAGAAAAATAACAAATGGAATGACTATGACTGGGATAATACATATATACATGATAAGACATAATATTTGAAATGACTAATGAATATAAATATCATAAATAAATCAATCCACTAAGATGATTAGAATGATATTGATGGCAATTGTGTAAAATACTGAAATTGTATTTTATTTTGGGGCATCACAATGCTAATACATAATATCAATACATCTAAAACTACTATGAAAAAAAAAATATCTAGTTTTCACTAAGATGATAATTTTTTAGTTCTTTATATCCTCTTTTAATTGCTCTGTATTAGAATCTAGTGAATTCATTCGCACAGTCATATCAGGATCGTCTAATATGTTGTTGGTGAGGCTACTCACTTTTGAACTAGAAAAAACAAAATTAACATATATTTTAAAATACAATATTACTATGTGCTTTGATTAAAAGAAATGTCAAACGGAGAAAAAATTTTGTTTCATGCCTAGCTTATGATACTTACACATGTATAACAAAACTTAAAAATAAATATTTTATTTCTTATAAATTTTTTTAGTGGCTTTGAATTAAGACTTGTGAAAATTGGAGGGTAAGACATAAGTAGAAAATTATGGTTAAATCACATGTGCATATAGTTTTGTAATAGTTTAAAATCTTTTTTGTACTCAAAATTATTACCAACATTAATGTTGAAGGTACACAATAAAGTATTCCAAAAGTAAAGCATACAATAAATAATAAATTACTCCGTATCAAATTATACTTTAGTTTATTCCAAAGTATGTTAGCACTAATTTTATTTTTGTACAAAAAAGGTGAGCTTAAGAAGTTAAACATTTAAAAAATAAAAAACAACTATGTATTTCTTCATTTATTTACTTACTAACAATTGAATGAACTTTTTACCGATACTCCATCTAAAAAAGTGTAGTCATTTCCTTTTTTTCCACTCTATGGCTCACATCAGTGACAAACATTCTCATATATAGATACTTCTGATATAGCTGATTATTATCATTAAATAAGGCCCCGTTTGACAGGATTTTTTTTTCCAGTTTTGTAAACTGGAAAAAATAAACGCGTTTGGTAACCAATTTTTGTTTCTTTTTCTACAGTTTAAAAAATCAGTTTTTAAACCAAGGCTATTTTTGAAAACTCAAAAAATGAGTTTCGATTTTTAATTTTGTTTTTTTTTTTGAGACCACCACCACCCTCCCACTGCCGCCAGCCACTGTCCATCGCCGGCGACAGATGGCTACTGGTAGCCACCATCGGCGACCACCGCCGGTGGCCTGTGGCCGGCCGCCGCCGACTGGCAGCCGACCACCACAACCGTCGACCACCGTCACGCCCCACCACCGCCATCACAAACCACCACCAAAGAAAAAACTCAAAATAAAAATTGGGTTATCAAACACCTACTTGTTTTTATAAGAAAATAAATAAATAAACTGGTTTTGGTTTTTTTTTTTTTTTTGAAAACTTAAAACCAAAACTGAAAGTGTTGTCAAACAGAGCCAATAGGCCCTGTCAACCTGTTTGACAGAGTTTTTTTTTCAGTTTTGTAAACTTGAAAAAATAAACGCGTTTGGTAATCAGTTTTCGTTTTTTTTTTCTTCAGTTTAAAAAACCAGTTTTTAAACCAAGACTGTTTTTGAAAACTCCAAACATGAGTTTTGGTTTTCAGTTTTTTTTTTTTTTTTACACCACCCCCTCCCAGCGCTAACAGCCACCGCCCACCGCCACTGTCCGCCAGCGACCAATGCCACCACCATCGTCGGCCACCGTCACGCCCCACCACCGCCACCGCAAATCACCACCAAAGAAAAAACTCAAAATAAAAACTGAGTAATCAAACACCCAGCTATTTTTGTAAAAATAAATAAATAAATAAACTGATTTTGATTTTGATTTTTTTTGAAAACTGAAAACCAAAACTAAAAGTGTTGTCAAACTGAGCCATAAGATGTAAAGTACACTCTTTTGTATTGAAAATCATAAAAGGAAGGTAAAAAATGCACAAACTATCTAGTACGTACATTATTTATGTAGACTTAAATAACCTACTAATACGTGCTACAAAAATAGAGTTTGAAACAGAAATTGAAGCACGTGGAGCTATTTTACTTACGTTAAAAATAAACACCCTTTTAAAATATAAAACTAACTTTAAAAAGAGATAATATGATGTTATCTGTGACAATGTCTGTGTAATTGTTTTTCTTGAAGGTGATGTTTGATGCTTTTTCGGGCATTTGTTTTGATGTAGTTTTGAAGATTTTATAAGAGAATCAATTTAGAATTATGCGTATATTTTTATGCTAATGATTATTTTAATTTACCATAAAAGTACCAGAATATCCTACAAAAGCTTTGCAGATGATTGAGGTTAAACGGTTATAAAGTGATGACTATTCTTACTCCATGTAACATTGTGAAATATTGAGGTTAAATAATTTTTTTTTAAAATTAAATCTTTTAGTCTGTGAAGTATTTATTTTAAATTTTCACATATGATTTTCATAAATTACCTTGGTGACATTTTATGTTGTTGTTTGAAATGCTTTTGAAATGTTAATAGCCAAATTAAGGCCTAATATGTACATTCTAAAGCTAATTGTAAGTTAAATTTGTCATAATAGTGTACAAATTATGCAAAAGATTGAGGTAAATAATTAGATAATGGTGATTATTCTTATCCTCAAATAGACGGTAGATTGTCGACTGAGTTCATATTGTATAGTATTTTTGGGTGATTAAAATCATACCTAACTCATATTAAGTTCATTTATTGATTAAGAGTATATAAAATAGTTTCTGACTCATAAGCTATAACATTTATTTTCAGATTTTATTTTTATTTGACATGCTATTATAATTTATTTATTTAAGCTCTAGTAATTAAATTAAATCCTAGCAACTTAATCAGTAGATGAGGTGAACCTTTAGAATTTGAGGTGACTTAATTAAAAATAAATTTATGGAGTAAACTGTTAATTTAATATCTTAAAGTGCTTTTAAAAATTTAATCATATTAGGCTTGATTCTTTTTTTTAATGGCATTTGTAAGAGAATGTGATTTATATAAGAGTTTGAGGTTATATAATTAAAATTAATTTCTTAACTATGCTATAATTTTGATGGTTCGAAAATACTTTCAAGTACTAAGTCATACTTGTTTTGTGTGTTGCTTCCATAAAAAGGAAAGAAATTTTTAAAATTTTTGTTATATTTAAATTCTTTTGAGGTGTTAATAGCTAAAATTAAGGTCAAATGAGTATGTACATTGATTCGATAGAGTTTTACGATTTGAAGAATTAATATTCTAGTTTTATAAGGTTTACAAAGAGTCGTATTTCGGCTTTTCTTCTTTGTCTTTGTTAATGGTTTGATTACCAAAATAAATGAGATGACGAATCGAGTTAGACCTTTGAGTTTTTTCTCAAGACGGTTCGTCGTAGATTGTTTTATGGTTTATTTACTCTTATCGTTTTTCAACAATCCTCCAACAGGATTCTATTTAGGACGAAGGGTCATCGGAATAATGAAACTATTTGTTGTTCTCGACTGTCTCTGGGACCTGGACCTGGCTAGTTATTTTTTACTTGTCATTATCCTTCTCTATTGATGAAGGTTTAGGCTAAATTCGCTGCTAAGATGGAGCCTCTTAAGATTCTCTGAGGAGACACTAGATTTTGTTTGATCAGAGATGACATATTTTATTTGATACTTTGTTGGTCGTAGTACTCCTAGAAAAAGTTTTCTAGGTTTTAATCCCCAGCAAGTACGAGATTGACCTGAATACCCTCTTATTTGTATAGATCACTTATCTGATAGATAATCGTGTCTTACACGCACTCCCACCGTTCCAAAGAGGTTAAAAAAGTGGGATCGTTCAATATGGTGTGCTAGGGAAGTATAATCTATTTTCGGTGGGTGAAGATTTCCCTATCAAAGTTAGGAAATTTTGCATATAATCCTGGCAAAATAATTAGAAAGCAAAGCCGAAGATGCCAATAATTAGCCGCAGCCATGGCCCCCCTCACGTGGTCCCCACCCCTTACCTTATTTACTCTCTCACTTCAACGCCAGCTCACTCTCTTTCTCCCACCTACAACCGGTTATTCCATTTTCCAACTTCCAAAGAAAGGCAGAGACAACCGCGCGCATGGTATGCATATCGTGTCCTTTTGTTACACAAACACAAACACGAACACAAACACGCACACACCAAAGTTTGTACGGGTAACTATGAAGGGTGCCAAGACCCGGAAGCTGCTGCAAGAAGGAGAAGGAGAAGGAGACCCTCTACGAACAACTCTATCACCAACCGTCACCTACTCACTGGACCCAGAGCTTCTGCCACCGGTAGATGGCTCCTCAGTCAAGAGACCCTTCAAGCCAGGCTCCCCCTTCGACTCCTCCATGGCCCTGACGGTCCTGGTCCTCCTCACAGCACTCTTCTTCATGGGCTTCTTCTCGGTCTACATCCGCCGCCTGGCCGAGGTCGCCGCCGGAACTGACGCGATCCGCCGGCGGCGGCACCACCACGGCGGATCGCTACGTGCTTATTCAACTGGGCCCTACCCTCTCAAGGGGCTGGACCCGACTGAGATCGAATCGCTGCCGGTGTTGCCTTATACCGCGGCCACGAAACAGGCGACGGACTGTACTGTCTGTCTCAGCGAGTTCGAGGCGGGAGAGAGCGTGAAGGTAATCCCGCACTGCCGGCACGTGTTCCACCCCGAGTGCATTGATAGGTGGTTGGCCTCGCACGTGTCGTGTCCGCTCTGTCGGTCGACTGATTTCGGTGCGGTTGGGGAGGTTCGCTTGGGTGTGGTCGAGGAAGAAGTTGGGTGTGGTGTGAGCGGATCGGGGACGGGATCAACGGAGGAGGAGGAGGAGGAGGAGGGCAAGTGGAGGGTGGATATGAGGAGGACGTGTAGTTGCTCGAGCTTAGGAGATGGGGATCGTGTGCGGTCGCTGACGAGAAGCACGAGTATGTGATTGGTTGATGTATGTATGTGCCTTTCGTGTGTGAATCTATGTACATTCTTGCACAGCACTCAAAGTTGACTAATTGGTTGAATTATTAAATAGTAGGGGTTTTTTATGTACATGTATCTATCACATCGAGTATAGGAGAATCCGCAACGGCACACAATTCTTACCGGAGACACTAGGATTTATTTTGCATTAGTCACATGTTCTTAAGAGAACATTCATTATTGTCTTTAAATGTGAAAATTAACTTCCAACACAATGGTCTTCTAATGTTTAGGCATAAATTTATAAGGCTCTTAAAGTTTGACTTGTTTCATTTTGATTTTTTTATCTAAGCTTTCGCTTTTAGTGTAGTCCTTAATTAAGTTCGTAATATTGAACTCCAATATTTTGATGGAAAAGTTGAATTATTATACTGTAACAACACAAGTTCATTGCTGAAGAATGCAGAAGGAAACGATCTTGTGTTGATTTTCCAATGCCTCTTAGAATTCACGTCGTCTTATAGTTTGGGAATTTTACGGAATAAATATATATATATATATATATATATATATATATATATATATATATATATATATATATATATATATATATATATATATATATATATATATATATATATATATATATATGAACTAGGGAGTAATTATAAAAATTAAAAAAAAAAACTTAAAGAAACAACTCAAACTTAGGGAGTAAATATACTTATGCAAGAAGCATAATCAAGAGAGAGCCATTTACCCCTAAATTACAAAAAATGCTTCAAAACACACTTTATACTACGTACGTAATGAAGGTTGAAATTCAGGTACACATCACCCTTGCGTCTCATTCTTGATCTTTATACTTTGTCTTATCCATATTTAGTTTGGCACGTAAAGATTTTGTCTGCATGTTTGTATGCACACTTCTCGTGTGGTTTGGGTGAGTTGTGAAAACACACATCTACATATTGGAAGGAATGGTTGATTTACCCTTTTACAGATTGTGTAATCAACGATCATCTCACCATCTTACATCGTCTCAAAACCCTAAAGATTTTTCAACCCCATAGCACTAGATCTGGCCATAGGAACATGCAATCGATGTCTGCAATGCTCAAACTGGCCATTGCAAAAATCAAACAAGAAATGGTCTTGGTTCTTGTAAGTGGTGGTAGTGATGCCACCAGTGCTGGTGATTAAGTTTGTTGGACAGGGCTAGGCTGGTGGTTGGCAGAAGTGGTGGTGGGGAAGGGCGTGTGGGTTGGTGGTGAACCCAAGTGGTGCACGAAAGGGTCTGGTTTGGCGGTGGACGTGAATGCTGATAATGGTAGTGGATAGGGCGAGGGTGGTAGTTGGGGTTTAGGTTTGAGTGGAACAGGGATTAGGACACAAGTGCTAGAGAAAAAGAAGCATGGGGTGTTATAGTCATTTTCACGTATATATTTGTCCAACATGTACTTCTAGACAATTTTTCCAACGGTTGCAACATAATTGACATCATATAGAGCCGATTTGCTAATAAGAAGAGCGAAAGCAACTCACCCAAACCACAAGGGGTCTGTATGCAAATTGCCCTATAGACTTCACTTGCTATGCATCTTCTTTGTATGATGCTAGACTAATATAACGGTAAGAGTAGGGAATATTATGGGATGCTAGACTAACACAACAAAAAAAAAGGGGGGAATATTATGGGATCTCATGCTCTTCTAACTAAACGCCCTGCTATTTATTGACATGAAAAACAATTCCTATTAAATCCAGAGAATCTTAGGTCATTATCAGAAATTACTTTGATAATAGTGTACTATAAAATTGGGCAATAAATACTCTAGTTGTATACCTGATTAGTTCCAATATCATTTCTAAGCAAATTTTCTTCAATAGCAAGATCTTAAGGTTTCAAAGACTCGAGAAATATTTGCATCTATCAAAATTACAGAAACTGAACAAAAAAATTAAACAAAAATACAATATAGAAGCTTTATAGGACATGAGTAATTTTCCAAAGGAGACCACTTTCTCATTCAAGTTAACTGAAGCTCCACATTATGCAAAGGAGAAAGCATCTGTTGGTTCTAAAGTAAAACTCAATTCATTATTGATACAACGGATGAATCAGGCATGCCATCTGTTAAAACACCCTCATGTTCAATATAATGATACGATACATGAGTAAAAGTTTATCATAGCAAAACAAACAAAATGGGTTTGTGAAAAATTACCTGGTGGTAACTCCAGAAGCAATAAATATAATGTCCCTCAATTTGCTATATACAGCAAACGTCGATGTCTTTTTCTTACCTACTACTCTTCCTATTCCCTTTTCCTCTCTACGATTGTAAAGAGTAAGCACGGATCACTTCAACTACTGGTGCCCGGCACATTGGACAATTGCCGTTGCTTCCGACCAGCTTTTCTGCACATTCTGAACATGTGCACATGTGCCCACACCTATATCAATTGAAACACGAAAGGAACGTAATGAGGATCACATAACGAAGTGGTTAATGACAGACCAGCAGCTGTTGTAATAGAGTTGTTAAGTCTTGCCTGTACAGTAAAAAATCTATATTGTTCTCACAACACATACAACAAATTCCTTCCTTCATATGATTCCAGTAAGATTCATCCTTTGGTAAACTTTCCTCAGATGTGTCTGCATCAAGGAGTTGGAACCTTTAATGGTGGAAGATAAAAGTGGAACTGATATGTTACAATTAAAGTTTGAGATTTTTTTCCTTAAACAGGGGGGGGGGGGGGGGGATTGGACCACCACATTGATAGGAGCACAGTACAATTTTTCACCATAAAAGAAGCAAAAACCGGATAAATGAGAAAGGAATTTGAAAAAGAAAAAAGGATGATTTGCAAACAACACATTGCTTTATGCGAATAGGCAAAACCTGCAATGCCAGATGGTCTATTCCAAGCTGCAAAAACCTCTTGCTGTACAGTGCATTGCAACTCGAGTTGCATATCCATGCAGGCCTCTAGCATCCTGTGCATCTTGTTCATCCGCTGTTGAAGCTCAGACATGTCATTCCTCAAGTCATTAATGATCTCCCACTCCTGCAGAAGATCAGCAACGATACTCAGTTCAAACCAAAAAAAAAAGAACAAGAAACAAAGACAACGAGATAAATCATGTAGAAATACATCACTTTATCCATAGGCTACATATCTACCCTGCAGACAGGAAAGGCAAAGATAACCAATAGAAAAGAAAAAAAAACTCTGATGGATTATTAGCTTTTGAAAGAAGTGTAATTCCCACTCATGTCACAGGAAATGGGTTGACCTAGATCAAGTAGCTATAAACACAATATCACAGGAAATGTCTCGAAAACTGGATTATATTGTAAAATATCTGTAGACAATCTATTACACCACCAGGAAAAGAGTGACAAGAAAACAAAGAACCAAGGAAAGAAAATCCAATTATTGAGCTAAAAACAAAGTTGATTTCTGTTAAACCAGTTCCAGTTTTAAGCCAGGAAAGATTGACTCACAATATCCAAACATTGATGGATGCTGGGACGTTCCTGACTAACATTATCAGAATCCAGCTCCCAAAGTGTTGGAAGACGGGTAATTGGCAGTGAACAGAGAACTTGCGGATTACTCACAACTATATCTGACTCAACCACATTCTGATCCTCAATCTGCTGCTCCTGATCCAGATCCCATTCAACAGAAGCATGACCTTGCCGTTCCAAATATGATTGTATTATCTGGTCTAGACTCTCACGAAATCCACTGTGAAGAAGATTAGAGACTCTTCTCCTACATACAAACAAATTTTCCTTAGTGCTTTATCACTTTGAATGATGAAATGTCATAGGCTTTCACTCAAGAGATTGCATACCTGCTTAAAAGTTCTCTAATTTCCAGACTACACGCATTTTCATCATCGGTAAAATGAAAAGTATCAGCCCTCCCAGCTGGGGCTTCTACCTGACCTGAAGGTCCTGAAAAATCTCTAGCAGTCTCCTGTAGACCACTCCCATGCAACTCTTCACGAGCTTCTTGTAAAAGAATATATCCGCGGTCATCACTAGCTGATGTTTCCGGATACCATGAGTAGCTGCTTACATGTGAGTTCCCATCCATGTCTTCTCCAGTACCATCTCCCCACTCACTCGATTCAACACCAGCTAACTGTTGCCAGTTATTTTTGCCAATTTCTGTATTTGGCTCCTGCGAGATTTCTACTTGAGAAGCAGATATGCCTTGCCAAATTTTTGTTCCTTCTAGTCGATCATTAGGGCCAGATGTATCATGAACATCTCTTGGTTCGCCACTGGGCTCATGGTGTTCATAACATACAGCTTCAGGGCCCGAAGTTCCTCGTGACCATTCATTACCATGCCCTTGCCGCCAGTTTCGAACCACATCATTTCCATTATCATCCTTTCTTTCAATAGGCTCAATATTCAATGGCAGTTGCACTCTCTCATCAATTTCGGATAACCTTTCCTGTATTTCTTCTACTTGAGAAGTTGGCTCTTGCAGGTTTATAAGCCCCCATGTGTCGCTTTCTAAGTCATTCCTATCAAGCAAACTTCTGTCTTTTTCACAATTACTAGGGTCAGCATGCCATAATTCATCTGGGACCTCCTGAATGCTATTTGATTGAGCTTGTTTGTTTCGATGATCATCTATTTTGTTGTCAGTTGAACTATCATAGTGATTACTGCCAAGGGAACCCGGAACGAAATTGTCAAATCTGGAGAGGAATCCTTCCCTGCTACGAGAAAAGGTCAATCTAGTCACTCCAATACTTTCCAGAAAATTGAAAAGAAATGAAAAAACAAAAAAAAATTTGCCACATAACTTGCCAATTGGTGAAAGAGACCAAAATCAACAGTAAGATTTTAGATGATGACACGTTTATTAAGAATGATTATAAGTGACAGCCAAGCAGCTCTAGAACACTAAATGCAATGGCGTTACAGCTATGTTTGTGGATTCACCAAATAATAAAGGTGGTCATGAAAGGATACTAATTTGCTATTGAGTCAATCTTGGTCTTTGCAGCAACATTCTTCGTTGTCACATATATACTGCTATGGTGAAGACCTTATCCAGCATAGGTATAAGATGCAATAATCAGAATAGAAGATCTTTACAATTAAAGAGGACATAATCTATTGGTACTGTTAATTTTGAGTGACCAAGCAGCTCTAGAACTCTGATAACACTGACTGTTGCAGCTGAATTTATGGATTTCCAAAAAGTCTAAAGGTGGTGACAAAAAAGAACCAATGTGAGCATAATGAATTGCTAATGAGTCAATCTTGGGAAATTTAGCAATAGTTCTTCCTAGAACCAATTGTCACTAGACACAAACCCCAAGCAGATTTCATTATTTTTGCCACTGGTATTCTGCTTAGATCCTTCACAACAGTAGCTATTCACAGTTCACACAGCATAAGTCATGCATTTCGGGGTTCCACATGTTAGCCTAAAGCCTTTTCTGACCAATCAAAAAATAAATGTTACTTACTGAGCATAACAGTAGTCAAATAAGCTGACATACTGGGGAAAAACCCTCCTACACCCACTCACGCATTTCACTAATACATTAAACAAAAGCTTTACAAAAATTGAGGTATTTTTTAATTTTAAAAGAGCGAGGCTAAACTAAAACAATTTTGGCTAAATTTAAACATTTTATCTCTAGGGAGATTACAAGTTTACTAATATAAAATATTAGTCACGGAATAGTATGAAATTAACCAAACGGGTGTGGCTCTAGCCCCATAGAATAAAAATGATCCCAATGGGTTAAATGCTGAACATTTTTTTCTCAGAAGTACCCCTTTTCAATTTATAAGGTTTACAAAAATTAAGGGTGTTTTTTAATTTTAAAAGGGTGAGGCAAAATTAACAATTTTGGATAAATTTTAGCATATTGTTGCTAAAGAGGTCTAAACTTCACCAATGCATCTTTTAGTATAAAAGAATATGTATTTGACAAAAACGGGTGTGGATCTAGCCCAACCGCATAAATACATACTAAGTCTCTGCTAACTTTTGAAGAAAACCCTAAGAAACCTGACCTTAAAACTTGCCAACACCATAATCTATAAAAAAGAACACTTTAATCTCCGTTACTCCTTAGAGAACGGTTCCTAAGTCCAGGTATTTTCATGTTCTTTTCTATATCCTTTCTTTAAAGTGGACCAGTTATTATTGCAATTACTAGCTCTTGATATGCCTGCAAACTTAAATTTACCAACATAGGATCGGGTCAGAATATCTACAATGTGTTGTTTTTGGGTAGTTTGTATTTATAATATAATTGTAACGGGTATGTATAGAGGGGGAGAAAGTTAGGTTTATTAACATTATTGACATTACTTCGTTCATTACCATTATCTCATACACTTCCAACCATTCACTTGGTAGTATACATTTTAAAAAGCGCACGCACACACACATACACATGTATATATTGGCTTTTTAGATGAGTAGGTGCAAATATATTCCAAAGTACATGCATAACGAAATTAAAGCCTAATTTGTACTACTAAGATTAGTAAGGTAGGTAAAAGCAAAAGAGATCTTTAGAGTACACTAAAAAGAAAGTTTCAGAGTTCATTATAGATTGTTTAACAAAAAACAGGAAAAAACAGGTGACACCAAGATTAAACGTAGTTTTAGACAAACTGCCTTTGAAATTTGGAACTTAAACTAGAAAAACTGAAAAGGGCTTGCTCTGTACTTCAACTTTCAAATAAGAGATACAATGAAACTGTAATAAGATTAGATCACTACCAAAAGAAAGTAAAATGCAAGGCCTATTTTGACCGCCAACGATCATCACTACAAGAAATGGCCATCACTCTACAGAAAGAAACAAGATGGATGATGAATAATACTGAAAATCCTTAGTGATGATGTTTTTGCTTGCTGGAAAAAGAGCTAAAACTTTAAAAGTGAGCAATAGAAAATTTAAGAATATCCCAGAAAGCTATAGCTTCTAAATTTGTTGCCTAAGCAATTGGGCTTGTATATATGCCTTGCTAGGTCGCTTGAGTTAATTTAATGCTTGGTTTTAAAGATACAACATTTAAGCTCCTAAATCTTTCCGTTTTACAAATTTTGTTTTACACTTATTAATCCTAACTCCTTACCCATCAGAAACTTTGCTTTGTACGATCCTGTTTAAGCTACAAATTTTGAACTTTTGTTATTATCAGTTAAAAAAATGGACAACTCTGATACTTACACTTCACATTATACTTTCATTAGAAGAAATTTGACAACTCTAATATGTACACTTCAGTACTTCACATTACATTTTATATGCACCAAATTGTCTCCGGAACAATTTCTTCAATTATATTACTAAAATGTATAACTTGTAGTGTTTAGCGAGAATTAATTATCTGTGGAAGATATTTGCAACTGATTACAATGTTAGTACCTTGGATAAAAAGGTATAATATGGAACAATCAAGATTCTCTTTAGTAGCAACTTGATGTGACAAAAGAAACATGTACGATAAACAGTGACGAATACTGTGGTAATTAAAATTATAGTTCCCATTTGAAAGTAAGACCATGTTTTTTTGCAATGAACTTTCCATGCTTCAAGTCTTTGATAAGAAATTTAAAATTGATTACTTATCAAGGGTAGTTAATAGAGTCGTACTAATTAAGTTTAATTGTCTTTTCACCGAGGTCTATGACCTTTTTATTTCGAATCACTATTTGACGTGCAAAGCAAGCAATGCTTACTAGTATGGATAAAATGCGGAAATCTCCGTCGTATTATGTTGCAATGGCAGATATCTCCTCATTCTGAATAATAGCATTTTCTTCCTCACATAGTTTTTACTTTCTTAAAATACAGACGGGGTATGTGTGTAATTCATCCTACAGCTCGACATACCACGAGGAATGAAAATGCTATTTATTTTGAATGAGTACGGGGCTTTGCAACGATGAGGAGGCTTATGCAATTAACCCCTAATTTAGTTGGATTATACGCGCGCGGCGCACAGGCGTATATATATAGGGGGTTGGAGGAGCAAATTAGATGTGAGCATTCTCTTCTACAGATGAGTATGGGGGTTGAAAGAGACTGCTTATATCTAATTCTTAACCTACTTCATTGGGATTCTGGGCTCAAATATGCAAGATGAGTATGGGGGTTGAAAGAGACTGCTTATATCTAATTCTTAACCTACTTCATTGGGATTCTGGGCTCAAATATGCAAGTGGTAAGTTTGACGTAGAACTAAAATGTCACTGCATGAGCAATATAACATTTGGCTTTGTGATAATGTAGATTACGTCTGCTTTTATTTTCTTTCTTCTCTAGGTTAAAGCAAGCCCAAACTTAGCTTCATGTGAGCTCCCAAAGAGCTCCTTAGGGAGGAGCAAAAAATCAAGAATCTGTTAGAAATTTGTAGCCCTAAGAGAGAATTCCTTCAACAAAAATCTAAGCTGCAACTTAACTGAACAAAGCCTTAACCAATCTACTCAATTTGCCCACTCAACAATATGCCAATATCTAGGACCATATGTTCCCATCAAACCATAACTTGCCATGTGCTTTCCTTCTATGTCTCTTCATATCTGTTTCAGTCTTCCTCTCCCGCTGGAATTTGCATTTAAAAGATCTAGTCACTCACCCTAAGTGGTCACCTGCACAACTTGCCAATTCAGCTCTGTCCAAGGCCATATTAAACCATAATTCCCAATGTGCTTATGTCCATGTTAGTTTAGTTATCCTCTTGCCCTGGCATTTCCCTAATAATGGGTCCTGCCACTCGCCCTAATTCAGTCATGAGTACAACTGAACACCTCCAAACAATATACTCACCGTTCTGTCATCTTATCTTCTCTTGATGCTTCTACATATCCCAAATAACTTATTTGTTACTATATTTTCTTGTTTTACCACACATCTAACTGACATTCTCATCTTACTTACAAAAGAAATTTCCGGTTGCCTGGCATCTGTTCCATAGAACGACTTTGCCTTAAACTTCACCAGTCAATGTTGATCACGTAGTATGCAGGACTCCATTCTGCTTTGCCATTTCTTGGTCCTAGATCTTCTTCTACTTCTCTGGTGTACAACATATACAGTTCCTCATACTTATTCTTAACCTCCTTAATTCTACAGCATCCTTCGTACTTCACCTTAGCATCATGATCAAATAAGATACACTGGTACCTAATCTTGCATGTGTCTAGTGAATTCACATATTCCATAAAGCAACTTTACCTTCAACTTGAAAAGTCAATGTTGATCACTAAAACGCCAGACTCAATCCTGCTTTGATTCAATTGCTAACTCCATCTCTTGCTGGTGTTGATCCCCATACTGTTTACTCTTTGGCATTTATTGGTCCTAGATCTTTTTCTACGCCTCTATTCTACAGCATATACAGTTCCTCCTACTAATTCTTAACCCCCTTGAATCTACAGTTTCCTTCGTACGTCACCCTAGTATCAATTCCCCGCACTAGTTCCATTGGTTGATACATTTGTAGTAAATAAGATACACTGGTACCTAATCTTGCATGTGTCTTGTCAACTCATTTGTACTAAAGGCAAAGAGGCTGTGGCATAAGGTTGAACTATGACTTAAGCCTGAAGAAAGTTACTATTTCAACCTCATGCATGTCCCTCAACATATGTGTCAACATTAGTCTCTCAGACAATGGTGTATTGTGCCTTACTCATTTTTCAGGCATTCTCACAAGTTTATAAACAGCAATCTAACGTGGAAGTCCACGTCATGCTTATTAATGCTAAAGAATGAAGAGGGCAAAAGGTGTACTTCCAAAGACACTTTCAAACCTCAATTTGGAATAGCATCTGGTCAATATAAAAGAGAGTACTTCACCTGCGATGACCCACAATCTCTAAGAAATAGTTAATGTAATACCTCTGCTGATTGCTGTAGTCTCTACAAAGTGATTTTAGACAATAATTTCTCTTACTTCCATAATTCTTAGGGTTTGGACAAGTTATGTAACACTCATTTTTTAACTCACAAATCTTGTAATTGTTAACTCCCGTCGTTTGAAGAGTGAGAACTAAGCACCAAAAGTCCAAACCTAGAAGCCTACGATATCAACAAAGTTGTTAAATAGTTGGCTTGCCAAGATTAATCAGACATCATTCTCCACAAAGGAAAGAAACATTACCAAAGAGAAGTATACCAGCAAAGTGCATGCCCCCGTAAGAACAACATACTTTCGTTGCCCAACATTCAGGCCCAAAAGAGCCAGTATCTCTACTCCAAAGAAAGAAATATAGCTTGTACAGACAAAGAAAAATTGTACTGCTCCGGTAAGACAGCTTCTACTACCACTTCTAACCAAGTGACTTCCTTCTAAGCACCTCTAAAAGTTTAAATGACAAAAAACCAGCCACAATATGAAGCATTGTAAAGCACTATACCAAGTAGAAAGATACAACCAAAGAAGGAAGAGAAAAAGAAACTCTAGATCGGGTATAAAGGATATGTTCAAAAGTATAGCGAAATTAAAACAAGAATACCTTAAACCAGAGACAGTAGGCCTTTGCCTTAAGAAGCCCAACTCACTTGCTGCCAGAGAAGTGGAACTTTTATCCTGGACGAGTCCTCCATTTTGCAAGAATCTACCTCTGAGATATGACTGCAGAGAAATAATTATAATGTTAATGCAAAATGAAATCATTCTTGATCAAAATGGTGGGCCAAATCGCATAAATAATAACAGATCTTTTTACGTTGTCCTTTTGCTCAAGAGCTTCGGTCCTTTGTATTCTTTATTTTTGAGTTGTCTTAAGTGATGCCAAAGATTTGTGACCGGTTTTCTTCGTCGCTGGCCCCAAGGATGTTGATGGAAATCTTGGTGGATCCGTTGGAAAACCGCCCTCTATGCTTCTGGTGGTGTCTTTGGTTGGTAGATAATAAGAAATTAGTTTGACAGCTTAAATGTTTCCGTGTTAAATGTCAAACAAGTCTTCTTGAGATCTCTCTTTGCCTGAACGTTGGTTCCCTGGAACTGGCGCTCTTTCTTCTTTGTTGAAAAATATAGAGATGGTTTTGCATAAGTAATGAAGATACAGCTTCGCTATTAACTTGTACACTAAAGCAAACTGACATTGGTTGAAGGAAATATAAGGTTGTATTCTGGACACGACGATGATGCATTAATTAGGATCATGCAAACATTTCCTAGGAAATTAAGGATCATGCAACAACCTACGAAGAACTTGTATTTAATTATGGAGCTGTTCATTGGCTCCACTCAATTTCTCAGGCAATTCAATATAGGGTCTGCCGATGATAAAAGAAACTGTAGTTAGCTAAGAAGCTGTTCGTTGGCTACAATAGTTTCACATGCAATCAATGTTTGGGCTGCCAATGATAAAAGAATACCTATTCGTATTCATTTTGAAACCTCACGAAAAAGCAATATAGCCAAATTAACAACCCCTCATCTATACATGAAAAAAGGAAGAGCCAGCAGTATGTGAAGTTACATAATTTTTCAAAAGCTTGAAACTGTTATACTTCTTCTTCACCGCTTCAACGATTTAGCACCTTCTCATGGGGTCTACAAAAAGTAAATCCGCATACGAGAGTGTGAGTGCAACCTTTTTTTACACACCTCAATTTTGACTGCCACCATTTTCAAATACATGCAAAACAACTCGAAAACAATGATGCACCCTTGATACCCACGTAATTCACATGGTAACTAACATGTATTACGGCATCAGACACTTTTCATGCATTCTTGTTCCAAGAATTGCACCATCTTCATTGTCGCAGTTAGTAAGACAACAAAACAGTGGGACTAACATGCATATGGGAGTAATCCAAGTACGGCATAGGGGATGTAGCAAAACTTTGGATGCCATAATCAGTAACATTGGGACCAAAACTACCACAGACCACATGTATAATCTGTTAAATGTGCTCTATATAAGAAGTATGTAAGAACATAATCACATACGTTCAAGACTATCAATCAAATTCATATTATGCAAGGCACTGAGATATCAACCAAACTATGAGAAAACTAATAAAGCAGCGCAGAAGTGCTCTTATGCAATCCAGTTGACCAAAAGAGAAGGAAAATACAAAACTTTTCATTCGGAAGAAAGAATTTCGCAGAACAATTCTATTAACCTCTTATGGGAAGTTGCTGGGATTCAGCTACCGCAGAAAGGCCTTCATATAACAAGACACTAGAACAACATGGAGGAATGTGATTAAGAAGTTCAAAATTTGTTGTCGAAGAATAGTTTCAAAGTTCATGCCTAGCAGTATATAGATTGAAAAGTGCTGATTTATGCAATATACAACAGCGGAGATTTGTGAATGTTTCAAAAGGGCTAATGCATCCAATCAAATCCATTTGGCAATATGTATAGAGGTCCACAAGGATTAAATATTTAAGTGATAGGTGTTATTTTACCAATGAGGAATTTTGTTCCGAAACAACCCTCAGGACGGGCTATCCTTTCTTACAAGTGGGCCAAAACATGGACGAATTGAAATGGGTGGCTGTAGTTTGGTTGCTATAACTCCCTGCATACAAGGCTGGATTGACCCCCCGCTGGTACAATGCTAAAGCATCCAACTTAATACCTGGATGCAAACATTGGCGCAAAAGGCTTATATACTGTAATTGCTAGGCCTATTTTACTGGTATAGAATTAAAACTCACACTTAAAGATTTGTTAAAGACAGAAGCCAAGTGTTCTAATGCTTATTCACGCTCTATCTATCTGTAGAAAAGTGCGTAAGTGACAAACTACCTTTTAGTGACAGGTGAGCATTCCATATCTTTGTATTTGGTGTGGATATAACACTTCTCCAAGCTCAATTTCAAATTTTGGACGGTAACGTTTAAGAATTCTATTGTCTCCTCTACATGAGGTCATGCAAGCACCAGAGAAAGTGAAGAAGAAAAAAAGCCAGGGAGTTCCATTGTGAAAGAGCCAAAATGGAATCATAACCTAAAGCAGTGAAAAGGAATCCTGAATAGCTGAATTGCAAATTTCGCAGTCGTATTCCACAAGTCAAAATGACATGTTATTATCTCCTTTCACAGGTACGTCATACAGGGAGTCAGCATTAAATCAGTGCCCAAGGCATCAAACAGGAATCCTGAGTATAAAACTTTGGACCAAGATACATCAAATAGCAGAAAATAAACAATTGGCCAATACCAAAAACAACTCGCTACAGTTAAACTATATCCAAATGACTCGATCTGCCATGATTGAAACAATTTCACAGACACAATCTACGGAAATCCTCATGATAAAGATGCTGTCACTGACACAAATCCAGACTAATGAGACCTCTATCGCTACAGACATCTAAATATACAAGAGCATTAACATTTCAATAGTGCACTCTATGAACTGGATGTAGAAATTTCTTTCTTGTTTCTGCCACTGCTGGAGGTTGTGGTGATGTTGGACAAGAAATTAGACCATGCACTATATAGGAACCTGTGATGACAGCCCTGACTTTAGAACACAAGTGCATTTATCAGTTGTAGTTCTTTGTTTTTGTGGTTGCTGTTAGTAGAGGTGTTGTTAGACAAATTATAAGATGAATCAGACCATTCACTATAAGAACGAATTATGAGAGCACTGACACAAGAAGACAAGTACATTCATTAAATAAACTTTAAGAACAACTAACCTGAATGCGGTTGCGATGTGCAAAATTTGATACTGGCCGCTGCTCCAACAAATCCTGAAGTTCTCTTTCCCTCTCTCTCTCAGCCCTTGCAAGTAAATCTAAAAGTGCCTGTCTGCCACATAATCTACGAATAGCTCTCAGGCTGCCAGTTTGGCAATGACTAACAACCAAACCATCACGAACCCGCTCGATCTGTAAACCAATTTCACAGTTCCGTTCTTCACTGTCACTCTGACCAGTGGCTCTCTGCTGGCCAGTGGTCATTTCTACCCATTCCCTCACAATTCTCACCCTCTCACACTCATGTTCACCAAGCCACTGTGCTCCTGACCACTTGTTAAAACGTGAAGCATTAGATGCATGGGCACTTGAGCCATTTTTCTTCCATTCTCGAAAAATTTGCCTCACCCTCTCCCTTTCAACTTCACCAAAATCATTAGACTGCTTAGAACTACAATTTCTATCGTCCTGATATCCGTCCTGCGACGATACGTGACGCTCGCTCTCAACTTCGCTGGCATCTTTTAATGTATCTCCATTCCCATGCCTTTGTCCTCCGCATACATACGTGCCTGCAAAGTCGGAATTGGAAGCCTCACCCTTTTGTTGCTGTGTCTTGTAATTCATCGCGTGTTCACCCTCAAGCTCCCGCCACATTTGCAGAAGAGAGGATGCCTGGGTGCTCGGCCTATCTTGATTATCCCACCGTGTTGATTCTAAAGATTGAGACTCCCCAAAGAAAGGAGAATCCAATACAGAAACATTGTTCAGACCAGCAACAGCCATTTTTTTAACATTCAAAATGCACAGTTCTCTATGGTATAAAAGTCATCCTGATTCTAACCAGCAGCCAGTCGCTTCAAATGAATTAAGCAGCTTTAAACTGGTTACAATTTGCAGAAGATCCAAAATCAGACCAGAATGCTACATCTACCGGAGCTGATAGCTACATAAAAGGTGGAATGTGCACACCACAAATTGAAGCCCTGCAAACTCAGTACACCTTCCACTTCATCGAATTT
The DNA here is from genome assembly GCA_033070095.1 of Escallonia herrerae. Classification (NCBI taxonomy): domain Eukaryota; kingdom Viridiplantae; phylum Streptophyta; class Magnoliopsida; order Escalloniales; family Escalloniaceae; genus Escallonia; species Escallonia herrerae. The sequence continues at coordinate 56,056 of JAVXUP010000603.1, forward strand.
TCTCTTGACTTCCTGCATATGGTGACAAATCTAGTATCATGTAAACAATGTGTAGAACTCAAATAACAATCATAGATTAAGGTATTGTTTGACAAGTTAAGTAGTATAAAGAAAATGAGCAGAGTCAATGCTATGCTGTACGAAATATATTCTAAAAATTCGCAAAAAAGTCAGTGGTAAAAATTCAACCAAACAAATGGAGTAGTTACTTAGTTTATTCCTTGCTTCACACATCCCAACTCATTCTCATACATCTCAAATTAATATGATGCAAACTAAACTAAACTATTGTTCTTTGTCCTCCATACTTTGGAGAGCCGTACTAATATATGTTCATCCACCCCTCATTTCTATCCCAAAAAGTGCATTAGCGACGCAATATCAACCTTTTAGCGACAGAATCAGGTGTGCACTCAATCGCACAGATTATGCACATTACAGATATCTCGAGGCAGTGTAACAACACATACTACGCTTATTGTGTGTGTGAAAGTTGGATGCGTGAAATCAAACAATAGTCAGATCATCATAATCCGGCAGCACAAAATTCAAACATGAAAAGTAACAGAAACGAAAATCGGAAAAGCAAAGTGAATGCGATTCGCACCTCTTAATAAGAGCTCATCTTTTCACCAGTAGCAAAAGCAGAGGAAATGTGGTTTTAAAGAGATGAATATTTCACACACAGTGTTTGTGTTGTGCGTGTGTATGTATGTTTCAGAGAGAGGCGGAGGGTGGGAAGTTGGGACTTATGAAATAATAAATGGGTACACGTCATCGATTGACTATTACTCTTTCCCACATTTATGTTTTTGCCGTAACTCCAACGTCTATATTTTCACTTCAATGGACGATTTGCAGCCGCCACGTGGCGTGTGTAGCTGTCCTTCCGACTTAATTACGGAACTTTCTATATAGTCTTGGATTTAACGGTAAGTTTAAAGAGTTAGAGCGGGGCAAGATAGTTGAACGACGTCGTGCCTCTTAGTTCGTCAGCCTCCCTATCATCAATCTAGCGACAAAACATTGTTACATTAAATTTCACAATTGTTATAAATTAGTGACGAAGGCATGATTATTATTTAAGGTGGACTCAAAAAGCACAAGAGAAAAATTATTACAAAATTAATTATACATTAAACTTAAACCATGACATTTTACAACTGACCACGACATGACGCACTTTCTGAAAGTGATTAATAATTACATCATTTTGAATATCATCAAATAACTTTTTTCAACTTAAGTAATCATGTAATCATTCATAAATTCATCTCCAATTGAATTGCACAATCGAGTCTTCATATTGCTCATAGCAGAAAATGCCCTTCCACAATTTGCGGGAGCGACAGACAAGCCAAAGTTATAAGCTTGTAAACTAATGGATACAAGATATTTTTCTTCTTTTCAACAATTTTATCTGCAAGACCCATGATACTTTCACACTAGAGAATTCGTTATTAGCATGTACATCCATGACGCAAGTATTAAGCTCATTGTTAAGTGTTAAGAGTTTTCATACTTGAAAAATCTACCGGATAGAAGTTGACGAGCCGAATCAACTTTTTCTTGTCAAAAGCCGATAAGGAATTACTTGAACTAAGAGTTGAAATGTGAAAGAGTAATTCAGTGATCCCTTCATTGAAACGATTGTTCAACTCTTGAACTTGCATATCAATGACTGTGTAAAACATTTGCACTTGGTAATAGTATTAGTTTGTAACTCCATGTGTGTGCCGCTTGGATCGAAAGTTGAATTCAAACTCTGCATCCATATTAGGAATGACAATCTTAGGCTTGTTACAAAATGAATAAGTTTTATCAAAAATGTCATCCCATCCATCTTATCTCATCAATTAAAGTTGTAACTCGGAAACTTTGACGAGATCCATGGCATTCACAAAATCTTGATCTTTACGTTGTAATGCCTTTGACAACGTATTAGTGATACTTAAGATATTTTTCATCAAAATGATACATAATGCAAAATCAAAAGAGTATATTGTCGCCAATAAAATTCTTGCTTCACGCTTGTGTTCCTTGCTTCCATCTCATGATATATCATCAAGTACATCACAAGCAGCATAAAAGACAACAATCAAACTCACCAAAGTAAAAAAATACAAATTAAAAAAAACTGGGTTATCAAACACCTAAAAAAAAACTTGATTATCAAACACCCACTTATTTTTGTAAAAAAAAAATTAACTACTCTTTAAAAAAAATTCTTAAAAATTAAAAATCAAAAAAAAGTTTTGTCAAAATAGCTATACGAGTTCCAATTATTTTTTGGACACTCTTAACAGTAATATTCTCTTTGGCTTCACGCTAATGTTCCAGGAAAATGTGCATTATTTTTTTTTTCCATTTTATGCATCTTTTCTTTTTTGACTCTACATTTCCCCTTCCCTTTCTCTGCAATTATAGAAAACTTTTTTGCGCGATTGGTGGCGGTTGGGCGTTTGGCGGTGGGTGACCGACGGTCAAGGGTGGGCGGATCGATTGGTGGCCCACGGCGTGCAACAGGCAATGGTGGTTGTGCGGCGGCGTGCATGGGTACCTGATGCCGGGACTGATCCGACGGCGGCCGTGGGTGGTCGATTGGTGGCCTCGGGTGCGACCAGCAGTGGCCATTGGTGTACAGAGGCGAACGGGTGTGCGGTGGCGGAGATGGTGACCGAAGCTCCGTAGTGGCCTCGGCGTGCGACCAGCAGTGACCGTTGGTGTACTGCGGCGAGCAGGTGTGCGGTGGCGGAGATGGTGACCGGAGCTCCGTGGTGGCCTGTACGTTGGCGACCAAATCTCCGGTCAAAATTTTGCTGGTAGTTGCCTCCAATTCTTACTTGGATTACCTCTATTTTAGCTTTAGAGTTTAATTGGTCTTGCATGGTACAGTAATTTTCTTGATGCTATAATGTTAAAATTATATTGGTGAAAGGCATTTTTTTATTATGTGTATATGCTTTCTTCGCCTAATTTTCTGTGGGATAACAAAGTAATGCAATTATGGCTCTCAACCGAAAAAATGATACATGCATCAATCTTGATGCGAGTCACACACACCAAGTCACACATGGATCGCCTGTGCGCGGCAACTTGTTATATATATATTGAGAATACAATTTTTAGTGTAACATCTTTTTTTATGTTATATAATTACCATCCTAAAAGGATGACATATGGCACCAAGAGAATAAAGTTTGAGAAGGAAAAAGAAAAGAAAATGGGTAAGAGAAGAAAATGGAGAAAAATTAGAAAAGATGAGATCTACCAAATGTGCAAAACCAGCCCATAACTTTCTCATCACTTGAATCCAATGAGTTTTTTTAATATTTTTCTCTTCATTTTTCATAATATTTTGATCGGATTTGCTTGATTCTCAGGCTGATGGTGGATATTAATGAAAATCAAGAGAAAAAAAAGAAGATGAAGATATAAATAGAAAAGGTAAAGCATATTAAAACGGTTAATCAGCCCCGAGAACTCCAATCCAATGATTTTTGTAACTATTAATCGTAAATTATTGATAAGACTTGTTTGATGCTTAGCACTTGGGACTAAGGTGAACAATATTTTTTATGTTTGTTATTAGAGAAATTTTACAAAAACTTTTTTTTTTTCTTTTGAAGAGTATTCTTCTGTTTGGTATCGTGTGCCATTGATAGAGCATAGAAGATGATGGAAAAGGTGTTTACCTCGGATGCATACGTGCCAGTAAGCAGTTGGTAATGAGACAAGTTGAGGACCCAACTGAGCAAAAGGTGATGAATGTCTGGAAATGATGAGCTATGAAATAAGGAATTAGGATGATTTCGGTTTCGAACGCGTAACTTTTCATTTCTCTGCATAAGATATTCGGAAAAGCAGTACACAAAAATCCAGGTAACATGTGCATTTATCCATCACCAAAAATACATCGCTCTTGAGAAAAAGAAAGATCTAACGCCTAATTCTGAGCCAAAAGGATTTCTGTGGTAGATCAACACTCCAAAAACTCTGGAAAGCCTCCAGTGAACAGCAGCATCTATCAAAACTGAACATCGATGTATGTAATTAACTTTCGCACTTCTCCTGCCACTTCTTTTTCCTATCAAAAATCATTTACAGCAGAAAAGGTGGAGAAGGGTCGCTCTACCCTACATTTCTATTCACAGCCAGGAAAAAAATTCTGAACCCTGTACAATGTCCCGCCCGAAGAGGCAAGAAAAACTGCTGCTGCTGCTGCTAGTTGCTAAAAACTCCAAATATACCGTTCAGCCATGCTGCGCCTGCTGATACTTCACGACCTGGACACAGACTTGTGCAACATTGAAGTTCCTTGAAATACCATCATCTGGTGATCTCGCCTGTATTCCTTCAGCTGAGAGGCAATTGATGGCACACACGTCGCAGTAAATCCAAGTGCCCATTAGTAATCCAAAAAGGCACCGAAGAAGTGAATCATACCTGATCTGGAGGAATTTTCTCAAAGCCAAACTTTTTAAGCCATATTGACTCCGCTTCCTCAGCAGCCGGAAGAACCAAGTCACGGACGTTCAAAGATCCAAGAAGATTTTCAATGCACGAGAACAAGGATTGAAAATAACCCTAAACAATTATTCCATCAGATCAAAATAAACTGACAGAGGCGCAATTATCATACATGCAAAGGGACAGAATTAAAATCCCAATAGACTTGAAATAGACAAGATAACTATTAGACCACGACTCACTGCTCTTACCTGTCCTTGACGATCACTAACGGTTGCAACCAAAGGAAGCTCAGCAAATTCCTTTCCAAAAACACGGAAAATTCCAGCAGAGACAACAGAGGAGCTGAACAAACACAGCATTATCATAAGCTGTACCCATAAAGAGATACGTGATATGGGATAGCTTTAAGACGAGTCTCACCCGACAGTTAATATTGCACAATACATGCCTCCAAAATCTTGGTCCCTCCAGTTCCTTCTGCAAAAAATTTAGGAAATCCCCAATGGCATAAACCAAAGCTTCGACAACATAGAAAAAGACACTCTGAATACTAATAGGAGAAAGAGAAAATTGATGCGTACCCAAAGACCATGTGTGGGATAAGATCAATACGACTTGAGTTTGGGTCAGCAATCTGACCAAATTGATCCTGCAAGATCGAAACCAACTAGGGATTCAAGCGTAAAAAAACCAACTAAGGATTCAAGCATCACAAAAGAAAACCAAGAGCACTACAACACTAGAATTTGCTTTTGACTTAAGTCATTGCACCAATATACTTCATCTCTAACGAAAATGATGATACGGGAGGTAGAGAAAGGAATACTGCCAGAAAAGAAAGGAATAATGGTTTGCCATGGGGCGTTATCCATCCAGAAAGATTCTTACAGAAACAAGCACAAACATGAAATTGCAATTCATAACTATCATGCATGCTTTTTGTTGTAGAAGACAAGCTTGAAGTAATTTTCAATTACGTACAAAATGAACATATCTTAAAAACCCTAGAACAGTGAACAATTAAGAAAATCAATTGCAACTTACATGGAAGATAGCAACAGCATTGGAAAATAAAGCCCTGGTATCCTCAGAAGCAGATTTCCCATAAAGAAGCCTCCATCTTATATCAAAATCACTACTACCTTCAAAACCTTTGTCTTCATTCTTTTTCTTTATAATGTTCAGCAAAGAGTCGGGAAGCTTTTCTTCTCCATCAACTACCAGTTTTTGCAGGGTAGAATGGATATTATTACAGTCTCTGCAGCAAAACCACTTCTCCTTTGGCAATTCCTGTAGTAAAAGTTTCCAGTTTCACACATAAAATAAATGTTACACACTAAAGGCAATAAGGTATTGTTGCACACACCTTCAGGGAGGCCATTTTGTGCTCCTTCATACAACCAACGTGAAACTCCTTCTCACACTAGCAACAAAATGCACACCATTTATGTTAACCACTAAAATGTAATGCATTTTGGCACCCAAACCTGACAAGTAATGCCAACAGCGTAAATACCTGATCACAGAGAATGACCGTGCGAGGGCCAAACACTGATTTGCTAAAATCATGACCCCTGCATGCATTAACAATATGTAAAAGGTGTAAGGTTGGCAGTTCTTACAAATGAAAGAAGACCGAAAAATATGCCTTTGTTGTCGATAAGCAACGAAATCATGCAACAAATCATATAAATGTCAAGTGACCATTAGGAGGGAGAGTATGCAAGTGCTCCAAGAACATTCACGATCTGCATTGGCCATAATTTACCAATTGACCTCAGTATTTAGGGGCAAAACTTGAGTGCATGATCTTTGCCTGTTTAACTAGCTTATAAGGCATATATGAATATATCCATTATATTTGCAACCCCAACACGAAAGAGTACGTAAAAAATCTTAAACGAAGTTGTACATATAAATGTTAGAGACGACCTGCACAGCACGCATCCACCAACTTCAACGTCCAGAGATCCAACAATACGAATGCATCGCTTGCTTATTTCATCTATAGGATCTACACCTGCAACTCTACCGGCAGCAACAGCATTGACGTTATGCTCCACACATTTTTCTTTCTGGAAGGTATTCTGGCAATATCTACAGTACCAAGTACCACGAGGAATGCTTGGTAAAAATACACACTCTGCAATCATAAAAACAAAAAATTCACATAGGTGAGTAATAAAGTGAAAGAAATTTGATGTGCATCATCTTCGCTGACAGATGCAAAGTCTGACAGCGCACTTGTGTCAGCTAAGCCTGATTCATGCATTAGAACCTGTAACGAGTCTGGACACTCTATACAAGAAGTAAAACGATACAGCTAAATTTAGACCGAAAATCAAATAGAACACATGAAAAAGAATGTGCAAGTGAAGACAACGGTTCATGGCAAAGTTTACAATATCCACTGACAAGTTATAGTGCCCAATCCTTGCGAATACCAATCAAACTACGGTCATGTACTAGATCAATTTGCCAAACACAAAACGTGAAGGAACAGGTAACAGTAACAATTGTTCATCAGAAAGATGGCCTGATGCTAAGAACAATAAAGCTAGACAAACCCACCAGTGTGAAAAGCTCTTGGGCAAGTATCGCAAAGCAAAAGTTCCCCCCCATCTGCACAGATGGAGCACAGATCATCATTCTCATCAGCAGAAAACTTCCGCTGTTTTGATAGTCCAATAGACAATTCATGAAGAGACACTCCGTTGGATGTATATATGTGTAGATAACTGTCAAAGAGGATTACAATGGGCAAATTAATAAGAATAGAAAACATCAGTACAAGGTTGTATGCCATAGAACAAGACAATCAAAAGAAGAATTTCAAAAACTACTTCACTTTCTGAGCCCACAATACCAAAGCAATGTGGTGTGCTGAGTCTTGCTATTGAAAGGATACCATGTACTACGAGTTCGGAGAACACACTGTCATCTAGAAAAAGAAACGATTAATACTCACGGCTTGCGTCGTGAAGCCCAACCAGCATGAGCTTCGAACTGTGAGGGGCTGACCTGTTCATAAGAACAAATGAGCTCGGCAAATCATCAAGAGTATTGAACTATTGAACTATTGAACTAAATCACAAGCGCGCAGCAATGTACCTCGGTGTCACAGCAAAAGCAAAAGATGCCAGCACCTTTCTTATAACCCTCTAGCAGTTTCTGCCAACACGAACTAACTGATCAGAAAAAGAATTTTTTTATACAAGAATGGTACTAGGTCAAGGATTTTGGGTTGCTTTCAGATATAAAACAAAACCCTTGCCGGTTACTACATGTAAATTCTTTAGAAGCAACCAAAGATTTTGCTTCCAAACAAATAACAGCAAAAGTATTCCGTCTAGCCATCTTATACTGTTACAACCTGCCCACGAGCATAATAGGCTAATGCAGTTCCATCAGGCAGCACGTCTTCCTCAAATACCAATTTGTGCATCCTCAGATCTCTATAGAGAAGAAAAAAATGAAAAAAAAAAAGTGTAAAACATAATATAATTGTGGATGAGGCTCCCCAAAACCAGAGAGAGAGAGAGAGAGAGAATACGAACTTCCGAGTTAACCTCCCCTGACCCTTGCTTCGAGATAAATTGCCCTGTGATACTCGGTCAGATGACTTTGAAGCACTCACAGACAAGGGCACCCTGAGACATTGCAAAAATTGCATATTTGAAGTGTAAATATGGTTTTAGTCAGAAACATGTTGCAGCACATTCTAAAATAGTAACTCTTCGCCATTAACCTATGAGAGGGTGACAAAGAACTTGGTACTCTTCTGTGATTTACTAACAAGATAGTGCAACAAAACAGTCATAATCCAAAGTGATGTCAGAAATGGTAGTGCTAAAATACAAGTATCGAATGACAGGGTTAGACAATTCTTTTAAGTTTTAATCAATGCCTCAATCAGCCAGTTGCATGTACTATGAAGCCATATGTTGCACCCACAAGTACAGGATTTCCATTTTAATCATTAGAACCAAAACCAATAGTACATAGATGACATTAAATGGCATGATGGCAAAGTATATGGTCACAAGGAAATCCCTATGCAGTTAGAGATGTAAGATATGAGCCACTAAGATAACAAGCTATTTCCTTCATAAGGGTAAATTTCAATTGAAGATAGACAGCAACAAACAAGATTCGAAGCCTTAAAACTCATTGTCTTCTTGAGACTCCCAAAGGACCATGAAACTTACCCACTTTGAAAGCATCCGAGTCAAGTGACCCAGAAAGGAGCTAAGTGCATGGTCAGTGGGTTGCTAAACGTCTTATAAAGGAATCAGCAAACTCTGTACATGATGATTTCCAAGCTACTAAAACGAACAGAATCTGATAATTGAAAGTGCGTTGGAAGTATAAATCTTATCAATTAGCACACATATGATGTATGGGCCCATAGATCCATAAGCAGGTAAATGGAGAAATTTTACAATTCATGTGTCACCGGAGAAGCAAATTATTTGTCTAAAGGAGAGTCGTACCCGAACTATATAATAGAGAATTGTCATGCTGTACTTATATTTAGCTTATTAGGTCACATGGCTTCTCTTTGTCCTTTTCCTCTTTAATACCCTTCACTGGCTCCTATTTGTTTGAAGAGTAGTCTCTACAAGTTCACTTGCTCTCGGCCTGTTCCTTTCGAGAAAGTATTATTCTATGGGAAAAGGTCTGCAAAGAGTTCAATATGGGCTTTCCCATAACGGTTCTAGCGACCTTCCAAAAGAGTGGTCAAAGCAAGTCCAACATGTTGCATACAAGAAATTAACAAGTGACAACACTATTCTTGTTCTTATCACAAGAATTGTGCAACCAAATATAAGAAGGATATCCCTGAGTATGACATCCAACCATCATGCAACAGTAATCTGATAGCAACAAATACTAAGAAGTTTCTATTTACACCTTTTTGCTACTCTAACCAAGTTTCTTCTTTTCCTTTTCGGGAGGGGGATCGGCATACAAGAAGTAAGTGATATATCTCACTGTCAGCTGGGCGAATACAACAATCTTAGATTGTCGGTCAAGTTGGGCGAGCCAAGCAATCAAAAATGCATGCGGATGGATAAAATCCGTCATTCTACTATCTAAATTCTATAAAAGAAAAACCTCTTCCACTTTGCAATAAAGCTCATCAAAGAGATTTTTTAATCCATAGAAAAATGGGACTTGCATGACTACATACACTAACTTGTCACGTTTGGGGTTAAACTGATCCAACGACTATTTTGTAAGGCTTTACATTATTAGATAAACTTGCAAGGGCAAAAAAAGCAGCTGCCTTCTCACTCGCTTAAGGGAATCTATCTACTTGTGATACTCATTACTAACATAACATTGAAAAATTAGACACCGTCGACAATGCTAAATATAAAACCAAGAAAAGACACTAAGTAGCTAAAGGCCCAACAAGACTAATGCCAAACAAGATACCTAAATGACCAAAAACAATAACCTTCTGAACAACTCCAAACAAACAAACCAAGCAGAAAAATATTAACCTTTATAACATCACTTAAAACATGTCGGAGCAATTGATACTACATCTTTTACTTTACAATATCAGTTAAACAACGTCACACAAATCATATTACATCTAAACTTCACAAAGGTCTCCTCCTCCACCAAATAAGAGATATATAATGCAAAATATTTGCATTTGATGTTGTTTACTGGCAAAGGATTGCTGCATCAAGTACACAAAGATATTAAAAGAAAAGACATTCTTAAAAGAAATGCCTGTTAGCTATTTCTCTTCGGCTGCAACTCTTCGGTGAACCTCTCATGCTCCATCACATCCTTCCCTTCCTATTAGAATTCCATCTTCCGTCAGTTCCATCTCTTCGACTATGTTATACTTTTCCGGGTGTGCAACAAGTAGCTCACTCCAAAGCCAGTCCGGTGCAAGTGAACATCTCAATAAAGTTTGCATGTTTTACTTTTACCATGTACTTGTTAGATCATACTTATTCATCTCTAAATTCAGCATATAAACTATCGACATATAAAAGCTTACATATGCAACATGGCAAGTCAAATACATGCAGTTCATAGGAAACAACCATCTTAATTTAATATAAGATTACAACATCTGGAAAACAATCACTCGCGAAAAATAATCCCATAAAAAAACAAACATTATTAAAGTGGACGAATTCTAGAAATAAATACCTATCACTAATGTCACTCAGCTGGGCAGAGCTTTGTTGACTCTCTTCCAAAACCACGCATGAATCACACAACAGCATCCTCTTACCATTGCCAGTTTCAGGTATTGACCCTGGAAGTCATCGAAAGGAAAGCCGTTGTGCCATCTGTCAGAGGAGGCTCGTGCAAACCGTGACAAATTCAAACATATACTACAAAAGCACCTTTGCAATTCAGACAAAAAATAGGTTTATTTGGAGTTGAAGCACCGATGACATGTACTATATTCTCTTCCAATTTGTCCAGCGGAGCACTTTTGCATGCATTCAACACGTCACGAATGGTGGCCCCATTGTCCAAAAAGATATATTCTGGTGGGTGCTTGTTCGCACTACCAGCATGCAACTCGAATTGATTTGGGGTCACAACCTACATCAACCAAACAAACCAGGCAACATAAGATACGAAGACGGCATTACGACCTATCTGACTGTAATTTCACAAAACTTACTTTGTTTCCATCACACGAATCACAGTAACACAATATCCCAGTGCCCTTTATTACTCCATGAAGTCCCTTTTCTGACTTCCCTCTAACCTTAACATTTCAACATGCAATTAAAACATGCATCAGATTCTCTAATTCAAACCAAGCAGACATTTCTCCAAACACTAAAATATCATGAACAGGACGAAGGGTACCTTTTCACCTCGCAGGTACCTAACAGGCAAGCCTTCGAGCAATCCTGTTTCAAGAAGCTCCTTCAACTTAGAAGGAAACCGTTTCAAAACAACCTTCTTCTCCCGTTTCTTCGCAGACGTGTTCAACGGAGTAACCACTGCATTTACCACCTCATTTTCAACAACTACTTCATTCTTGCTATCCACCAACATGGCTTCCTTCGATTTCAGAGCAGAGCGCGTAATTCGCCTACTAGGCTTATCTATGAAATCTGCAATCCCATTCTCCACAAGTTGACATTCCAACACATCATCTTTCACTTCTTCACCACCTACATTGATTTGTGGTACGTCGCTGTTCCCATTTTCTACCGCATCGCCTTCAATTCCCCTCGAAATCGCTATCTCAACGTCGTGTTCCGATTGCTCAACCCTCACCTCCGACTCCACCGGAATAACCTTCGGCTCATCGTCACTAGTTTGATCCACGTCCACGATGTCGCTCTTCGGCTCCTCTTCTTCACTAGCCAACGCCATCTTCTCGTCATCCACGTCTCCAATAACATCGGTTAGGGATTTTTTCCGACCTTCAATCGCTTGTTGCTCTGAATGTCGGATTCGGGCCTGGGATGGACCCGCCCGGAGCGCGTGCGGCCCATGGACCCGGAGTAATCGCACTGGGACTTGAGGGCGAAGGCGAATTCGCGTTTCAGGCCGGGGCGGATCCGAGAAAGGACTACGTACTCGTCGGAATCGGTGCCGTTCGCCATTGAAAGTGAGATATAGATCTGCTCAGAATGAAACGCGCTGCGTGCACAATGATTCTCCTGCTGTTTTGAAGGAAACCCTAGGGCAGATGAAAAGGCGAGGGTATTTAATTGCAGAAAAGAAGGGAGATAGATTTTGGGAGAGAGAGAGGGGAGGGACATGAGAGAGAATAAACCAACCATGAAGTGTGAGATTGACGACATTACCCTTCATGTCAGCACAGTTCCTTCAAGTCAAGAGTTGTTTTTCCAACAGTGGCCCCTTCGAAGAACGAAATTACCTACCTAGGTCACGCATAACGGGTAGCGAGTCTGGGAGCGGGTGCACCGAAACTAGCAAATTACAAATTTTGAATTTGGTCGGAGAGAGGGACGGGACGGGACGGCTCCTATTACTAGCTAGTTATATTTAATGGCTCATTAGTCAGAACTACGTATACCCATTTTTTTACTGTACTACAACGCAAACGAATTGTAAAGTAGTCCAAGTATACAAACTTGTAAAACAAATGTTCACGTATTCACGGTCTCTTTGATTGCACTTGAACTCGATCATGTTGCCGAAAATTACTTACAAAAATTAGTCATGCTATTGCTAACTAAAAAGAAAGAGAAGCTATGTAATCCCAGAATTCCAAAAAGATTGTAAAATACAAAAAAGAATGAAAGGATGCTCTATCTAATACTGTATTTTATTGATCCACCTTCGGCAGTATTCTTATCCCACTCTCCCGTTTCAACTTTGTTATGCTATATCCTATGCACAATGTTAATTATGAAATATGACATGTGAATTCTCAAAAATTAATGTATAGACTATGCACGAATCGGCTGTGGAACATATATAACATGAATGTTCTACAAACTATTGATTTTACATAAAAAAAAATAAAAAAATACTAGTTGCACTAAGTAAACTTGTACTTTGTTTTTCACTAATTATGCTCAACTTATTCAGTAAAATACCTTAATGTCACTTTTAAAATCTATGTGATGACACTTTTGTAATTTTTAGTCAAGAAAGCATTGTGTAATTGGTAAAATAAAGTGCAAATATCAATATTCTTTTTACTTATAGCATCCTACGAGAAGCTATTGAGATGTACAATAAAAAAATTTCATGTTTGTATGAATTATTTAGGGATAATTTTAAAACTACACCCTTAGGTATAAATTCAGATCATGTCAAGTAAACAATAGTGTCTGTTGAAATTAAAACAACGTAGTAGGTTCGAAAACATACCGTATGAAATCTCCGAATATTCCGACGATGGATCCTTATTGTTACGAGCCTCCAACACGCTTGATCTTTTTCGCAGGTACGAAAACGGCTACTAGAATCGAGTTCTTCGTCCACGAACCAAATCCTAGAGCTTGGTGATTGCTCTAGAGAGAGTGCTATAGAGAGAGGGATTGTCTTGTAACTTATTATCTATCACTTATATTTTATTAAAATATCTCTAGTCTTTATATAGAGATAGTATTTAGAGACAGACTTTACCTCAAATACTTAGGAGATAAAGATGTATTTATCTCAAACACCTATGAGATACATATTGTATTTATCTCAAACACTTAGGAGATGTATCATCTAACTAACTGTAATTATCCAGACTAACAAATACACATTATCTGTTAGTGGGCGGATAATGGGTCCACTGACCCAATTTATTAACAGCTCCCACTCGCCCACACACAGGGCAAATAAATCGTGTAGTCCTTCCTTATCTCTTGTCCACTCATCTCCTCATACAGGAAATGGAACGTGCGACCTACGAGAAAGGATGTCCAATTGAGGAGTATTGTATTAAGTTATCACCAAACTAACACAATACATCACTCCAAAAAATCTCGTATGTACCCCAGATAGTTCAACTACACCAGATTAAACACTCTCAAATCCCTCATAGTGAGCAGTGTTAAACCTCTCATATGTTATGTATTCATGACTCATATCGAAACAAAAATCGACAAAGTCGCCCGGGCTATGAATCACACAACATGGTGTAATATTGAACTTTCTTCCCAAAGCCCTCATGTCATTCCAATTAGACCCAACCGCTTTCCTAGACATGCCCCGCGAGACCGCATCATCCATGATCCAAGGGTACATGCTAAAGTAGCGACATTGAGTATCCTCTTCATGACATAGTCTAAGGTGAAAAGGGTACCATATAGGATCAAAAATATTTTGATCCAAGTGGCTCACACAGTGACGAAGCAGGGATTCATTCGTCACTCCCACTGTCGGTCTGCATTTAGCACATGCAGTATGATTTGCATGCTATGGCGTAACCCGCAAGGGCGTGTCACATAAATGTATAATAAAATACGCCATACGAATCTGGGTCTAGTCGCTGTACAAGCGCCTAACCTGAGTTTTTCAGCCCAGTCACTCTCATAGTGCCTGCCTGAAATCTCACATTCGGCTGTAAACAGGCTACATAGAGTTGTGGAGATACTCTATGATCGACCTAACTTTATAGGTCTCATCTTAGCTCCAACTAAGGCGACATGTTTGCTTTATAAGCTGTATCATCTTATTCGCCACTTGGCGCCTAAGACAATTATGTCTCATCTTGCTCGCTATCTTAGCGCCAAGGTGAATTACCCGTGTGAGTGGGTCAATTCAAGCCTGGTGACACTCTCAACAAGGATGTATATGTAATCACAAAGATTATCCATTCATTCCAAAATAAACTCAAATCAAGGAATGAAAATTTAATGTAATAAATAATGTCAAGTACATAAGATGCCATAAACATATCAAACCCTACGTAGTCCCATACTCCTAATGTGAGAAAGGAAAACATCTCTAGCAATAGGCTTGGTCAAAGGATCAGCCACCATTCTGCCAGTAGGTATATGTTTCATGGTCACCTCTCCTTGCGCAACTAAAGTTCTAATGAAGTGATAACGAAGGCCTATGTGTTTGGCCTTCCCATGATATTTGGGGTCCTTTACAAAATCTAGGGCAGCTGTATTGTCACAGTGAACAGTGACAGACTCATCTGCATGAGCTGTAACCCCTAGAGCCTGTAAGAATGACCTCAACCAAACAGTTTCCTGGACTGCTGCTGAACAAGCAACATACTCCGACTCCATCGTGGATAGGGCGATGCAAGACTTTTCTTGCTGTACCAAGAGATAGCTCCACCTAAAGTGGATCTGCGCTCATCTCTATCACTGCCCCAATCAGCATCGCTGTATCCTCTCAATCTCAAGTCTCCACCATGATAACACAGGACGAGATCAGCGGTTCCACGTAAGTATCGAAGAATCCTCTTCACCGCATTCCAATGAGCGGGTCCAGGATTACTCTGATAACGACTCACCATTCCAACGGCAAAGCAGATGTCTGGACGCGTACACAACATAGCGTACATCAGACTCCCAACTGCAGCCGCGTAAGGCACTTTGGACATTCGATTCTTTTCCTCATCATTCTTTGGGCATTGGTCTGTGCTTAAAGTACACGCCTTGTCCATTGGAGTGTCTATGGGTTTTGAGTTATGCATACGAAATCGTTCAATGACCTTCTTGATATATGTCTCTTGAGACAAACCGAGAAGTCTCTTTGGACGATCACATATGATTTTAACCCCGAGCACATAATTAGCTTCTCCCATGTCCTTCATCTCAAAAGTTGAGGACAGCCACTGCTTAGTGGCGACAATGGAACTCATGTCATTCCCAACTAAAAGAATGTCATCCACATACAAAGAAAGGATCAGAATATTTTTCTTGGATCGTTTTACGTAAACGCAATGGTCTTGTTCAATCATTTCAAAACCTATAGAGGTAATGGCATGATGAAACCTAAAGTACCACTGCCTAGACGATTGTTTGAGACCATATATAGAACGTTTGAGCCGGCAAACTTTGCGCTCATGTCCCTTGACTTCAAAACCCTCAGGTTGAGCCATATAAATCTCTTCGTCTAGTTCTCCATTGAGAAACGCAGTCTTAACATCCATATGAAAAAGTTCTAAATCCTGCTGGGCGTCAATAGCTAGGATCAGGCAAATTGAAGCAAATCTCACCACTGGGGAGAATGTGTCTTCATAGTCCACACCCCGCTGTTAGGTATAGCCTTTCGCCACAAGACGTGCCTTATACTTGTCAATTGACCCATCTGCCTTGCACTTGACTTTTAAAATCCACTTGTTTCCAACAGTCTTGCGCCCTGGCGGAAGGTCAACCAACTCCCAGACCTGATTCTTCTCCATTGAGCTCAACTCATCTTTCATTGCAGCCATCCACTCATTAATAGCAGGTGAAGATAAGGCTTCTTCCACAGAAGTGGGCTCATCTTCATCAGTTAAAGTGCACATAAGAATTTCACCGTCAATCTCAAAACGATGACGTGGAACTCTTTCTCGTGCACCTCTACGCAGTTGAGAATCTTGTTGACCTGATGGTCCTGATGGTGTGCTCCCACTGTCTAGGATGCTCCCACTAGGTTGAAGTTTGCTTATACTATCTTCAGCGACAACAGGATGAGGAACTAATTCCCCACCTTCGCTTGGAGATGGTAAAGTGGCTTCAACTTCCTCTAACTCATAGAGGTCAAGATTCTTACTTGCCTTTCCAATGCTAGGAAAATCACTCTCTATGAAATCGACATCACGAGACTCTATTTCAGTCTTTCCACCATTTGGATGTTCACCATACATCACATAGCCTTTAGAGTTTTCAGAATATTTCAAGAAGATACTCTTTTTAGCTCTAGGCCCTAGTTTCCCATACTTATGAGAAGTACTGTGAACATAACCTGCTGAGCCCCATGGGCGCAAGTTATCCAAATTTAGCTTTTGGCCATTCCAAAGCTCATATGGGGTGGATTTGGCTGATTGTGAAGGCACTCAATTAAATATATAGGCTGCAGTCAAAAGAGCATCCCCCAGAAAGATATTGGGAGGTTTGCTTGCGCCATCATAGACCTAACCATGTCTAACAATGTTCTATTCTTTCTTTTTGCAATACCATTTTGTTGTGGAGTATTAGGAATAGTAAGTTGCCTGCGTATCCCTTTTTCCTCACAAAACTTCTTGAAGTGATCGGACAAATATTCGCGTCCCCGGTCAGTGCGAAGAGTTTTTAAACTCTTCTCTTTCTGATTCTCAACCTCTACTACAAAGCGTTGGAAACAATTCAAAGCTTCATAGCGGTGAGATATCAGATACACGTAACCATATCGCGTATAATCGTCTATCAGTGTAAGGAAATAAGAGGCGCCATGGCGTGCCTTTACACTCATAGGTCCACATATGTCAGAGTGAACTAGCTCAAGTGGCTGAGTTGCTCTCACAGCCTTTTCAAAAGGCTCTCTGTATACTTTACCGGCCAAACAAGCCTCACATGTTTGTAGATTGACTCTTGTGAGTGGGCCCAAAGGCCTTCTCTAGCCAAAAGAGTCATTATATCTTGGCCTATGTGGCCCAGTCTTGCATGCCAGGTGGTAGAATCATTCACAATATTATCATTCACCATATAAGAATAAGAGGACTGAGAATCAATTAAATTCAGTTGAAAAAGACTATCCATGCGAAAACCATGTCCGAACAAAACATCATCCAAAAAGATGTCTAACTTATTACCCTTAAAAATAAAGGAAAAAACACAGTCTAATAAAGCAGTAACTGAAAGTAGATTAAGCCGAACAGTGGGTGCATATCGTAACTGAAAGCAGTAACTCAAGAATCAATGTGCGCCCAGTGCGCAACTTGAGCTGGTAAGAACCAACCCCTAGCACCTCTTCGGAGCTATTGTTTCCCATGAAGATATGTTTGCTACCCGCTAGAATCTAGTGATAATCTACAAACCTCTCTCGATCACGTGCTACATGTTTTGTTGCACCTGTATCCACAAACCACACAGGTTGGGAATGAGCAACCATCACATGTGAGGAAACATATAACTGAGAGAGAAATTCTGAAAGTACCTTCTTCGGCTCATTGCAGTCACGAGCGAAGTGTCCTTTCTGTTGACAGTTGAAGCATTTGACTTTAGACAAATCATTTTTCCCACCACATTTTCCTCTCTTGCGTTTCTTCATTTTTCCTTCCTTTGGCGCAGAAGTGCTAGCCTCGCCTTTCTTACTTTGTCTTCCGCGCTTGCCATTTGCATTGCGTGATCCCTCTTGGGCCACATAAGTAAGGGTCTTGTCAGCATCTCGAGTCTCGTTCTTAAGGATGACATGCTGTGAAACATCAGAAAAGTTCTTGATGTTTTCACTGTGGGTCAATATCTGTTTCATATTGGCCCATGAGGCAGGAAAGGACCTTATGACAGCTCTGACTTGCTGCTCATCTGTGAGCGCATGGCCAGCATCCCTTAGCTTATCAATCATATTGGATATCATCCTTAGATGTTCACTCATGGTATGTTTAGGGTCTTTTGTGTACTCCTCAAACTTAATCACAAGGCTACGAAGCCGCGTAGTTGAGGTTCCACCAAAAGAGAACTTGAGCTGATCTCATAAAGCTTTGCAAGTTGGAAGTTCATCATACTGCCCAATTAGATCATTTTGCAAGCTGCTCAACAAGGTGTAGCGCGCACTACGATCTTTCTGATTTCATTTCTGGTAGGCAGTGTGGTCTCTTAGGGGTTGCCCCTCAGTGGGCGCGACCATCTCTTTGGTCAAGTGCTCCTCGAGCTCTTGTTCATTTAGCATGAATTTCATTTTTTTGTGTCAAACGTCATAATTATCTCTGTTAAGTTTCTCACCCTTAACGAGATCAGCTATGACATTCTTGGAGGCCATTCTATTCACTACATTAGTTTGCGCAAAGAAAAAGACATTAATTATACATCCTTCTTTTTATTTCAAAAAATTCAAATGAAAAACATAATCCTTCCTCACATCATGAAATTGAAAATTCGCTAAGCTCGTAATCATCTCCCATGTATGTGAGTTGGAAAAATACTTTCCAAGTAATTTTTTGCAAAAAATTTCATCATCATATAAGCCACAATGTAATAAATCATCCACGTGATAATTTAGAACAATATAATTGCACCATACAATAAAGTGTGCAAGGACTCTATTGAGCCCTTTTGGCATTCTAATAACTTATGCTAAGAAAATTCTGGCTTGAATAATGTGCACGCGAAATTATATCCTCGTACAAGGCTTTCTAGAAATATATAGGGAAATTGTAGAATACAACATCTTTGAGAATCCTACTACAAACTACTCCAACAAAACAAAGAAGATGCCGCACAACACATTATCCTCAAAAGAATTTTCTTAAAATAAGAGTAAACACATAAACATAAGTTTCTTTAGAATGCCAATCTAGTATCCATCCATTTAACCTAAAACTAGCATGCTCAAATAACAAGTTAAAGGGTAATTTAAATGGATGAATAGGCCACATTCTCCTTCTAAGGAAAACGAGCGTAAAGGCCTTGAAATTGGGTTTGAAAAGGGTGAGCTTACCAAAGCCCAACAAAAATACCTTAACAAAAGCATATTTTAAACCATAACTTTAATCATGGCAAATAATAAAAAAATAATTCATCTATGTCATATAGCTCTCCAAAAAATATTTATTTTTGTTCACGAAGTGCAAAAATTAATATTTTCACATTATTCGTATTTTTTGGACCACATAAGTTCCACAAAAATATTTCTAAATGGCCAAAAAATGAGAGATAAATCCTTAAAATTGGCAAACAGAAAATTTATCCCTAATATACCCTCTGCAATTAAAAAAAATTATGTGTGTATAAAACAAATTTTAAGGCTAATTTTAATAGAATAAGTAGTTTAAAAATTAAACAGAATATACACAAAGGGTATAAAGGTAAATTTAACACCATAAAAAATTATAGAAGCCAAGATAAGACTTCACGCGCCGGCGGTGGTGTCAGAACCAGCCGGAAACAGCATCACGCGCCGCCGTGCGCGTGGAGCAGCGTCTGAATTTTTTTTTGGGATAGGCGCGTGTAAAACACTCGCGCGCGTGGGCGCATGGATTGCTGGGATGAGGTGGCGTGGCCCGAGCATGGCTTCAGCCTTGACTGGCGCGTGGACGCGCGTGCGCGGCTTGGCTCACGTGCGGCGCGTGGGGCGCGGCTTGGCGATAGTGTCGGCGCGTGGTGGCTCCTCTTGAGCGCGTGGTGCGTGGAACACTTTTCATCATCTTCTTTAAAACCCTAATTTTCACAGCCGCCGCCATGTTGCGATGCCAACTTTTAAAGGTCATATCTCTTTCGTTTTTAGGCCAAATAATACGTGTCATATATCGTTGGAAAGCTTATGTGACATAGATTAATTATGTACCAACCGATCATGATAAAAATTTAATATCATGCTCCGAATTTGAGTCCCAAAACTCGAAAAAACTACAGTTTTCTTGAAAAATAAAATCGTGATTTTTCACAAACCATGCATCCAAAAATCACAAAATTTTACAGAGTTCATCCTCAACCATAGGAGAACAAACCCATATAATTATTTTTCAGTAAAACATTCTCAAAAAATTTCAAACTTTAATAATAGGTCTCATTCATGTATCCGAAAAAAATCGCAACATACACATAATTTATTCGAGCATGTTAAAGGCGAATCAACAAGTAATCATGCTCTGATACCAATGTCGAAATTAAAACAATTAATGCGCTACCACGTAACGCGTAGTGGGTTCGGAAACATACCGTATCCGACGATGGATCCTTGTTGTTACGAGCCTCCAACACGCTTGATCTTTTTCGCAGGTACGAAAACGGCTACTAGAGTCGAGTTCTTCGTCCACGAACCAAATCCTAGAGCTTGGTGATTGCTCTAGAGAGAGTGCTATAGAGAGAGGGATTGTCTTGTGACTTATTGTCTATCACTTATATTTTATTGGAATATCTCTAGTCTTTATATAGAGATAGTATTTAGAGACAGACTTTACCTCAAACACTTAAGAGATAAAGATGTATTTATCTCAAACACCTATGAGATAAATATTGTATTTATCTCAAACACTTAGGAGATAAATATCCTCTAACTAACTGTAATTATCCAGACTAACAAATACACATTATCTGTTAGAAGGCGGATAATGGGTCCACTGACCCAATTTATTAACAGTGTCAAATAAACAATAAATGTGGCTTGCGTCCTCGAAGCTACCAATAAAAACTTCAAATAAAGAAACGTTTAAATTGATCAAGAAAATAAGAAGATAAAGAAAGAAACTATTGATGAAATTTATTTGCTACTTCTGAGGTTACATAAATTTCAGGCAAATGAAATGACCTCAAGATAAGTCTGAATCTGAACATATTATATTATGTTCACCGACTCAGTTATTCCAAAAAGAAAAGGCAAGCCCATGTTCTAAAGAAGCTACTACACCTACCACATCTGCAGAATAAATAGAGTACATCCTGCTAAAAATTATCGTTTAATTGACTTCTTTAATAGAATACTTGTCGTCTCGGACTAAAAAGTATAAAATCAAGATACTAAAAACTCTATTTACCTCTTGGATCCGATTGAACTCGTTCAGGTACTAAAGACATCAAAACAACATCTTGACTCACGAGAATGATGAGAAGATCAAATTATGAGCACATCATAAGTTAATTGAAGTGTTTTAGGCAGATACATTGGTTCATTGCCATACCTCCATTGTTAGCCGAGCGGCTGAGCCAAATATTAAATGGTCAATTATGCAAAGATCAATAGAGCTCTAATCAAATATTGTATTGCCAATGAAGTTAGCATAAAGAAAGTGCTACCGATGCAAGAGCAATCAATGTTTGGTGACTAAAGTTTGAGCATCCCAGTTTGTTAATAAAAGAATTATATCTGTGAAAAAGGAAAGAAAAAGGAATGATTTCAACACCCTCAAGCATGAAAAGCTCTGTAGCACAATGTCGCATTGAAAAGTGCAAATTACACCTAACTTCAAACAGTCAATTTGTCATTATTTTCTTTTAATATGGTTATTTGTCTAGTAACTAATATCCAATAAGCCCAAGAATATTGCAGCTGGATGCACGCACAGACATGCGACACATGCATATCCCACCCACCATGACGACACAGGCACACACATCGCCACCCCGCACCCTCACTCCCTCACCCCACACACCCCACATAGACAACAGACACCACACACCCACGAGCACGATACACACTCACTAGCAGCGACACACACGCGCGCGTGACCGCAACCCCTTTAACTCCCCTTCGAGACCCCGAAAAATACTCTACCCTTGCGAATTTTTTACCACCCTTTCACCACCATAGCCCCAACCCCGTACCCATCCACCCACAAACTCACACATATGCAACGTACGCACATTCCACCCACATTGATGACACACATCGCCACCCCCATCCCGACACCCCAACCCCAAACACCCACAAAAGTGACACCACGTAAACGCAGTCACATGCACACCACACACACACGCTCTCTCTCTCTCTCTCTCACACACACACACACCGGCACACACACAATTGCTTCCACCTCTACCCCAGTGAAGTCTTTTACCACCCTTTCACCACCGCAACCCTGACATCATACTCATCCACCTACCAACCCACGAACTCACACACAAGCACACACCACAGTCGCTGCCAAACCCCCCTCCTCCCCTCCAATAACACATTCACAAACCCTTTCACCATCACTCAACCTCCTACCGTCCACCCACCAAACACCCATGGGCAGGCACCCACACCTACAGATGTGAGATGCATTCGTTAGACACCCCCTCGATAGCCACCCCTGACCCACTAAGCCCACGTCTTACCACCTTTTTACCACACCATAGCCCTTCACCCCGTACTTAGCATTCTCCCTTAGACAGAGAATAAACACACTACACACACACACACAAAAACCCCATCTACCTCCCCCCTCCAAGCACAGAGATGACCATCGTCCCTCTGGTATACTTTATAAGTGGGGATGACTACAATTGTGCATTGCGTGGGAAATTGGATAACAAGGATTGCAAGGAAGAAGATTAAAAAAGGAAGCAGATTTTTGTTTCCGACAAAAAGCCGAAGAGTTGGCTTTTTAGAAAAAACTAGAGGAATTGGGGGTAAAGCGCGAATTTGTGGCTAGAACTTAAGACTTGAAGGGGGATTAGTTAAAATTATAGTCATTTAATTTTTGACAATTAATACTTTATTTTGACAAAAAATCAAGAACTCCAAAAAATTAGGTTAAAGATGTGGAAGGCTAATAAGGTCTCAATCAAATCTAAATATATATAGATGTATTCATATATTTGAGTGTTGGTATTTTCTAATAGATTTAAGGTTAGGTTTTTAAGCGTTGTGCCAATGGCTTTAAACTACATTTCATTTGTATCGTGAGTAGCGATCCATTGAATTTAGAATATATTACATACATTCATGCATTTCACATATAAGTAACGTCATAATCAAGAGAAACTAATAAAAAAATGGTACTTCAATTGTTCAAAGATAGTAAAAACCAAATTGATTCCATGTTTATTATCTTTAATAATAATCATTCCATTGGTAAAGATAATATGAAAAGAATCATTATACGACTACTTTTTGGAAATTATTATTTTACTATGTGATTGAATAAAAAAATACGTCAAATGCATAAAAGCTTTTATTACATCTAGTTTATCGTACTTATACATTCAAAAACAGAAGAAAAAAAAAATTGTTTCCCAAATTTGTCATTGATTTTGTGTTAACTTTTGTAAAATTGAGTAGGAATTTCCAAAATGTATGCTTAAATCACACTGTAGGTAACTTTATGATTGCAATTTTTTTCTATAGTTGGAATGATAAAAATATTAATGTTAACGTGCTCTTCAAACTAAAATTTGAAAATCTAAAGAAGTACTCAAAAAGTAAAGCATGCAACTAGTAATCAACTATTTCACATCACATGAGAATGTTGGTTTATTTTACAGTATTGTAAGAACTATTTTTGTTTTTGTAGAAAAAGATCGCTTAAGAAGTAAAGTTTTAGAAAACACGAAATTATGTTTTTCTATTCATTTAATTATTGCCAGTTAAATAAACGTTTTTTCACTACCCTATCCATATGAGTGTGAGATGTCTTTTTAATTTTTATTTTACTTTATTGATATTTTTTTTATATAACTTGTTGCAATGAATTAAATTAATGATTAATCGCAGTCCTTTACTTTGAAATTAAAACTTATTTAAGAAAAGAAAAAAAAAGAATCAGACAATTTATTTATAAAATGTTTGATGCCAAGAAAAGTGGGTTCGTACCTACGTGGAGGTGCCACAAAGGCTGCAGTTCGAGTCAGCTTCCAAGTATGCGAAGTGAGAGACAGTGAGGGTGGAGTAAGGGCAGAGAGTAAGGCTCCCTAGACAGGCCGTGAGGGCTAGCAGTGCTGCGCAATCAAGGCAAAGACGAATAGGGCTGGCGACCGACAGTCCAAGCTAGGGTCAGTGTCAGGGGTGGTGCAGCGTTAAGGGTCTGATGTCAAGGGTCCAAAGATGTTTCTTTCTCTAGAATTTCAGAGAGAATGGGTAATGAGAGAGTTCTGTTAAAAATGAAATCCAAGGTCCCCTATTTATAGGAAAAGTGTGGCGGTGTCATCAATGTGTCATCAGCTGACACGTGTCACCCCTAGGAGTGACACGTCACTGGGGTCCACAAATATCAATTCTCCGTCAGACTGTCGGTTCCTAAATTTGTATTGCCTTGCCCCACACAGCATCTCTCTACCTGTCTGAGAAGATTGAAGACATCGCAATAGCATGATCAAAATAAGCCCGTTGCCTTAGCCACCGGTCCAAGTCCTTACTGAATCCCATAAGGTGCGTCGAGAGATGCGTAGAGAACCTAACAGCGGTGAGGGTTGCCCTTGTGACCAACTGCCAGGTGGACTAGGCACGATGCCCTCTAAAGACCTATTCCCGTCCTGGAGTGACCCAGGGGTCACTGTCCTAGGGGCACCGATGATCACCAGTAACGTGAGTGGACATGGTCGCAGCTTAGTGCCTAGGGTCATGTAACTCACCCCAGGCGACGATAGCTTTAAGGTAACGAGCTTATCCTGCTGTGAAGAGTCCTCGTGCTGGAGCACTACAAATGGAGCCCCCCGAAATGAAGACTGCGATGGCTTCCATGGTAGCGAGCCTATTTTGCTGCGAGGGGTCCTCATGCAGGAGCACTAAGAGTGGAGCCCCCCAGAATGAAGACGGTGATGGCTTCTGTGGTAGCGAGCCCATCCCGCTATGAGGGGTCCTCCTGCCAGAACACTACAAGCGAAGCCCCCTGAAATGAAGGTGGCGATAGCTTTGTGGTGCCCGGGGGCCTGTAACATGACTGTGGCACAGGGCGCGGCGATGACCGTTGCAAGACAATACCTGGTGCCGAGGGCACATGTCATGGAATTGGTGTATGGGGCACGGTCATGCTGTCGGGGGTATTGTAGTGTGACAGAGAGCCAAGGAGCACGGCTGTATCAGCGGTGTGGCGCATGGGCACGACAGAGTGTCAAAAATGGTGCGCGGGCGCGGGCGACGGTCATTGAGGTGACGGCGTACGGGCGACAACGGGCGCCGTACGGTCGTGATCATGAGTGAGCATTGTAGACCGTAGTGCATGAATGAGTTAAGAAAAAAGCCCGTCAGTAGCTCCCCGTGATAAAGGTGGCCGATCCCTTCCCCCCCCCCCAAGAGGGTTGCCGACCCCTCGTTAAAGAAGGTGGTCGACCCCCCTTGAAGAGGGTGGCCAACCCCCCCTTAAAGAGGGTGGCCGACCCCTCTTTAAGAAAGTGGCCGACCCCCCTTTTTAAAGGAAGGTGGCCGACTCCCCTTAAGGGGGGAGGCGCGCTAAGTCCAAGTTCGCATACGTCGCTGCGTTGCAGAAAGTCAATGAAAAGTGCACGTAACTTAAGCGTGGGCATTTTGACCAGTAGACATTGTTAAAAAGTTGACTGTTGAATATGTGAAGTGTCGTGCAAAAATGGGACCCCTGGTGAGTCGTTGGGTGTGACCAGAATAAAGTTGAGAACATAAGCCCCCTACGTGTGGTGTGCGCGGAGGGACAACTCGAGCAGGCGTCACACGCATAAACATCGTTGCGTAATAAAAACATCATGTTTTTGGTTTTTGTTTTTTTTTTCATGAGAAAGAGATAGTGCTAATTATGAAGGGAACAGAAAGGAAATAGTAACGCGCATGTCATGAGATGGGTTTTGTAGTGTAGTGCAAAAAGAAAAAGTGTAGCGCTAAAATAGAGGTTGTGTCGCAAAAATGGGAATGCATGAAATTTGTGGGAGCAAAAAAATTAATAACGAAAAATATTGCAATGGCGTGCAATAAAAATGGCGCGCAAAAGAGAAGTTAGCGAGAAAAGAAGATGATCCGTTTGAAAAAAAGAGTTGTTGGGTTTGGGGGGGAAAGTATGTGGTTTAAAATTCAAATGAGAGGCAAAGATTAAATCTTTGCCCACCCATATATAAAGAGAGAGAGAGAGGGGGAGAGGGGTGAGTCTTCCACAAGACTCATCCTTTCAAGAGAAAGAGAGAGAGAGAGAGAGAGAGATAAATGACAAGAGATGGCAAGGAAGTGGCCGAAGGGTTGGCCATGCTAGGGGGTCGGCGGTGGGTCGACCGCCCCTAGGGGGTCGGCGACGGGGGGAAAGGGAGATGGAGGAAGGGAGAGTGGGGAAAGGGAAGAGGAAAAGAAAGGAAGGAAAGGAGGCGGTGGCGCGATGCGCGGGGGGGGGGGGGTCGGCCACCCGAGGGGGGTCGAGCACCTGAGTTGCGGGTGCTTTGACGGAGGTGAGTAGAGGAAATGGTGCGGCCGTTGAGGACAAGGGAAAGGGGAAAGAAAAGGAAGGAAGAGAAAAGGGGAGGGAAGAAAGGGGTCGGCCCGCGTGGGGGGTTGACCACACTTGGGGGGTCGCCCACCCTGAATGCCCAACATGTCCAATGCGCAGCCACACAACCTGAATCGACGCCAGTGGTGAAGAAAGTGAGGAGGAAGATGTGGGCGAAGCTGCGAGGCGCTGCGGTGAGCACATCGGGACCACCGCGGGGTATAACGATCGTGCCTGTTTCGGCGCCGTCGATAGATGATGCAGCATCGGCACTGGTTGGGGAGTCGGGAATGCCATTGATGTTTGACAATGGTAGTGTGAGGACATATGATCCGGAGTCGGACAAGACGAACACACTATTGAGGGTGAAGGGAGTGGTACCTTGTTTACCTGACAGGGAGCTATGGAGGGAGTTAGCCATCCGAGTGGCGGATGGAGCTTTCACGACACTGTGGGGTGGTCCGTCGATGGGAGAGGAGCCACGGGTGCCGTCGCCATACCTACATGCGCCGAGCTGGGAGGAGGTGCCTGTGATGTCGTCAAGATACATATCAACATTGTTGGTTGAGAGGGATGATATACCCTGGTTGCCTGTGGTTTTCAAGGGCCATATTGTAATGCTGATAGGGTAGGACTTCTGGTGCAAGCGCATGGTGGAGATGCCGGAGCGGGTGGGGTTGTTGCAGTCGCTGGGTTTGCTGTCGGCGATTGATAATACTGTGAGGGGACTGGAGTTGTATAGGGATACGCCAAGTATGACCCAATTTTTGTCGAGGTGGAGCACACAATCATATACCTTTGTGACCGAGTTCAGAGAGATCGGGCCGACGCTACTCAATGTGCTGATGCTGACAGGGCTGCCTATGCATGGGGAGGTAAATGCGCGGGTGACCCTGTTGAGTGAAGAGGAACGGCTGTTGTAGACACAACTACTAGATATCCTGGCTGAGATGAGGAAGCACCGAAAGAGGACGTACGGTGGGTGGCTCCGATAGTTCTATAGGACGGTGTAGGCAAAGACAGGACAGAGGCTGGGCAATGCCGCCTATTTAATGATGGAGCCATATTACGACAATGAGCGGTACAAGATGGTGGCGTTCTCGGCGATGTTCCAGTTGAGGTAAGCTTCGTACTGTCATGTTATTGTATGCTTGGATATGTTATATGTCATGCTTGCCATGTATAATGTCAAACTAGTACGTAGAAATTGTGTATGTTGTAGTTGATAATGTTGCACTCGCCCATGCCCTGCACTGTAGGATATGAGATTGATATATGTTGTTGCTTTGTACTTGTAGGTATGTGTTTGAGGGGACACCGGAGGATGGTATTTCCCCAAGGGTGCTTCCCCTGGCTATTCGGATGGCGCAGGGCAAGCGTGTTGGGCTGGCTCCTGTATATCTGGCCACGTTGTATTCATGGCTAGATCAGTTCGTGAACGACGTGAAGCGGTCACATGGGCGTTATCAGGTGGCGACGTACTTGGATTAGATGTTCCTGCAGAGGTATCTGTATGAGTGCTTTCCAGATTATATGCCGACAGGATACCCACTCAAGCATCCGTCACCGACGATGGGTACAGTGACCCGGCCAGACACGTGGCTTTGTGGTGCAGTGGGTTATGGGCTTTTTACATGGGCGAGCATCAGGAGGATGAAGTGCCCATTGGCGCAGATCTTAGATAGACGGGAGGCATGCTTGTGGCGGCCTTATCCAGATATGCATGCATCATAGGGGGTGCCACCATGGTTGCACGTGCAGGAGGTGACGACAGACCTGACCAGGAGAGGGGATCTGGGGCCGGGACAGCTGGCGCTATTGGTTGCCTATTTTTTAGACTGGCTCCAGATGTTGACAGATGATATCGGAAAGCCCGCCGAGTGCTGCTACTGTGTGGCGAGGTATAGCCCAAACCGTCTGTCGCTGGCATTCGGTTATGACTTAGAGCCCCTATGTGCGTATCACAGTTCTTGGAGTGTGACGGCCGCTTTCAGGTATACATGATATGACAGAGGCTACCAATGGCTGGCACCGATGACAGAGTGGAGGCAGCCAGGGATAGAGGTAGCGGGGGCAGTGATAGTAGAGCATGCACATTGGTGGGAGCGGCTGCGAGAGAGCTGGGCGAGATGGTTGGCACAGTCGTCAGGCACATGTCGGCATGTGGATGTGTTTGCTTGAGACCGAGCATTGAGCTTGATATCAGCCACAGTCGTGAGTCAGTCAGGGGTGCCAACACTAGTGACCGGGAGCTCTGTTGCGAGCTCAGAGAGAGATACTGAGGAGGGGATCGGGGGACTTGATGATGATGCTAGGGAGGGTGATATTGGAGACGAGCCAGCTGTCCAGGTGTCGAGGGTACCGGGGGCTCACAAAGGTCCCTTGTCATCATTACGGGTTGGGATGATGGAAACTGCTCGATAGGTCGAAGACGTCGTGCAATGTGTTAAATGAGTCGGACTCCAAAGTTAGCCTGCACTCTTGTTTATCAATTCCAATTGGCATGTGCCTTATACGCATATATATATATATATATTATCAATCAATACATACATATATATATATATATATATGTATGTATTGATTAATAATTATGTTGACAGGAACTCGATGTTGGAGCCGGTGAGGAGGGCAGCAAGCCGAGGTCAGAGGTCGAGGCAGAGAAAGCTATGGAGTATGTTGAGGAGGAGACCGAGGCAATGAAGGATGTGGTGGAGGAGACTGAGGCGCTGGAGGATGTTGTAGCGCCGGCGAGATGCTCGAGTCTAACGTCGTTCGTGACAGAGACAGTGGAGGCATTATATGGCAGAGCTGAAGGCGATATGCCGATGTTTGATACTGGCGGGGATTAGTGGATAGGCATGGAGATTGATACCATGGTAGGTGATCGTGGGGACCCGGTGGAGCCTAAGCCTGTGGTGACAGCCCCAGTTGGCTAGTAGGAGACGCCGGTTCAGTCGGTTGCGGAGCGACGACATGACACATCGTCGGGGTTAGCGATCGAGGCTGGTGTTACTCTGCTGGAGATGCACTCAGCTACTATTGGTGCGCAAATGACTGATGGAGTGCCAGAGACTCCTGTAGCGGGTGGTAGTGGGGCAACAGCCGGAGAGGTGAGTAGAGGGTCCTCAAGTGGGCAGATAGATGTGGCAGTGTGGGAGGGTCTCCAGCTACCTGTCAAGAGGGTGCGCTGGATGGAGCTGGTAAAGGCAGCACTCCCGCAGACTTTTGAGCGGGTTACTGTAGAGAACCCAATATTGCAGATGTGGGTGTATGCTGGGTTCATGGAGTGGTTGCTGCTGTTTGCTAGCGTGCCACCGACGAGTTGGACTGCAAAGTTTGTTGCACGATCACTGTCACAGTTCACGCCATTTACATCATTGTGCCTACAGTTGGATTGGCTGGTGGACTTCTTGAGGTCGAGGAGTGGCAGCCGTGATGTGGGAGAGAGGCTGGTTGTAGTGCAGATGCAGGAGACATTGCTGGAGAGGCGTCGAATAGGGTTGGAGGCAGGGCGGTTAGAGATTGCTGGAGAGTTGGCCGGGATTGACAAGCAGGTGGCGAACATACAGAGGCAGTTAGTTGACTTATAGAGGTAGCTGGCCGACCTACAGAGGCGGCGTGGCGAGGTGGAGGGTCGAGAGTCAAAGTGGCTGAGGCGGCAAGCTGAGTTTGATGCTGGATGGTCGGAGCTGCAGGCTGAGCGACAGACACTTGAGGCGTTCGGCTCCCACCTTGTTGTGTCACTGTTGTCTAGGCTTTCGTAGATTGTATTTTACTTTGTTGAATTTTTAGCGCCCGATAGTGGCCGATAAACTTTTGATGTACATGTATATTTTGATGATATTAATAGTGCAGCCACGTTGTCCGGTATTGATCCTTGTTATTGCATGTTGTGCTTGTTTGCTTTTGCTGTGGTTGAATGTCTTACGTATGTTGGTTGCCTGTGAATGTTCCGCCTTCCCCGCCCATAGCAAGTGACTTAGGAAGCATAGGTTAAAATAAGTGTCTGGTAAATAGAAGTCGAGGTAACATAATGACTCTGTATTGATAGTACGTGGGCCAAAATGCCATTACATGAGTAGCTTAAAATCTTGTAAAAATCAACAAAAGTTGCAAGTCTGTAAGCAAGGATGCATATACAAAAATGCTATGAGATCAAGTGTACTATGATGTGGGTGGGTAGGGCTGGGGGGAACATTTTTGCAACTGACTATGCATAATACTTCTTCAGGTAGCGGCTGTTGACGGGGGCCGTGATCTGACCGTCATCGGGGTTGGGCAGGAGGTAGGAGCCATTGTCGTGGGCTTCATGTACTGTGAAAAGGCCCTCCCAGTTTGGCGTGAATTTGGGAGCCAACATGTTGGCATTTACATGTTTGGTGGCTTGGAGAACAAGGTCGCCTTCGACAAATGAGCGTGGCTTGACCGTCTTCCCATAGGCTTTTGTGAGCTGCTCATGATATTTCTTCATGTGGCGCAGGGCTGTGGCTCGTCTTTCGTCGAGGTAGTTAATTGCTGTCATTCTGGTTTCTTCCTCTCCTAGATTGATGTTTAGAGAAAGTCAGGCCGACGGCACCGCAAACTCTGCTGGTACCATGTACTCGTCCCCTTAGATGAGAGAGAAGGGTGTGGCCTTCATCCCTGCGTGCTTGGAGGTTTTGCAAGCCCAAAGTACCAGACTTAGTTTTTTGGACCATGACCCGCTGGCATCATGAACCATCCGTGACAGCACGCAGAGCAGAGTTTTGTTGGAAGCTTCAGCTTGACCGTTGCCTTACAGGTAATAGGGAGTTGACATGGCATGGTTGATGTTGTACCCTTCCATAAGAGCTCGAACCTCTCGGTTAATGAACGACGTGGCATTGTTGGATATAACACATCGGGGGATGCCGAAGCGACAGATGATGTCACTCAAGAAGTTGGAAATAACGTCTCCCGTGGCTCTCCGTAGAGGTATGGCTTTGACCCACTTCATAAAACATTCAGTCGCAACCATAATCCATGAGTGAATTCTGGACGGCGGGTGGATGGGGCCGATGAGGTTGAGAGCCCAAGAGTGAAATGGCCAGGGGGCCAAAATCATGCACAAGTGGAATGTTGGCGTGTGCATTCTATCGGCGTGCCGCTGATAGGGTTGGCAATGTCAGACATAGGGGATGGAGTCAGAGTCCATAGTTGGCCAATAATACCACAACCTTAGCAATTCTGCATACAGCTTTTGAGATCCTTGATGCTCCCCGCAATCACCATTGTGCACTTCATTAATCACTTTCACGACCTGGGCGCCTTGCAAGCATCGCAGGGTGCGCCCTGAAAAATCTTTGCGAAATAACTCGCCTTCCGTCACAAAATACATGACCGATTTTTGATTGATAAATTGGGCTGAGCTACGGTTATGAGGTAGAACCCCATGAGATAAGTATCGGATGAAAGGTTAGCGCCAATCACCGGCGCGTATAGGCATTCGAGACAATCTCGTTGTATATCCGAAGCATCCTTGGCCGTGGATGGTCAGAAGTGACACATGTGCTGTAGGTGGCGGTATAAAGGGGGACCATCGAGGCCGCAACACTTTTAATGGCCAAGCTAAAGTTTATGTCGTGCCTCTCCCGGTGCCAAACACCGGGCTAGAGTGCCTCCGGGACATCGTCGGTACAAGACATCTCCCAACATTAAATAGTCTGTGAGAATAGATGCATGAGCGAGGATGGTGTCTTGAGTTGGTCGACTATCGACTGCCTCTAATTGTGGACCGTAGCATCCTTTGGTATTAAGTTCAATGTTGTGCAGGGTTCGGTCCGCTTGATAATAGTTAGCATCTGTTGTTCTCCATCAACCTTTATCTTTGAAGCAATCGTAGCCAAGCTATCCGCATGTCTATTGTGGCATCTGTTGTGATGTTCATATTGGACATGGCCAAGTCTTCCTTCCAAGTGTTGCACCAAGGCCCGATAAGGTGTCAAGGCTGGCTCTTTGACCACGAACTCCCCTTCAGCCTGTTTCATGATCAAGTTAGAATCTCCCTTCACACATAAGGCCTTAGCCCCCATACTGATGGCAAGCATGAGGCCAATGACAAGTGCCTCATCCTCGGCTTTGTTATTGGATACGGAGAAGGCAAGCTTTAAGGAGAGGGAGGTGGTAATGATATCTGGGCTTCGAAGGACTATGCCAGCACCCCCTTGCCGGAAGGGTCCTCCATTGGGACCTTTGCTGGTGTCCGAACCATCAAACTCGAGTGTCTACAGGTCATCTACGTCAGTGATCAGGGCTG
The DNA here is from genome assembly GCA_033070095.1 of Escallonia herrerae. Lineage (NCBI taxonomy): Eukaryota > Viridiplantae > Streptophyta > Magnoliopsida > Escalloniales > Escalloniaceae > Escallonia > Escallonia herrerae. The sequence continues at coordinate 89,214 of JAVXUP010000603.1, forward strand.
TCTCCTCGCCAGACAATTGAACCAAGGTCAGTTCGTAATGTTGGCGTGGAAAGAAGGTCAAGAGATCTGTAAGGGATTGACTCCGTAGAGTGGTAGGGTTTTTGATAGATAGACCGAACTCAGCCAAGAGCAACAGCCAGCGGGTAAGTCAGCCAGAGAATGCAGGGGGCGGGTGAGCATGTACCGAAGTGGATCAGCCTTGGTGACGAGTGTGATCTGGTGAACCAAAAAGTAATGTTTGAATTTTTGTGAGGCGTACACCAAGGCTAGACAGTGTTTCTCGAGCTCGGAGTAGTCGGCTTCAAGTCCCCTAATCATTCTGCTGAGGTAATAAACATGTAATATCCCGAACTTTGGGAGTGGGTTAAAATAACCATCGATGACCCGAAAAAATAAACGGGCTCAAATTTTGAGCAATGCTCGGGAATTAGTATAGTATGGGAGCTTAAAAGAAATTTGGGACAAAAACGTGATTTTAAAATTTTGGGGCATTCTCATAAATTTTGAAACTTGAGGGACTATTTTGTAAAATTTGAAGATTAAGTCTTATGTGTCGATTTTTCAGAAACTTTGGTATATGACTAATCTTATGTTCTTATAAAATAGGGGATAAAGAGAAAAAAATCTGAGGAAAAAAAAAGAAACAGAAGAGGAAACTTTCCATTTGGGAAAGCATCCATTTTGGGAAAGTATGAACAGTACCCCCAAACGAAGGACAAGAACAGAAATAGAGAAGAGAGAAAACAGAGAGGGGAAATAAAGCAAGGGAAATTTCGGCAGAGAGAGGGATTGAGGAATCTCTCCAAGGTGATCTCTCCATCAATTTCGTACATGTGATTCAACATTTTTGTGTGTGTTTATTGTGTGCACAGTGTGCGTGCGTCTGAACTGTGTGTGTGTGTGTGTGTGTGTGTGAGTTCACGGTGCAGCGTGTGTTCGTGCGTCTGAACCGCGTGTGTGATGTAGATCACTGTGTGTGCAGATGTGTGTTGATGGTGTATATCTCGGGTGGATGATAATGAAGGTATTTTCAGTATGCTGTGGGTGTGGTAGTGGGCATGAGTGTGTGTTGTGGGTGAGTTATGGCTCGATTCATGAGTGTGTGAGTGTTTCAGTGGTGCTACAGGGCTGTGTTGTGTGTGTGATGGGTTCGGGTGTGTATATATGTGAGGAATTGTGTGTGATTTTGTGTTATTCGTGTGCATTAGGTGGGTTGGTGTGTATTTTTAAGTGTTTTGGGGCATGGGTTTGGGTAGCAGCTGAGGTGTGTGAGTCAACTGTGTGTTTTGTGTGTGTGCGGTGGAGAGGAAGAAGATAAGTGCGTGTGGGTCAAGGTGTAATAGTGTGTGTGGGTAATCTAAATAGTGATCGTAATCGTCACTAAAGGTGGAAAACTATTTGGACAATTTTTCAATGAATTTTTATAAGTAGCTCGGACCAAAATTCAAAATTTGGCAAAGTCCAAAATAGTAACCCCCGATATTTTTACGAGACTTTCGCTCTGGAATATTTCAAAAAATTTTGGTGTCCACGAAGGGCGTTAATTTTGGGTACCGATTAAAGAAATTTACTGAATTATTTAGAGTACCAAACCAAGTTATTTTAATCTAAATTTTTTATGGAAACTCTATTTTACTGATATGATTCATTATCTAAGATTTTGTACGATTCTGAAGTTGATAGATATTTTTTCACAAAACTGACCTTTTAGTGCTCAGTCCGAACACCGGTTTGAGATTTTTGGGCGAAAATTTTCTAAAGTATTTTTTTAGTTCAGAAACGACATGTGGATGCTTAAAATAGCGTTTTAAGATTTTTTTTGGTGCCGAAAACCCCCAAGGGTATTTTGGTAATTTACCACCCCGATGGGGTATTTTAGTAATTTTATCCATAAAGGGTATTTTTGAGTAAATTTATATACAGTAAGGATATTTTAGTGATTTGGCTTACAGAAAGATTATTTTGGTGATTTAAGTGTAACGGGAGGTATTTTGGTAATTTGCCATCCAAAAGGGTATTTTGATAATTTGATTTAAGAAAGGTATTTTTGTATAAATTTAAATGCAATAAGTTTAGTTGGGGGATTTTACACACGAGAAGGCCGTTTGGGTGATTTTAGTCCAAGAGCGGCATTTTGATAATTTTACATACGCGGTGAGAGATGTTCTTTTTGGAAGCATGTGTGAGTCCGTGTTAAGTAATAATATTATAATGTAAGCTGTATTCTGACGATTTAATTATTTCGTTTAGGTTAAAGCTAAAGACCTTCCGGTTAGGATAATTTAGCTGCGGATCCAGGTAAGGGATTCTATCTGAACCCTGGGTAAGGACTTTTGTCCGAACCCTTATTTAATAACTCTTACTTGTAAGTACTCTTTTGAATTACTTATGACTAATGTCGAACTCCAAAGTATGCATTGATATCAACATGTTCTTGTCTAGAAAACCCTAATATTGAACCTGGATCGATTATTTGGAAATCTTGTGATGCTCGCCTGTTATTGTGTGCTGAGCAGATTTAACAAGTGTCTGTATCCGTTCTTCCGGATTCTTGCGCTTAAAACTCGATAATTATTTGTAATCGTTTGTGTTATTTATCTGTGATTTTTCTTCTGAAAATTCTGATTTCTTCTAAAAATTCTGAATGCTGACTTGTGTCAGTATGATTATTATTATTGGAATCTGAATTGATTTCGGTGATTGAGCTTATGTTAATGCTCATTGATATTGTTGATTTTTCTATGTTGACCTGGGATATCTGTTCTATTCTGAGGCGGACGTTATAAGGCTGGTCTGAATCCTGCATGGAATGTAGGCTAGTACCCAAGTGGACTAGGAATTATTTTGGTACATCATGCATGTGTACACTTCTGTGCTTTGCTGGAATGGTATTACAATCACCCAGGATCAACGTTGATTTTTATTTAATCTGCTCTGTATACTGCCGTGATTGTTGTGGAAATGTCTGAAAAGTATTATCTGAAATGATTTGTGTTTCTGCTGAAACCCTTTGGAAAAAAAATCTTCATTGTATTTAGGAAATGATGACTCTGAAAATGATCTGTTATCGATTGTTTTGGAACCCGTCGTGATTGTATTTGGCAATTTTGGTATCTTATTTCTAATGAATTTTTTATCTTATTTGAAAATCATTGAGTTGTGACCGTTTGAATTATTCTAGAAATCTTCGTCAGTTGAATTCTCAGAATCGTCTTGTAATCCTTTTGTTAGCCCTTGTACGACCTTACTGAGCTCTTAAAAGCTCACCCTTCATTGAGCTCCCTTCTGCATGTGATGATAAGCTGTAGCAGGTTCGAGAATGAGTTAGAGTCTGTGTGAGCTTCCGGTGAGCCCGCCACTTCCGTGTAATGAAACCCCTGTGTGGGTCGGTACCGTCAACTTGTTTATAAGGACTTGAGTTTGTAAAGAATCTAGGTTTTAGTTTAAGTTTAAGCAGTTTTGTAAGTTTGTATTTGACGAATCTGAGTTGGTATCAAATTAAATGTTTTGAAGTATGAGTTAGTGAACATATGTGATAGATTTGACAGGTTTGATGTGATCCAGTACATTAACAACCCGGGAGTTCAGGGCGGTGGAACTCCAGATTCCTGGGGATGTTACAAAACAAGACGCTCCACCCCATCCACCTCTTGGGCAAGCAAAGCCCCTATGGATCTGGGCGTGGAGGTCAAGTAGAGTAGTAGTGGGATACCCTGTTGTGGCACTACCATGGTTTGCGGGGAGATGAGGACCAACTTGATCTATTCAAAAGCTAGCTATTGGGGTGCATCCGAACTTTACGGTGCACTCTTGTGCGTCAAGTGCTGGAATGGTATGATGAGCTCGGCCAAGGCGGGAATGAATCGGAAAAGGTAAGAAACTTTGTTGAGAAAGCTCTTCAACTATTTGGTGTTTTTGGGAGGCGGCATTTCTTGGATGGGTCAGCGTCGATGCCCTGTCAACTAACTAGGAAGCCGAGGAATTTGCCAGAGGAAACACCAAAGGCGCATTTCAACGGGTTCATTTGCATGTTATACTGGCGGCAGCGATCAAAGCTGCTTGAAGGTCAGTGAGGTGATCACCTTCCTTTTTAGACTTGATGATGACATCGTTGACTTAGTCTTCCACGGTATTATGTATCATGTCAAGGAAGATGGCGGTCATGGCCCGTTGATAGGTAGCACCCGCATTCTTGAGGCCGAAAGGCATGACTTTCCAACAAAAGTTGCCCATGGGAGTTCAAAAGGTTGTCTTGGCACAGTCGTCAGGATGCATTCGAATTTGGTTGTAGCCGGTGAAACCATCCATGAAGGATAAGGTTTTGTGATCGGCAGCGGCCTCGGTAAGCATATCAATGTTAGGTAATGGAAACTCGTCTTTAGGGCACACTTTGTTCTCAAGTCCCAAAAATCAATACAAACGTGGACTTGGCCATTCTTCTTTTGTATAGGGACGACGTTGGCCAGCCATATAGGATGGGTGATAGGTTCAAGGACGCCAGCCTGCAGAAGGCGTTCTATCTCTTATTTGATCTTTAACTCAAGTTCAGGGTAGAAGGTCTGCGGATGCTGACGGACAGGGATGGACCCAGTAGTAAATTATGGAAGAAAGCCTTATGTAGCTTGAGTTTTGCAAAGTGATCTTTCTCTTTAAAATAAAGCAGCATGTACTGAACTGTTTAATATGCACTCATTGGTTCAATGTACTTGGCATACATGTGGTTTTGCTAATCCTGTCATTAGGTACACAATCTTGCAAAAATCTCATTGCATAAACCAACCGAAAAACAGAGAGTAGGTATCAAGCTTGACTTGCGTGGAAATAGTGTCTCTGTGATGCTACATGTTACATATCCATGTAGATATCTTCTACGGCTTCTTTTTTATGAAGCTAGTAAACATAAACATGAACCAAAGAATTAGCGCTTTGTTACAGCTACATTTGTTCGGCTACTGAAAAAATCAACACTTAAAGAAGTATTAAAAATGAATGAAACTATTCGACTAGTGAGAAAATGAAGTATTAAAAGTGGATTAGAATTAATCCCACGATAGGACATTATTCCGAACCTATCTTGGCTACACACCTTTTACTACTCTTGAGTCCCGCCTTCGTGACACGTCAACATACATGCAATGGTTAATCTCAAAGCTACCAACTCCGTCAAGCCGGAGCGCATGCCCTAAGTTTGTGTCATGCCTTCTTTAACTAAATATTCTAAATGATGGCATTGGTTCCCCGAGGCCTTCCCCGTGTGGGTAGGGGCAGGGGAGGTGTCTGCCCTTAGCCTTCCCTCAGGGGGGTCCTCCCTTGGAGGCTCCCTCTCCTTGGAGGGTCCTTGCCTTACCCCTTAGTCTCTTCCCTCCTTGGAGGCTCCCTTGACTCATTTCTTGACGTCCCTTCTCCTTGGGGACTACTTGCTCCTTGGTGACTACTTGCTCCTTGGTGCCTGTCATACACAACCGAGCCTGAGATCTGTCTCCATGTTACATAACCCCAACCCTATCTTCCCGCCGAGTGTCGTATCTTCCAACCGTGCCCAAGCACAGTCTCTACGCTATGTGCCCCTGGCAAATTACCCATCGTTGCCCCTGAGCACTGTGACGCCCAACCGTGCCAAAAGGTCATCTCTCTTACGTGCCCCGTCAAAATTCCCATCATTGTACCTGAACACCGTGACATCCGGCCACTCCCATGCACCGCCCATTATTGTACGTGCCCACAACACTCCTTCCCTCAGCCGAGCCCATGTGTTGTCGTTGTGTAAAATGCTGCCACGTAACACTTAGTGACTATATCCCTACACCATCTCCATTGAGCTTACCCCTGGCACACATGGTAGGCGACTCATTGAGGACATTATAACAGGGAGTTCCAAATGCTCCTGTCCTGCCAAGTAGGTGACTTCTTTGAGACACTTCCTCAGCCTGTCGGGTGGAGGACCCTTTTAGGGTACTAGTTTGGCACACTCTGAGTGCTCACAACATAAGAACTCGTCATGGGGTTAGATGACCCCTTTAGAACACTATCTCTACTAGAGAGCTCCAAGTGCTCCAGCACGAGGACTCCCCTCCCACCAAGCAGGTGACTCCTCCAGGTCACTACCTCGACCCATCGAATAGGCCACTCTCGTGAAACACTACCTTGGCACTCTTTGAGTGCTCAAGCACAAGGACTCCCCGGGCAGATAGGTTCCTCCTCCGGATCATTATCTCCCCTAGGGAGCTTCAAGTGCTTGGCATGAGGACTCCCTTCCTGCCAAGTAGGCGACTCCTCTAGGATATTACCACGGCAGGTCTGTAGGTGACTCATCAGGCACACTACCTTTCATGATCCTTGTGCTCTGACCTAAGGACTCATTGCCAGGATAGGCGACTCCTTCGTAACATTATTTCTGCGAGTTGCTCCAAGTGCTCTGACATGCAGACTTCTCCCCCGCTTGGAGGTGACTCCTCCAGGATAACATCTTAGCCCCTCGAATTGGCAACTCCACAGTCACTATCTTGGCATGCTCTGAATGCTCCGACAGAAGGACTTATGGTGGAAATAAGCTTATGCTCTTAAAAATTATCTCTATCAGGGAGCTTCAAGTGCTTTAGCATGAAGACTCCTCCCTGCCAAGTAGGCGACTCCTTCGAGGCACTACCTCGGCCCATCAGGTAGGCGACTCCTCAGGGTGCACTACCTTGGCATATCAGGGTGGTGACTTCTTCTGGACATTACCTTGGCAAGTTGGGTACACGAGTATGGCACCTCTTAGTGCTCTGACATAAGGACTCACCCATAGGATAAGCAACTCTTTAGAGACATTATCTCTACCAAGGTGTCTACGCGAGTAATCTACGTGTTTTGACACTGTCGGTTCTTCATTGGGGCCCCTAGGGACCATGACCCTCGAGTTACTCCAAGATACGAGATAGTCTCCATAAGGCATTGTGTCTAGTCTGCATGGTAATTCATTGGGCTTTCCATTGACTTTAGGTTCTTTGTGACTCTCAACGCCCCTGTGGGACCCTAGATCATGGGCTTCACTGGCCACATTGGCACTCTTTGAGCCGATGTTTCTAAACAGACGGAATAAAGCTGTGTAGGCCGGGTTGAGTGAATATGCAGTCTGCTAGTTCGTGGAGCACCAGCATTTTTGGACCCCTTCTTGATGTGTCATTCTAGAATTCAAAAGGCAGAGAATTCTAAAGATATAAACAATTTAGGCTTCAGACCCTGACGTCCGACCTCGACTTTGGACCTCAAAATTAGCCTAGTGCCTGCCATCGTGTCTTCACCCTGTGTCTTTGCCCTCACAGTACTACTACTCATCAGCCTAAATCTAGAAAGCGTTGGTCTCTGCCCTTACTCCATCCTTGCTCTGTCCCACATAAGCATAATCGACCTCTGACTTGGATTGCATTCTTTCTAGCACCTCCATGTGTGCTGCGAACCCGCTTCCTCAGCATCAGACATTTAGTCACACGGGTTTTGATGGAAAACAAATTATATTTCCACAAGAGAAGGATGGATGGCCAAATTTGAGCAAGAATTTAACCGTAAGCGACTTCTCATGGAACAAGTAATATTGCTTTCACATACATGTAGTACTGATTAATGCAAAAAAAAAAACACAGAAAGCCTAGATCAACAGCAGGGAAAAGTTGTTTTGGAGCTCAACTTAAAAGGGCAGGTTTTTATTCCAATGAAGTAGAAACCTACTTATACAAGCCATGAGCCACAACAGAGTACACAATAATATATCAAACTTCAGCCTAGATATCAAGTCAGATTTGGAACCCATTAAAACAACATGTACACACCAAAAAACAATCAACTGTAAGGGCTATTAAGTGTTACTTGGGGGATGAGGGCAAGATAGGGGTTTATTTAGCATACGAATCGGCACTGACAAAGTATATGGCTAGATGAAGACTTTAACTCATAAAATTCAGGCCTAACTGTAATCTTGCTACTTACTAGGCTTTATGTAATCCTGCTACGTACCAGACTTATAAATGTTTTTGGAAGTTTAAACACATGATTGAGATAGCAGATATGATGTATACTATTGATATGTATCTATAAGCATCTTTTGATGTAGAATAGATTAAGAAGGTACCAAAGAGTGACAAAATAAAATGGAAACAATATTGAAAGCCACTCATACTAAGACCAATCTACAAATGGAAAGCTACAACAAACTTTGTTTCATAAAAATCTAATCAATGTCAAACACGCTTAAGTTCTCAATATTACTTGCATAACATCAACACAACACTTGCATATTAGCCACACGACGCTGTAGGCGTATTTGCATAATATCAGCTACAGCGAACCGCTCTGAAAATTTAGACTCGGGAAGGTCTAGCTCGACTCACCATCATTTTTAGGGTTAACTTAATAATTAACAAAGTAGACAACAAAATCCTAATTTGATTCTGATTGTGAAATTTAAGCTTCTGACCTATGAAACAGGAGATTCAATCAGGAAATAAGTTGTACGGCGTGAAAGTATTAGGCACTCGCTATACCCTAATTGATCTTTAAATTAATGTCATTTTTGTAATTGTTTGCCTAAAACATATAATAACAAGAAAAGTCGGGATCAAAGACATCGTAGTTGATCGGACTCTACTGGAGGCGACCTAAATTTCGGTCTTTGATTTTTTGTTTTTAATTTTTATGTTTTTTGGCCGAGACATGATAGCCAGGAAGGGAAACTGTCTAGAGTCTTTTAATCTAGAAATAGAAGTACTCAAAGAAAGGATTAGACTCGTACTTTAATCTAAATTTCACAATTCCTTGATCCAAGAATTGATTCGAAAACCAACAAAGGTAACGTGCTCGATTTAGAAAATCTCTATTTTGGGCATGAATAGGGACTTAAATGCATTTGACACCAATCTACAAAGTTCTAGCCCTTGAAAATATACACAATTTAAGCTTTTGAATCACCTATGTCAAGTATTATATGAGTGAGTTATGACTGGCTAATTTCAGGTAGGTGCTTGATGCAGGAAGCCAAATTTCTCTCTCTCTCTCGATTTTTTTGTAGAACTTCTCTTTGTGGAAAAAGTGGTCAAGTTGACTTTTTTGTGTCTAAAGTCAACTTTACCACAAGACCACAAGACTTTGACCAGATACTTTCTATAGTTTTCGCTACAAAAATGTATTGTTATTGGTGATGTGCACTCACGGTCGAATTTCCTCACCAAGGGGCTCTGTAGACAAACTGCCGGTGAGTTGACTTTGTTTTATTCTGCAATTTTAATAAAATATTTACCTTTATCAGAAATCTTAGACTTGAAAAGTCATCCTTATCATTTCGATCAGCTTCAAACCTCTATAAAAGGAACATTTGAGCTAGCTATATTGTTTAGAAATTTTATGTCATTTCTGTCTAGAAGTGGTGTATCATTTCTAAGGAGAAATTCAACATTCCATACAAAAACTCTCCATATTTTTATGTATTTGCATGGTGGATTTGTTGCGAGCTGTCTCGAGATAACTTTATAATGCTTTCACATTTAGATTAAGTTAGAAAAGTCTAAAGTTCCTCCTATCTCGACAACCAAATTTCGGTCAATAAAATGAATTCATTTATTTCTATTTGGTCAAAGACTGAAATTTAGGTCGCCTCCTGTAGGGCCTGCTCAGAACTACGTGGTTTTGATTCAGGTTTGTCTGACCGGATACGTAGGCCATTTGACTCCGGCTATCGAATTCAAACCAAAGTCATAGAGTTATGTTAGGGTGGATTTATATATGTTTATGTGCCTGTTTACGTGTTATGTGTTAAAAGGCCAACACATCATTAAAAAAATTAAAGACCGTTAGGGTATCGAGCTCCTAACACCTTCCCGTGTGTAATTTACTCCCAAATCCATCATCTCTGATTTTGGTAAATCAAAAGCCTAGTTGGGCATTTTAGAGGTTTTTAGGGTTTTCTTTTTCTTAGTTTTTTCTCCTTCTCATAAAATAAGATGAGGACTCCAGTCAAGACCTTTTCACGGGTTTTTTTTTTTGAAGCGGTTTGCTTTAGGGTGACTCCATTGGGGACTAAAACAAGAGAACTAGAGTTGAAACATTTTATTATTCTTTTTTGGCCTCTGTGTTTTCCTTTACTTTATGTGATATGTACAATGTGCTCTAACTGTAGTAATTGTGTTTTTTTTTCTTTTTATGACTCACAAACGCCTAGGATTGTCCCAAACTCACCCAGTCGAGGGCAACGATCAAAATCCTCAGATTTCTTAGTTATTGATGCGAATTCGACTGTACTCCCACCTCCAAAGCCTAGTAGCAAGACCTCCTGATATCTCGGTATATTAAATGACGTGTGAACATGTACCGTTAATTATCCATTATTAACTACATAAGATACGGGTGAGAGATATATCGTACTAGTCAAGCCCAAGGAATAACCTTACAAACGGAGTTGAGAAGAAGAAATCCACTCATCTGGACCATTTATGTGATCTAACCTTTTAGGGAGAATACCTATTAGGTTTATGATAATTTGGCTGGAAACCGGCCGGTATTCTAAAATCTGGCTGGTAATCATGCCAAGTGAATTGCAGAAAAAAAAGATAATGACCAAAAGGTGGTTTACCAACAGGTGAACTGTATGGTTACTTCGTAAGTATTTTTCTGCAGATCAAAACCAGTCAGTTTATACCTGATCTCAAAACCCAAAAATGTCGCACTGAGTAACCGGATGGTTAACCTAAAAAGTGAACCGAAGGGTCAGTCAGTAACCATTTGTTTCAGACATTTCTCCAAAAACACTCTAAAATACCCTATTGGGGAACTGGACGGTTAACCGCATGGATACTTAATACACCATTTTTCAAAAAAAAATTCAAAATCCCAAAACCCGTAAATGAAGGGTTAACCCGCAAAGTTAACCAGATAGTTATTCTGTGTGCATTTCCCTGTATAAATTAGCTTGGTTTCATATGTGTCTTATCTGAGTAAATTTTTGCATTTTATCCTCTATACAGTTAAGGGTAAGGAAGTCTGGTATCAAAATTCGTCTAAAATACTCAGAACAACTCCAATGACAAAAGAATTCCCTTAAATCGGTGATATGGTCCGCTAGAGATGTTAATGGTCTAGGCTTGGGTCGGCCCAGCTTGGGCCCTTTGGTCTTTTCAGAAAAGAAGGTCAGGCAATGCTGGACTTGGACCAGGGAAGACAAGTCGAGCCTCCTCAAGAATATGAGGGCCCAGCACTAGTCCAAGTCCTTGGTCGAATATTTAGGGCTGGGCTTGGGCAAGGCCCGGGCCCAAGCAAAAAAATTTATAACCTTTTTTTGTAAAAAAAATCTTTTTAATCATTTTTTATTTTGTGGTAAAATTCTCCTTTAATCCTGACTTGGGACCACTACTTGTAAACAAGCAGGCGATGTTATATATATATATATATATATATATATATATATATATATATTAACTGTCATAAAAAAGTGAGAAAATGTCTATTTTGCTTGTAAAAACCATATTTTTTGCTTTAAATACATTTAATTTGTTTGAAAAAAATTCATGCTGAAAATCTAAATTATATTTGAGAAAAAAATATATTCTAAAAAGTTGAAAAAAGGAAAAGAAAGGAAATTACCTAATCATGTGGAAGATCTTCCTATCATTAACAAGTTTATCTTACTCCCAGTATTTTGCATCAAGATAATCCTTCTAGCTGATACATAACTCGAGTGATTCAAGGTTGAGACAACTCCTCCTGTCATCCAACACCCTCTCGCTCGCTAAAAAACACGACTCTGAAGCAACCATGGAGGCTTGTACTAGTAGTATATATTGAGCAATTTGGAATAAAATTCGATAAACTTTTGCATTTTGTCTCCAAAAAGTTAACAAAGCAAAATTTATTTGCTCATTCATTGACAATGAAGAATAATGATATGCTCATGTCAGGAAATTTGATATAAGTTATAAAGATCTTCAAACGACGTACTCACATTTTGTGTAACTTGCTAGTCGTAGCTGTCTAGTAGGCCATTTTTGCACATATTTCTAATATTGAAACATGTATACTGTGCAACTTGAACCTATGATCCAAAGTAGTGGCAATAGTAAAAAAATAAGCAATTTCTTTCAATATTTATTAAATTTGAGGTCCATATGTTTCACTATGTCACGAAAGGCTTCTATATGTCTCCGTTTCTTTAAAGTGTTAGCTGTTTTTAAAATTTCTAGTACAATGATAGGGGATGTGGAATAGAACGTATCAGATAATAGAACAGTAGACATGTAAAATACCTCCAAAAGTTCAACCAGGTGTACAATTAAGTGCCATTCATCGTGAGTTGGTAAGCCTTGTGGGAATATGGTTAGTAGGCAGTGAACATGTTTTATATAACATAACATGTAAAAGCATTCTATGTATTGAGTTTCACTTATACACGGTATCTGTAAATGGTCTCCTACGAAGCAAACAATATTGAGCACACATGTTTAAACTCCTGTATCCTCAGACCTGAAGAATTAACAAACATAGCCATACCTCTCATTTTGACAAGAATATCTTCTGCAGCAGCTAAACCATCTTGAACAATTAAATTAATTATATGGCAAACACAACATGAAAATAGTTCCCATCTAATGCGTGTTTAAAGTCATCTTTAAGACACGAATAACAACTTTATTAAAAACATTGTCAAAATTGACACTCATTATCTTGTTAGTTAATTTAAACCTGTCACATACTCGGAGTATAACATTTGCAACGTGCAGATAAGGAAGAGTTTAAAATCAATGATTCTTTTGTTCATAACCAAATCACAATCAGTCCAATGTGTCGATACACAAGAATAATTAACCAAAGTAAAAAGAGATTTCCAAACATTAGATGTAAGACTAACTCTACCATCAAAGTTATCAAAATAATCACTTAAGCGTTCTTTAACAGCATTATACTATCTAAGTGCATCAGACCCTAATTGTGTTTCTATGAACCTGTTTATACAAAGGTTGCACATAATTATTTGTATAACTATAATACTTATTATTATCAGTAAAATTAAAAGGTTATTCATCGTGAACAACAAATTCAGTAAGACCGTCTCTTTGTTCTCCCTGATTATAAATAAGTAACTTACCGTCAAAAGATCACTGCGGTTGGTTAGTTTGACATGGCCTTGATTAGGTGCATATATCGGATAATGTCTATTAAGATGTGTATTACTACTACCAGACAAAACTAATTTTGCACAATACTTACATTAAGCTTTTTGAATGCCATCAATTGTAATCCTTTCAAAATATTACCAACACTTGGCTTTGAGCTTTGTATCTGCCTTTGGGGCAAGATTAATCGATCCTTCATTGTGACAACCGCTTATCGGATAAGATTCTGCCTTGGAGTAGTAGTTTCGCCAACCCAGCCATGTTCTTGACTAAAACGTTAGTAATCTTATCAAGGTGTAAATTGAAAATCAGGACTGTTATGGTTAAACTCAATAAAATATTGAGTATCTATACTTATTTGTGGTTGATCTTGGAATTGTGGTGCTTATTGTGGTGGTGAACGTTTTTGGCTACATAATTTTGATAATCTTGAGGAAAACACATTTTACGCTAAAATTATTTAACAGGAATGAAAAATAAAACTACTAAGACTAATTAAATGATATAGAATAAAAATACCAACTAATTAAAAACTAGTTTTTTAAAAACAGTCTTGATTTAAAAACTGATTTTTTAAACTAAAGAAAAAAAAAGAACAATGGTTACCAAACGCAACTATTTTTTTCAGTTTTCAAAACTGAAAAAAAACTGAGAAAAAAAGTCCTGTCAAATGGGGGGCCCTAATTTTTATTTTGAGTTTTTTCTTTGGTGGTGATTTGCGGTGGAGATGGTGGCCGGTTGTGGTGGTCTTCAAATAAAAATCAAAACTGAAAATCCAAAACTCCTAAATGAGAGTTTCAAAAAATAGTCCTATTTTAAAAATTGATTTTCAAAACTGAAGAAAAAAAAATTGTGTGCCAAACACGTTTGTTTTTTTCAGTTTACAAAATTAAAGAAAAAACTAAAAAAATAAACGTTACCAAACAGACCCTTAATCTTTCATTACCTCAAGGATAACATGAGCATTACTAAAATGTAATGTTACACGTGATAGTTTTCTTTCTCTTTATTTCTTTCAAATTTTGGGAAGAAAGATTCAGAGACAAGAGAATTTTTCAAACTTTCATTCCTTTTTTTTGCTTAAAAAAACTTACACATTAGAGAAAAAGGAAGAAATGAGCCACTTTTTTTACTTTTCCTTTCCTTCATCTCTTAAAAAAACTTGCCAACAAGCTAAAGAGAGATTTGAATGGAGAAAAAGAAAGGTTACGAGACTCATTACCATAGTTATGAGTAGACCTGGTAAAATGTTAACCGTACTCGTTACCCGGACCGTACCCGGTCCAAAATGCCGGGTACGGGTAGCCATTTTCACTACCCGCTGAAATTGGACCCGGACCCGAACCGACCCGTAAAAGCCGGGTAAATTCGGGTCGGTTATCGGGTACCCGGGTTACCCGGTTATATGCCTATATATAATATTTCTAGGGTTTCTCTCATTTTCTCCCCCACTCACTTGCTTCTGCCGCCCCTCCCCTAAAGTCTCCCTCATAGATCCCTCTCATAGGTCCCCTCTCTCAACTCTCGCTCTCTCTCACAGATCTGCCAAACTCACGACCACCCTACTCCACCCACGGCGCCACGTCGGTCACCCACTAGATCTACCGCATCTCGCCGCCACCGGTCGGTCACTTAGTCTCCCCGTGGCCCCGTCTCCACCAATCGGTCACACCTGTGCCCCGTCGCCAACGATCGGTCACCACCGTGGCCCCGCAACACCGATCTGTCACCACCGATCGGTCGCCACCGTCGCTGACTAGTACTCCGTGGCCACCAATCAGTCACCCCCGTGGCCCCGTGGCCACCGATCAGTCACCATCGTGGTCCCGCAACACCGATCCGTCACCACTGAGGCCCCGTCACCACCGATATGTCGCCACTGTCGTTGACCGTCACTCCGTCGCCTTGCGGTTGTTGGGTAGACTTTCAGTCAGTGGATATTGATGGACGATGATTGTCGTGTGTTCTCGATCTGCAGATTTTTTTTCCCCAGATTGTTCAGATTGTTTTTTTTTTCCAGATGGATGGATGTTGAGATTGTTTTTTCTTCGATAGAAAGATGTTATTTTTGTGAAATGAATTTTGATAGATAAACAATGAATTATTTGACTTTTGGAGGTTAAAATATGTCTAATTAGTAGGTAATTAGATTATGTTTAATTTAAAAAATAATTAATTAGAAATTAATGATTTACCCACGGACAATACCCTACCCGCCAGGGGGGTCGACCCGTTTGCCAGGTCTAGTTATGAGAAATGGATACAAAGTTTTTTTCTAAACATTTTTTTAATTATTTTTTTCTAAACAAAAATGGATACAAAGTTGAAGGTACAGGACAGACGATCAAATTGAAATTGAAATTAAGCAGGACGGACGTTTCGCGGTATGTAAAGAAGTGACTACTAACCACGTCAGGCACAAGAACAGGCAGGCAGGCAGGCAGGCAGGCGGGGAGGGAGGGAAATCCAAAATGTTCAAAACAAGCCGTCTTCATTGAGTTTTATTTATTAATTATTATTATTATTATTATTAGCCCATCCCCATCCCACGCCACCTTAACCCACCTCTGCGCCACCGCATCCCTTTCTCATTCTCATTGCCGCTTCCCCTCTCTCTTCCCTCCAAAGCCAAGTGGCCTGATCCACCCAATCTCCTACAAGCCGGTTAGTCTTCTGTTCTTACATTCACAGATTTGATTCTCTTCTCATGTCCCGTGGACTCGCCCTACTCTGAGAGAGAGAGAGAGAGAGAGAGAGCAGCGGCGGCGAAGCAACTAGCCACGAGCGCGACGACCGGCGACGACCTCCGGCAGCTTTCTCTGACAGGTAAGTCTTCAGTCTTCCTCTAACTCGTTTGCTCCATTTTTTTATTTGGGCACCCTGCACTGTTTTCCAATTCTCTCTACTTCCAACCCCCATACAATTCAATCGCGGGAGTGTAAAATTGTCCATTCATCTCTTCAATTCTACTGTTTGCTTTTATTAAACTTTATCCATTTTCGTGTCACAAAGTTTGCAGGCACATATGGTTGTAGGAGTTTACAGATAAATACTTTCTTGGAGTTACAGAAATGGCCAAGGTGGCAACTGCCGGTCCATCACTGTCGAATCCGCCTTGTTTCAGTGGGGGTGGGGCGTCTACTACTACTGTCACAACGGCTCTCAAAAGAAAGACTCCATCAGAATTGCGGGTGAGTTTAACTTATCTTGGTTATATGCTGATATCATATTGAGGTATCAAATTACACATTATTCTGTTTAAAACACTTGAGGAATTATGCTTGTGTGACTAATTTGATTATGTTCCGAGTTGCATTTCCTTATTTATCTGCTAAAAATTTGCTATAAGTGATACTCCTCAGCTCCATTGGATTTCCTCTTTTACCTCTTTGCGAATTTCTAGGATGAACTCAGTCTCTGTAAACTTTCATCCCAATTGGAATAGCAATCACGTATCAAATATGTGTCGTCTGGCAAGTCAAGTTAGGAAAAAAACAATGAGAAAAGTCAATGGTCAAATGTACTATATTCATCATAGGAATCCGCGAAAGGCCTACGGGTGATATTCCTGTATTGAGTTACTGACACTGAACCGTGGGTAAAGGAATTACAGATCTATGTGCCTTCCCTGTTTAGCAACACTTGCCATCTTATTTATGTCCTATGCTCCTATATGCCATTCCCCAATCCTTTAATTTAAACTGTGGATATTTACTGCTAGATGTCATATCATGTTTCATTGGGTTAATATTTGTTTGTAAGTTGCACAGACTTTCCAATTTGAGACGAGTTGTCAATTCATAATCTAAAGGCCAAATTTGATTTCATATCTCACCATGGATGCATTGTTTTCCGTTGTTGAGATTGTCTATTTGTGTTTCCCATGCTTTTTTCTGTTTGCAACTTGCTATCTTGAAGTAAGCCATTTTTAGTGGCTTTCATATTATTCAATTTTGGCTTTCAGTTCTGGGTGTACCTCAGTTTTGAATATAGCTGCATCAAATACGACATACATCTTATCTGAATGAGCGAGGAAAAGTTTCATACTTATGTGACTATGGCAGGGAGAGCAATTGAAACGAAAGAATGTGGTGGAGCTTGTAGATGAATCTCCAGCTTCTCTATCAGGTCCTGGGAGGTAAGCTTATGCTTTTCTAACTGAGAATTGTCTGTTTCCATTACCTCTCATTCTCGTGCTTTCCTGAAAGATCATTTTCCTCCTATAGGTACACTAATGGGGGCACTTATGGGACTAAGAAGCCTGATATATCAAAGAATCCAAGATATATTGATACTCGCGTGGATGAATTATTTCCTGCCAGAAAGAGCTTCAGTCTCAGATTCCTTTCTGGAAAAGTTAATGCCAAGGTTGCACGCTTTATTTCACATTTGATCTGGTGTTAACACTTTGCATTTTGTTTTATTGAAAATCACCTGCAAATGCTAGTCCAGAATACATATTTGTCTATCCTTACTTCCAAATATTACTAGCAGGAACATGTTTCAATGGAGCATGCTGCTAGTTTGAGCAATTCTGCTGTTCTATCAGACGTGGGTGCTGAGAGTCAACCAGAGGTTCCATGGTGTGCCTTTTACATTATGGTTTGCTTTCTTGTGATCAAGAGACTATTTTCTTGCAATGTTCATTCTCTGCATTATGTCCTGGCAGTCTGCAGGATTCTGCTGCTTCAGTTGAGGTTAGCCAAGATAGGACAACTACACAAACTTACAACCCAGCTAAAAAATGTAGTGAAAGCACATTTCGCACTGTCAAAGAGCTATCACTAAGTGGTGAAAAGCTTTCAGGCCTCTCAGTTGTTGATATGGTACTTTCTTTTGGCAGCCTCGTTCTGGATATTAGTCTTGTCCATCTCTGCTAGGAATAATGACGTGATGTTTTTCCAGGATAAAGCTCTGAAAGGACTGGTTGCTCGTGAACCTCCAACAGTTTCAGCTTCACGAGCTGAGCTTTCGGAAAGAAATGGTGATTTTGCACAAGAAATGTTTTGCTCCGAGTTCTATACTCCTTGCCGGAAGATACCGCTGGACTTTACATTGAAGTCTACGATGCGGGTGCTGTCCTCATCCTCGGTAAATTGGTGAGGTTACTATGACACCTACTCTTGGTCCCCATAATTGTTATATAAAGAGTGCTCATCGGTAATTCAGTGTCTTTTGGGTATGATTGATGCTCTCTCTCTCTCTCTAACACCCCCCCCCCCCCCCCAGTGAGGGTTCAAAGCTTGGGCGCTACTGTGCAAATTATTTTCCGTTTTCTGTTTGGTCTCTCTCTCTCCCCTTTTTACCTCCTTCCTGTTTCTAATTTAAGCTATTTCCAAATAATTAAGATGCTTTTTTTTGTAAGACTTTTTGTAGATTGCATATTATAAATGAAGTGTAAGCTTTAGCACTTTGTTGTCAAAAGCATAAAATGCATAATTTTTTTGTCTCTTCTTGGTTGTCGAAATAACACTTGCTCTTTTACGGAAATCATTGCTTGGTTTCCTTTTTTTAAATCTCAAGATGATTAATTTTTGTAGTCAGCGCTTATTAGGTTCCATAGGTTAATCACTTGTGGGAATATCAATGTCATGGACCAGTTCAAGCCTCAGCTTGGTTTTTCTCTAGACCAAGATACTACTACCTCACCAGAACTCACTTCCACAAGCCATTTGTCAAATCGAAGAGCTTTGTATTCATGGGTTTACCCGCAATCTTCTCTGCCACCTGTCATTATATCAACCTTGACCTCATCTGCAGTAGAGGGAGGTATGCCCGTAAATATTCACCCTTTAGTGCTTTTGTATGTTTTCTCTATTTATCCATTTTCCGATGTTTTTCAAATCATCCAGGGCAAATGGATTTCTTGAGAAAACGTCAATCTGCATGGGATGATGCTTTTCGAAGTCTTTACTACATGCTTCGGAAGAATGTTTGCAACATCTTCTATGGTAACATCCTTATGCTTTTGCCATTTTTTATCAACTCCTAAGTAAGTAGAGTAATGATATGAACATATTCTCCTTGCATATATTCATTTTTTGGCAAACTTGATATTAAGACAGACATAAAGACTCAACTACAGTGTGTTATTGGCATTTAAGCACCAAAAGAAGCTTATGGCTGGCTATATAACAAATATCTTGCCTCGACGTGTTTAATGGTTAGTGCCGAGTGAGATACTATTTAAGGAGTCATATCTGGCGTTCTGGATACCAAGAAGAGAGCGCATATTGCTATTAAATGGATAGCTTATGTATGCTTTTGAGGCGTATATTGGCAATACGACCAAAGAATGGGGGGATTAATGTAATACCATTATCACGTCATCACCTCCACCATCATGCTATTGCCTTCCTAACCGTCTTGCCACCACCATGCCATTGTCATGTCCAAACCACCCCAATCATCGGCACAGCCATTACCTCCATCTAGTTGTCCAAAAGCATGTTATACGTGTGATCTTAGGGCAATGCTCCATTTCAATCCACCAGTGGCTCAATGGCATCACCTCGGGTTTCTACACCACCACTATCATAGGATTAGTAGTGCCACCAACATTACCACAGTTAGCAGAAGCCGCTAATCCTGCCCATCTTTTCATTCATGGTCCAAACATTGACAACTTATAACCGTGCCAGTTGTGAACCACGAATCCGCCCCATAGTCCTTACTGATATATGAAGGGAGAGCACCTTCTAGTCTGGACATTGTGTTTCTCATTACACCCATGGCACTTCTTGCTTCTAAAATTACAGATTCGGTGGTTGCACCCACATAGCAGCTGACAAATAATGGAGAAAAAGGAAAAACTTCTCAAAATGCTCCTCACCACCACATTCTCCTTTCCCAATTTTTCTTTTGCCATCTTCAGTGTTTTTCAAAATTCCAATCATAGCCCTATTGACCCATTTCATTGCCTACTCAAAAAGGACAAAATTTTGAAATAAGCTCGAATCAAAATCTGCTTACTGTTTTTCTGGATGGTGCTGTAATAATGATCATATTTTTTCTTTCCCATTCAAGATATGTCTTTGTTTTAATCATTCAAGTATCTCTTTGCACACGCATTCCATGACCGATAATCCTTATTAATATATCCAAACTTGATAGCCTGTAACGGTGGCAGTACCTACTGAATGTGAAATCTGAATTTACAATTTAGATGCAATTCTCTTAACAATATGGATTTTTTCCGTTAGGTGATATAAAGATTGTGCAACAGAGTTAGACTAGTAAACCTAAATATGATGTTTCTTAGTCAGGATTCCAAAATTAATTCCACTGTGAATGGTGTGCTTTCCATCTTCCACTTCATTTATGTAGTTATATAAAGCGGAGTGTGTTAAATGGAATCCATATTGATATCAAGTGGGTTGTATGTAGGTCAATTGAATTTGTATGAATGGATTGACTTCTGAGCATATCTGCATTCTTTTATTTCAAGCATCCCTATTGACATATACTTATCTGCTGTGCTTCGTATTAGTTAGTATGTTCATGTTGATATCAGAAATGGAGGCACTTATTGCAGTAATTGTAACAATTGGTGCTACAAACTAACGTGAGCCAACTGACTAATGTAACTGGCATACGTTCCTGGTAATTTTGTCCTAGGATTTATGTTATTGAATTGAAAGGTGATGTTGGTATGGAACATTGTGAAATTTTAAAGACCATACTTCCCTTTTTTACTTTTGCTATGAAATTTGGTTGTAATAGAATTGGCAATTGTAGGCTATGGAACATTGTGTAACTATCCTTTTTCTTAATCTGTTATTCCCCTGGTCTCTGATTACATGTTAAGCATAGTTTTAATTATTGTAAAATAAAATACAAATGTAAGACATACCAATTATAACGCGTATCGACAGTGCTTTTTCACCGATATTCAGTTATGGAACGTAGCGGATTAGCTATGTCATCTTACCCACTGTTTTTTGAGTAAGGAAATGTGATTTTGCCTCTCATTGACTGTGTTGTAATGTGCTTTATAATGTTATGCATGGAGTAGAAGTTGTTGTAGTTCAAAATAAAATTTCTTCAATATAGGAGTTGTTTGTTATTTAATTTAGGTAAATAGCTTATTTGAATTGGTCAATCAGTCAGCTAGCGGCTCATCTTATCTTTCCTTTTAGTTTTCCTATTTTGTTGGTTAGTTCTTATATTCTATGGATGTGACATTTGAAGCTTCGGAAATCCAACGTTGGAAAGACCTGTCGAGTTTTTTGTTGAACTTTGTCAGAAAAACACTTAAGGTGTTGTCGAACTTAGTGTTGTTCTCTCTCAGTTGAGTGGTTCTCTTCTTAACACAGTGAAGACACTGTGAAACTAGCATATAAGTACACTGTTCACCATTTCTTTAAGTTGTATGTTATGATCACCCTATAATATGACATACTTGGGGTTTCGATAAATGATAAGTTTTATGAATTTGACAAGGATTTTGTTGCTGAGAGACACTACAGCATGAACCACCTGCAGGGTGGAGCTCTTAATCATGAGTTTTGCGGTCATTTCACTTAGCTAGTATTAATTGCGGGTGTAAACTGCTTGTGGATTTTTATAGATGACCTGTTTTATCCATTCTATTTCTCAAATTTTTATAAGATAAGGAAGTATTGACTTCACTATTTTTGTTTCAAATTTGTAGTATGCACTGCACAGTTTGTGGTCGTCTTCACTGGTGGTAATGGTTGTAAGGAAGAAGCCAAACGTATGTGCAATGCATATATATCCCAGTCAACAAGAGGTTTACGGTCATTGTTGAAAGAACATGTAAGTAGTGTTTCTCTTCCCTGTTCATGTCTTGCTGACATAATGCTAGTTCGGAAACTATGCCTATGTTGACTTTTTTAGTTATGCTCCTACTGTTTGGACTTCGTGTAATGTTGGCTAACCATATCGCCAATGCGACTTCCTTGTTTGCAAAGGAACTAAGGCAAAGCAATACCGTCTGCATTCACGATCTTCCTTTTGCTTGGCAACAGGGAAGGTACTTTGGCAATATGGGTAGCCTAAAATTTTTGTGATAGTTGTAAGCTACCAGAATCCTTGCATCTTCATGAACCCAGCTTAGGTGCTATCAGTTCGGTTCAGTTTTTGTTTGCTAACCATATCGCCAATGCGACTTCCTTGTTTGCAAAGGAACTAAGGCAAAGCAATACCGTCTGCATTCACAATCGTCCTTTTGCTTGGCAACAGGGAAGGTGCTTTTGCAATATGGGTAGCCTAAAATTTTAGTGATAGTTGTAAGCTACCAGAATCCTTGCATCTTGATGAACCCAGCTTAGGTGCTATCATTTCGGTTCAGTTTTTGTTTGCACTGCCGATCTTCTTCTTATTCTTGATGCTGAGGTAGAAGTTGTGAAACATGAACATCAAGATGACGATGTGTGTTGCTGTAACTTGTAAGCTCTCCAAGTTAAGGAATTGCGTTTTGTCTTCAGGTTTTGAACAGAGTCCTTAGGTGATCGCTTTAAGCTTGGTGTTGAGTTTGGGCTTCCTCTTGGTGTTTGGTGATTAACGTTAATGATGTAGATTCAATTGCGATTTGCTTACTCTCCATGCATAAGTAGTGCTCTACCAGAAAATCACTTGGTACGATACGAAACCATGAAGAGTCTTTGTTTAATGATAGAAACATCATACACGTCGATGTTCGGATTCACTTCTGGAAGGTAAATTCTTTGTAGAGTTTATAAGCTGACAAATATGACACTGTTAAGTGTAACTTCCGGACAAAAATCCCAGGGTTATTTTGTGGTGCTGATTCATCCTAAACAGCGTAACCCTCCTTCAGTCAACTAATGAGGAGAAGTCAGGAGTTCAAGTCTGTGTTGCAAGATCTATTGCTTGTCAACTGAGGTGCTTGCGCAAAATGTTTATTTGGGTAGACGACAAGATAATGGATGGACTGATTTGTTTGGGCGTTCACCTGATTATGGAGGAATGCTACTCGTGGATAAGTTTTCTCCAAACGAAGGATTTAATGTAGACCATTAATAGGGGTATAAATGAAACAAAAGAAGTTGGAGCTGGAATTAATTGCTACGTATAGCAATCAGAAGAATGTGTCCAGTCAAGTTTGAAAGAAAGAGGTGGTATTTTATAGTCAAACATAGGTTGGCCGCAGAAAAGTATGGCATCTTATCATTAATATGGATTAAATAGTATAGTTAGATGAGCCAAGGTTTATTCTAGCATGACCAACTTCATCTTTGGATGCTTTTCTATGTCCTAGTTTCAACTGCATAAACCTTTTAAATGTCAGGTATATGTTGCCATGTGCTTGACCTTACTTTTGTTGGACTTGAATTGTTTTTATAGGGTGTTTGTTTCTCTATGCCCCTTTGCCGTTCAAAAGAGGAGCAAGTTACTACAGAAGACTTGGTGGAGCTATCGGAAATTGAAAAGCATAATCTGGGTCAGGTAAGAATCCAAAAAAGGTTCCTCACTATTTATAATAGGTGATTTTAGGGCTGGGATTGACTTTGCGAGACTTCTGCGTGGCATCCCTTGAGGTGCTTCCTGGTTTCACCGCTCTTCCAATGTTAAGCTTCATATCTGTGACCATATTTTAGTCTTTGAGGGAGAAATATCTGCAGTAGTCGTACTTTAGTTTTCGAGTAATGTCATTGTGATAATGCTTGGATTCCTTGTTGACAGTGGCGGAAACAGGATTTCTCTCTAGGGGGTGCCAAAACTATATCGAATTCACTATACTTTTTATTTAAGTAAAATAATAATTTTTTATAAGTAAAATAATACAAGCTCAAGATCAACCTCCCAATTTTAAAACTAAATCACGTTCCAACACAAAATTACAAGCTAAAGATCAACCTCCCAAACTCAAGTTCAAGATCAACTTCCCAATCTTAACACAACATCAGATCACATCACATTCCAACACAACATCACATACCTAAATAACAGTACATTTCAAGCTCAAGATCAACCACCCAATTTTATAACTAAATCACATTCCAACATAATAATTTAAGTTCAAAATCAACCTCCCAAGCTCAAGCTCAAGATCAACCTCCCAAACTCGACACAACATTCCAACACAACAGTACATTTCAAGCTCAAGATTAACCACCTAATTTTAAAACTAAATTACATTCCAACACAATATTACAAGCTCAAGATCAACCTCCCAAGCTCAAACTCAAGATCAACCTCCCAATCTCGACACAACATCACATTCCAACACAACATTACATACCTAAATAACAGTACATTTCAAGCTCAAGATCAACCTTCCAATTTTGAAACCAAATCATATTCCAAGATCAACCTCCCAAGCTCAAGCTTAACATCAACCTCCCAATCTCAACCGAACATCAAATTCCAACACAACAGTACATTTTAACCTCCCAATCTCAAGACAACATCAAATTCTAATACAACAGTACATTTCAACCTCCCAATTTTAAAATCAAATAGTCAAACAAGCTCAAGCTCAACATCACATCCCAAGACAATTAGAATTTATTTATGCAGCAAATTAGGAATTAAGAAAGCAAGCCGATTAAGAATTAGGAAAGCAAATTAGCTAAGCAATTAGGAAAGCAAATGAGCCGGCAGTCCTCGCTGTCGTCGGTGCTCGTCGTTGTTGGCGGCGCTCGGCAGAACATAGGGTTGTTATCGCCGGCAGAGTCCTTGCCGTTGCCTCCTCGCTGGTCATTGCTTCAGTGCTTCTTGTTCGGTTCAACGGTTTGTAGTTTGACTTTGTTCCAGATTTGAATCTCACAGAAAGAAAAGAAACGGCGAGACGACCTGTCGGTCACCATCCGGCCGTCGCCCGTGGCCATTGCCCGTTGCCCGTGGGTTATCAAAGGCTTGTTTCATTGTTTGAGTTGTTTCTGAGAGAGTAGGTCAGATTCGAGACTTGAGAGCTCCTACCGTCTGCTTGTCACCGTCCGGCCGTTGCCCGTTGCCGTTGTTGTCTTGTTGAGGTGTCTGGCCGTCACAGCCGTCCGGGTGAGAGAGATGTCTGAGAGAGTCAGGGGGGCAGAGTCGTAGAGTGAGAGAGAGAGGCGATGAGTCGGGCAAAGAGATGTGAGACAGACAGACTGGTGCTTAGGGAATTTTTTTTTTTGAAGAGTTCAGGGAGTTCACTAGCCCCTCCTAGTTCTAACGTAGGTCCTCCTTTGCTAAGCATGCTAAGCATGCTAACTTTGCTAGGCCCAGTCTTTAACAGCTTCTTTTAGAGCAACTGGTAATTTGACATGGTATTAGAACTCTCATTGTGCAGGGTTTTCTTGTCTTATGTTCAGTTTGCGTTTGCATACTTGGTCCCCCGCTTTATAATGCTGCAATTTGCACTATGTCTATCCTTGCACTTTGTTGTGGTGCACTTTGATTAATTTCTTATTGAATTTTCTCTCCACGTGCAATTGGGGGTTTGCACGTGAGGGGGGAGTGTCAAGCATGGTGACATTGTTGAGCTCATTCTCTAACAACTTAAGCTTTTATAGCAACCGGTAACTTAAGAGTAGATTTTAATTTTGTCTCTACAGTGCTCTTGTGTTATTTAAAAGTCCTGATCTACTGTGCTACTTCATAAGATATTTTTTTTGACTTTTCATCTATTAGCTTCTCACAAATAAATTGATGCAGACTAGACGACTGGGTTCCTTGTCTGATGTGGATAACAGCCCAGAATCTTTACTGGCATTCATCGGAAATAGGAGTGTGCACGGGTTATATGATTTTCTGCTAAATTATAGGTGAGTGTTTTGTTCAACTAAAAAAGATGAAGATTCTTGCTATTTCGTGTTTACAACTATAGCGCAACTTAAGGACTGTTCCTTCTGTCTGATCTTTTCCCTGGATCTCATCGTTTCTTTTGGTTCCATTTTCAGGGTTATCTTAGCGTCCCTGACTGGTGTGGATGTTCCTGTATTGTATTCACCTGTGCCATTTGAAAATGCTGGTCTTTCTGCCCCAGAGGTGGGTCAGATTAGAATTTGCTCCGGCTCTGACAGTTACAGCAAAACTTTTTGACTCATTTTGTTTTCCCTCTTGGTAATGGTAGTGAATAGTACACACTGGCTAACATGTTTCAATTGAAATTGTACATTTTTACCGTTTATGGAGCTTCTGCATTTAACAACTAATGAATCTTGATTATGGAATGAATGACATGAGCTTCTGAAAAGTAAACCAACAATGACGTAAAGCACTGCAACTGCACTACTATGATGAGATTAGGTTCATACGGATGGCTTTGTTGGAACAGTACACTTTTGGGGCAATGTATCTGTATGCATGACATAGTTGCCGGATTTGCCAGTTCTAGTAACGTTCATGCCACAGAATCTCACTCCCGAACCTCGCACTCGCACTCGCACTCGGACTCACTCCCACTCCCACCCCAAAACTCACTACGTCAATGATGTTCCCGCTCCGGACCCTTCAGCTGCTCCCGCTTTCACCCATGCTATGTGCAACTAAGATAAAATATGTGGCACATCCCTTATTTCTCGTTCAAGTGAAATCATTGAAACTCAATGGTACTGTTCGGAAGTTGCCAATATATGGCATGCAACCCTTTGATGTTGGGATATGACTTTCTTTTCATATTCAATCTGAATGTTGCTTAAAAGAAAAAAAACAAACTCGTTTGAAGTTTATTCATTTGGGATTTTGTCCAGTTAACTGCCATAATTTGTGAAAACTCTGATTTTCAGCTCAATTGAATTTATGGTATTTTACTCTCATTAGCATATTTAATACGATCTAGGAACACTCGAGGTGTGACGATGTAAGGAATCTATGGTCTCGACTTCATAGTATGCCGTGTGCGTGTCCAAACTTCTCAGGGTGGAGCGCATATAACTCATATACTTGTTAGAAGTCCTTGGAATCTCTCGTTCCTTGACATTGCTGTTCTTTGTTGCCTGAAATTGAGTACTCATAGAGCCAAGTAATTTTACTACTTTAAAATTTTTGATAAGTTCTAAATAATGGATCAGAGAGGTAAGAATGCATGTAAGTAGTAGAGAGAGAGCTTTAAAAAGATGGGTTGCTACTGCCAATGTACATGAAGATGCTTTACACGAACACAGGTATGCTTGCAAAGTTTACGTATATGTAGAAGTATCCTTGACTATTCTTCAGCGAGATAGTGCATTTGTGTAGAACTATCCTTGAATTTTTCTAGAGGTAAGATCGTGCATTTGTTTTTGAATAGCAAGGTATATATTTAGCAACCCTGAGAAGACTTCTATTCTGGGATATCCTCATGAAAATGAACACACTAAAGAAATTTGTTCAAAAAATGTTCGTATGAAACTTCTAGTGAGTTAATGTATATGTTCCGTTGTTTTCCTAAGCAGTGTGTCAGACACATCCGACCATATATGGGTCGAGTAGAGGCATCTGTGCAACACAAACGTCATCCTTGCATGCATACTTACCCCTAACGTCATCCTTGCTTTGCCAATCTTAAGTTGCTTTTGCTATCAAATTTGCACTGGTACTATTCTTCGCTAAATATGCCACAATTGTTTAGCTTTCTCCAGATCATAAATCTAGCCCATCTGAAATTGCAGGTTAGGTGCAAAGAGGTGAGGAGAGCTGACCGTACGTTGTTTCCGTCTAAGGAGTCTGATACGATAGGTGAACCAAAACAAGGTTCATCTCCAGGTTTCTGTTTTAGTATTGAAATAAAAGATGCATATCTTCCACCTTGGATAATCTGCAATGCATGCGATGCTCTCAGCTCAGATGGAAGTAGCTTTGAGGCTAGGTATGACAGGTTTTACAACGTGCTGTTTTTTTTTACATGTATTCTACCAAGTTAATGTAGATTTTGTTGCAATTTCTGAACGAAAAATCCTAGATCCACATTTCTGTTGTTATCCACACCTAATGTCCTTAAAAGTTGGAATATTGTTGGTGATAAACTTTTATGTTGCAAGTGTGGTGCGGAAAGCAACAAGGGGTGTGGATTTAGACCCTCACTGTCAAAGTTATCTTTGTTATGACTCAAATCTGGATCAGAATAAAGACACTACATGGGTGGGACAATTTAGGAGTTCTTCATTACTCATCAGAGCTGTGTTGCCACAAACTTTTGAATGCTTGTTTATGATTATGTTGTCTCGGCTGTATTATTCAAGAGTGACCGGTTACTATTTAACTTCAGAAATGGTCTCGCTGAATGTTTGAGATTATGATGGACCATTTGTTCCATCTTGTCCAGAATCGTTGAGATGAAAAATTGATATAAAATTCACTCAGACGTAATCCCTTGTAGAGTGTTGTTTTCTATGCAGGATAAAATGCAGTAGATTGACAAAATAGTAGGTCAAGAACCGATATTTGATCTATATGCTAGTGGTTATCTGTAGCAAAGAGAATGACCTGTTCAAATCTGGAAGCCTTTTAGATTTCTGAATTGGGAGACTTTCATTTGCTGGAACAATTTTATTGACTGATGTCCTAATTTGTATTTGCAGTTTCATGACTCAGCCAACATCAGTTGGCTTGAACGCAGGCCTTGACAATGTTATTGAGAAATCGAATCTTGAAGCAACAGCAGTTGAAGGCTCGCAGGGAAGGAGTTGCTTAGATATCCCAAATGCCTTGTTTTCTTCCCGTTTGCGTAATGCCTCTATAAAAGGCTTAAAGTATTGCAATGGTTCTTATACGGTTTCACTGTCATCTATTTGACATTCCTTAGTTGTCCCTTCCTTTCATCTAATTATTATTGTCAAGTCCCTTAACTCGTACGAGTATTCAAGAATTTGTATTCTCTTTTGGAACCTAATGGTACACTACTGGACTCCATTTAGTGGATGAGGCTTCTCGACCGTAGTGAGACTTCGTCAAGAACGAGTCGGATGGCATGTAATTTGCCTTCTTATTTTCTTAGTTGTTGGCTGGTTGACCTTTATTTGCATGAGAGTCCATACTCCTCAAAATTGAACCAAACCTTGCCATTCCCTCGCGGAGTGGTTTAATTCATCTTGGAAGTATGATGATATCTTTGAAATGGGTGGAAAGCGAGCTCATGTTTTTTCAAAAATGTTTCTGAGGTTTAACTTTCCAGAAATTAACAGATCTTTTCCTTAGCTTTCAAAAGCAAAACATGCCTCCACATGTGGGCACATAGAATGAAAACTATGACATGACCAATAAGATTGGATCCCGTGTACATGGTTAGAAGTTAGAGGTTTAAGTCCTATGGCTGGTTATGGTTTATTAATTGTATGTGGCTATTAATGATGAGTAAAGGCAATTAAGGCTTATAGGAGGTGGGCTTGCTTTGAAGGGAATTAGTGTTACTTTTGAATAGCTACTGATAAGAGAGAAATAATTTAAAGTAGTTATGCAATATATATGGATAGACAATTTTTATTGCTAATGAAGAATTTGAACAAAATAGTTTTTGGCGGTTGCGAAACAGTTACATTTAGGAAAGAATAAAAGGAGGAAATGAGAGAAAGAAGGACATAATTAAACACCCAAACAAATCATGACTTGGTGTCAAGTCTTTGTCTTTCTTTTTATTTTAAGAGGCTTTGCCATCTATCGTTTGGGATCTTCATGTTCCAACCCTGGAAGCTTTCTACCACCTTCATCGTTAACCCGAACTTGGAAGCTTTGTATCTTGTAATACATTCACTATTAATCGAGACCTTGAAGCTGTCTTTCCATTTTAGTTTAGATTTTCATTTCTAGAGAAGCCCCTTACTAAGAGGCAATAAAGAATCCACGCATGAATTGAGAGTTTTCTCACGAGCGCAAACATTAGCACACTTGTTGGGACACTTTTAATATGAAAGGAAAAATGCCAAGCACGAAATCATGTAAAGAACTGTCGGAGCCAATAATGGCACTGAAAGCAACGCTACCACAATGTTGGCAATGTTGCAGTACAGGAACAAAAAACGTGCAAGACAGTAGTGATATGAATGATAGTCATATCGTAGCGAGTAACGCCAGCACCCAGAACGCCAGGAGCACCAATTAGTGGGAATACTAGCAATGGTGCCAATACAAATGCCATAGGGAAGAGACGACACTTATAGAGACTCAAGTGATTAATGGGTTACTTGATGAATGAGGTTAGATCATTAACCCAAGCTCTAGTTGCTATGCTATCTAAATTGATAACCGCTCTGCATGGAAAAAATGTGGCTACTACCCGAGTTGGAAAAATCTCCCTCCTACGTCCTATATAGCGACAATCAATTCTCTCTAAATGTTTTTAGTGGCTTTTATTTAGTGACACTAAAAAAGTACTGCTAATGATTGTCGCTGATAGTGTTAGAAGAAAAATCACTAAAAACATTTAGTGATTGCTAATTGTCACTATTTATGGGGTTGAAGAAAGATTCTTATAACCCGGACATGAGTCAAAGTTTGTTCGCTCTTCATGGCAAAACCATGGCCTTCAACAAAGATGACAGTAATCAAGACAAGTTGAATTCCAAAGTAATGGAAGAGCTGAAAAAGCTAGTAGAGAATAAGAATACCTCAGGAAGCGATTATAAGGACTAGTGTGGAGCATTCTTGTTTTCTTGGCCATTGTAAACTTGAGGAGCAACCATTCTTTGTGATGCCAGGGAAAGTGGGTTCGCAGTCGACGTGGAGGTGCCACAAGGAATGCAGTTCGACTCGGATGCCAAGTGTGATGATGTGAGACACAGCAAGGGCGGAGCAAGGGCGGAGCAAGGGCAGAGACCAAGGGCTTCCCAGACAGAGCTTGAGGGTGGCAGTGCTGCGAGGGCGATGGCGCAGAGTGAATACACGACGACAGTCACAGTCTGATGCTTATGTCCGAAGTCAGGGTCCTGTATGTTTCTCTCTCTAGGATTCTAAAGTGAAAGTGTTCTGAAAATGTCCACCAAAATCCCCCTCCAAATGAATTCTCAAGACCTCTATTTATAGAGGTTGAGATGATGATGTCATCAGGCGACACGTGGCGCTCCCCGGGAGTGACACGTCACCAAGGGGTCCACAGCTGTCGGTTCTCCGCTGACTGTCGAATCGCATATTCACCCGGTCTGCCCTGCACAGCGTCGCTCTGTCTGTCTGGAAAGACTGGCTCCCACCGCGTCGGTGTGGCCAGAGAAACCCCTTTGATCTAGCCTCCAATCCAAGCCCTTGCAGAGTCCCACAGGCCTGGCAGTGGTGGTGAAGACCCGACGCCTAACTGCCAGGCAGACTAGGCGCGATGCCCTCTGAAGACCTGCTCCCGTCTCGGAGTGACCCGGGGGTCATAGTCCATAGGGGTGCCAACGCAAGCCCCCAGTGCCGGAGCACATGTCATGAGAGTGGTGCGGCGACGAACGTCGCGAAGCAATACTTGGTGCCGGGGGCACGCATGATGAGAATGGCGCACGGGCGCGGCGACGAAGGTCGCGAAGCTATAGTTGGTGCCGGGGGCACGTATCTTGGCGCAGGGGCTAGGCGACGAACGTCGCGGAGCTATACTTAGTGCCGGGGGCACGTATCATGAAGATGGCGCGCGGGCGCGGCGACGAAGGTCGCAAAGCATATACTTGGTGCCGAGGCACACATCATAAGAATGGCGCATGGGCGCGGCGACGAACGTCGCGGAGCTATACTTAGTGCCGGGGGCACGTATCTTGGCGCAGGGGCGAGGCGACGAACGTCGCGGAGCTATACTTAGTGCCGGGGGCACGTATCATGAAGATGGCGCGTGGGCGCGGCGACGAAGGTCGCGAAGCATATACTTGGTGTCGAGGCACACATCATAAGAATGGCGCATGGGCGCGGCGACGAATGTCGCGGAGCATATACTTGGTGCCGAGGCACACGTCATAAGAATGGCGCATGGGCGCGGCGACGAAGGTCGCGAAGCATATACTTGGTGCCGAGGCACACGTCATAAGAATGGCGCATGGGCACGGCGACGAATGTCACGGAGATGGTGCACAGGCACGCGTCGGGTGTCCCGAAGATGGGATTTGAGCTGAGTGTTCCTGTCATAACAAGATAATGAATGCAACATGTAGTAATGACAATGTTGGAAGTGATGGTACGCGGTCGTCGGAAGACGGACGTCGCGAGGTTGATGGACGACAGATGTCACGAGGATGATGGACGGCGGACGTCGCGAGGTCGATGGACGACGGACGTCGTGAGGTTGATGGAGGACGGACATCGCGAGGTTAATGTATGAACGTCCATAAACATCGCGGAGGTGCAAAGACTTGAGAAAACAAGTGCGCGCGGGAGGGGAAGCCATAGGCCAAAGATTGGGGGAAGGCTAAGGCCACCACCCCTGGGGAGGCCGAGGCCGACCCCTTGGTGAGGCCGAGGCCAACCCTAAGGGGTGGCCAAGGCCAATGGCCAACTCCCATGAAGGGAGGCCAATGGCCAACTCCCATGAAGGGAGGCCAAGGCCACTCCCCATTTGGGTGAACTTCGGGTGCGCCGACGGTAGGTGCTTTGATGAGCGTTGACGAATCCGAAAGTTGCGTTGCGACAATAGTGTCGACGTGAATCATACCCATGTGACGAACAAGGTGCTAAAGTCACATACAAAGCGTACGCAGCGAACAAAGTGCAAAAAAGGACCTTGTGCGAAAAGTGAAGAACCGGGGGGGAAGGCCAAAGCCAACCTCCCATGAGAGGCCGAGGCCGACCCCATGGCCTTGGGTGAGGCCGAGGCCGACCCCATGGGGTTGGCCAAGGCCTTTGCCCCTTGATCCCGTCGCTCTGGTTGCGCCAACGGTCGATATCTTTGGTGAAAAGGTGCTCAGGTGGTCGTGGAGCGACGAACATGGTACTGTGAGTCAAGGTAGCGTGAAATAATTGGTGACTAAGTCGCGCGCAAGGCATGTGAAGCAAAGAATGCACGTGACTCGGGCGCGTGCACTTTGACTAGTTCAAAGCGTTGAATACTGTGCTTGTGCGGACGTGTCATGCACAATGGGACTCCAAGTGGACTTTTGAGTGCGACCAGAATAGGTTGGGAACACTTTGGTAAGCGAATGTTGTTAGGCCATGTCGCATGACTTTTTTGACTTGTTGTTTCTTGTTTCATAGAATTTTTTTTACTTGGTCCTAGATTCCCATCATTAATAAGGTTAGGAATAAATCATCCTGACTCATTTGGATGATTTGAACTCAAACCATTTAGTTGTTTCACAGTAGTTTCAATCCCGATGGGAGAGATTATGCCTCCACCATGTCATCATGCAAACTAAAGGGGCTCTTCCCTTTTGCAACTTTGCATCCATTAGCCTTGCAATGGATAAAGTCTGCACTCGACTTGAGAACCAGGCATTCGACGAGGCCTATAATTTCGGAAGTCATGATGACCTTGGAGATAGGAAAATAGTAGGACAAAGAATGGTAGTTCAGCCACATCATGAATTTAATCAAGTGCGTGCAAGTTAGGGTTATAGCCCTATTGACGTGGTAATGTAAATAAAAATTCTGGAGTTTAGCCTTTTTCATGGCAAAGGCAACCAATCGACCATACACCACATTGCTGGGTTTACCTTTTAATGCAGAGAACTTGGTTAGATTGAGTGGATAAAATTGAAATTGTTTTAATTCTCACTGATTGGAGTTGCTTTTTATTGGTTTGCCAACTTGCACCAAAATCTATATTTTCATGGAGAGATATGGAGGATTTGTTCCATGCACAACTTTAAGATGGATCCAGAGATCTCTCTAACATATTGGCCAGGTTAAAAACATTTTTGAGAAGAAACTGCAAACTAGTACTTAGAAAGATCTAAGGCATAAGTACGATAAGTGTCATTTCAGATGCCAGAGTCAGAGTTGGGAAATTTAGCTTTGAATGGCTTAGTATAGACCCCCCCTTTTTTAGTAACCATTTCTGCAAGTTCAAATAAAAGATATTGTCACTATATGATAATATGATATCAGTGCAAACTAGCTTTTAATTAAGTTCTTGTTATTATCTAAGATTTTCAATTGACTTAAAATTACTACCTAATTACATGTAAGCAGTATATAAGATTGTCAATTAAGTTGATATTAGTGTATAGTAGCTTATAATTAAGTTGTAATTACTGAGGTGAAATTACTACCTAATTATGTTGTAATTACAATTTGTGAAATTACTGCCTAATTAACATAAAAAATTACTGCCTGAGTTGTGATTACTATCTAAGGTTTTCAATTAAGGTGAAATTACTGCCTAATTTGTGATTACTTTCTAGTTACTGCCTAATTAAGCTGTAATTACTATTTATAAAATTACTGCCTATTCAACATCTGAAATTACTGCCTAATTTGTGATTACTATCTAATATTTTTTAATTAAGGTGAAATTACTGCCTAATTTACTTTCTAATTATTGCCTAATTATGCTGTAATTACAATTTGTGAAATTACTGCCTAATTAACATTTGAAATTACTGCCTGATTTGTGATTACTATCTAAGATTTTCAATTAAGGTGAAATCACTGCCTAACTTTCTAACCACTGCCTAATTATGCTGTAATTACTATTTGTAAAATTACTGCCTGATTAACATGTGATATTACTGCCTTATTTATGATTATTATCTAAGATTTTCAATTAAGGTAAATTACTGCCTAATTTGTTATTACTTTCTAAATACTGCCCAATTAAGTTGTACTTATTATTTGTGAAATTACTGCCTAATTAACATGTGATATTACTGCCTAATTTGTGATTACTATCTAAGATTTTCAATTTAGGTGAAATTACTGCCTAATTTGTGATTACTTTCTTAGTGCTGCCTAATTATGCTGTAATTCCAATTTGTGAAATAACTACCTAATTACATATGAAATTACTGCCTAATTTGTGATTACTATCTAAGATTTTCAATTAAGGTGAACTTACTGCCTAATTTGTGATTACTTTCTAATTACTGCCTAATTATGCTGTAATTACTATTTATGAAATTACTGCCTAATTAACATGTGATATTACTGCCTAATTAGTGATTACTATCTAAGATTTTTAATTAAGGTGAAATTACTGCCTAATTTGTGATTACTTTCTAATTACCGTGTAATTATGTTGTAATTACTATTTGTGAATTACTGCCTAATTAACATATGATTACTTTCTAAATATTTTTAATTACTACCTAATTAATAATTAGTAACAAATATTTTTGATTTACTTGAAGTTCTGCCCTAATTACAAATCATTTGCCTAATTATACTAATTAATACCTAATTTTTATAATTAAGTTAAAGTTACTTCCTAATCATTAAAAATCACAGAGTAATTACTATCTATATTATAAAACTACTTTGTACGTTCAAATCATAACAGAAGTCAACCATTAATCAAACCCATTAGAAAATTGAGATCGTGCATAGTGGTCCCAAGATTTACATTACTTTACTTGCTGTGGGACCACATGAGCACTGACTTCGTGCATCAGATAGCATAAAGGAAAGAAACCCTAACTTCGTGCAACAGATACCATGCATGGCAAGAGTGTAGTGCAAAATATAATATCAAACCCTAAAATCTATAGATCTACCGAAAACCCCAATTTTTGAAAGTCAAAACTTTTCAGAATCGGGTAAACCAAAGAAGTTAGGGTTTTGACATATAGATTGTAAAAACCCTAGTTTTAGATGATGGGTATTTAGATCGTACCTTTACGTCGCAGAATCGCACAGGAGCTGTAAATCGCAACGGCCTCCTGGATGCTATTGTCGCTGCTCCTCTCTTCTCTTCAGCAGATCGACACACATATGGTTCTAATGTGAGGAGAATATGAGAGAGTTTGGGGTTGGAAGCAGAACAGACAGAAGATGAAGGAGATGAAGGGGTTAGTCTCTGGTTTTGAGAGAGAAGATGAAATCGGAGAAGGCAGAGAGATTGCACGGGTTTGGGTAGTCTTCTGGAAAAATTAATGGGTTATATGGGAAGGATGAAAATGACATTTGATAAAGATCCGTCATGTCGCGTTAACTGTGCTCAATTTTTGTAATTGTGGGGGGGGGGGGGGGGGGTTAGTGATTAAATTTGAAGTGGAGGGGGGCAAATCGCATAACGTGTATAGTAGAGGGGGTCATTCGCTATATAACCCCAACCATAATGGCTGCAAAACCTATGAACAAAGAGCAATATTGGCCGTTTTCCAAGAAGTAGGAAAAAAGTAAGGAACTTCCTTTCCGATTTTCCATACAAAAATAACGAAAGTAATGTGAACTAGCGCGAAGATCAAAACAAAACTTTGCTTGGCAAGACTGAATTTGCTGTTTGATTCCGAAGAAAAAGAAATAGCTTGAAGGGCAACACACCGAACAATTAAGGTTTCAAGGAAAATAAATTTTACCCGAAGTAATGTATCAACTCCAACGGCAATTAGAATTCTTAAAAACTTTTACAATCATCAGATTAATTGGTCCAAGGCTGATTTAGATTAATAAATAAATAAATAAATAAATCCTTACCTCTAATTGCACAATTAAACCTAAAGCTTTAATTTTCTCAATCTAATTCTATCAAAACCCTAATATAAAAATACCCAAATTTTCAGTTAGACTCTATCAATCACAATAGATTATATGGTTCTCACCACAACCCTTAGTTCCAAATTAATAATAAACTTTCCTAAAAATAACCATCAAAATTTTCAAAGATCTCTTCCTAGGGACTCTTTGGAGGCTTTTCTGAAATTTGTCGTGCTTCTATGAATATGTCGTAAGTATGTCATCAAAAGTCTTAAAAGGTATAAACTTATATTTATAAAAAATTTGAAATTCAAAATACCCATTACGTCCCCAAACTCTCTAACTTTATTATTCTCTCTCTCTCACACTCTCATAAGCAGTTAAATATGTGGGGTCTAATAGGTTGAGTGATGGAGCATGAGTCCAACGTAACAATCATAACAGTTAAAATAGCATGATAATATCATCACAGTATTTTGGAGGCATTGTTTGCACCAAGTAAAATCACTAAAAATCAGCCAAGCAATGCTGCTTCATCTAACAACATCAAGACATGCCACCGTATCAACAGGTGAAGCAATTGCCCTAGGAAAAAGTTCCCGTATAAGGTCGATTTGTCCTAGCACAAGTGGGACAAGTTGGTGACTCTTAAATCACACCGTCAAATGGAAGACAACAATGGCTAAAAAACGCGTCGCAAGTTTTATGCAAGGAGAAGGCACATGACTTTTTCACATAGGGCCTAAAATTTTTACTATGTTGCGTGTCGTCAAGAGAAGAGTTGTAAAAACGTGTCATGGGTTGGATGAATACTTAGGGGATATTTGATAAAGCTGAACTTTAAGTGCTGAATTTGTAAATCTAAAATTTTTTAGCAACTGACTTTTTACCACTCAAAAATAAGTTAAACTACTTGATAAACCAAAAGCAATCTGAAAATTATTTCATTATAAAAAAATTATTCATTTTTACCAGCATTATACATTTATGTATGTACTTTATGATATTTTATTGCCAAAACTGTGTTGGTGGTGGTGGCGGCCGCATTTGTGACGGAGTTATAATGGTGGTGGCGACCATAGTGGTGCATGAAAATGTGGTATTGATAATTGTCGTGGTGGCGGTTAAGCATTGATATGACGGTCATGGTAGTTGTTGTAGTGTGATAAATATGTTGATGGCCTTAGCGGACATGGACGTGATAGTGGCATCACTGGTGTGGTGGTCACAGTAGCGGCAACGGTGTGATGGAGGTGGCGTGTCCTCGTGGTGGTGGTAATGGTATTGCTGGTATTAAGGGCTATGTTGCAATTATTGTGGTGGAGGTGGTGGCAAAAGGGACACATGTTGTACTGGTGTTTGTACTTAGTGTGGCAGAGGCAATGTTTCCAGCAAATTACTTTTAGTGGCATCATGATAGTAATTATTCTTTTTACGTAAAATTTGTTTTCAGTTTCTTTTGACCATCTCATTTAACTAACTTCAAATTTTGGTCTATTTTTAGTAGAAATTAATTTTAAGTGATACAACGTTAAGCGTCACCTAACGCACTTAACTCTAAATCATTGAGAAGTTTAAGTTTTAAGTACTTAATTATGTTATCAAATACACCCTTAATCAAGCAGATAAAACAAGATCCTCTCCATACCTAACATGTCGCAACGTAACATCATTCAACTGAGCTTAACGTGAGCACATTGGTAAAACATGCGGGATTAGATTGTCCTGGAAGCTTGGCATGAACAGCTTAATAAAGCAGGCATGCTTAAAACACGTGGCAACACGGCATTGGATCAACCCGAGGTCAATGATTATGACTTTGGTTGCAAATTCATAAATATCATCCCAATTTCTCCTCTTTACCATCAAATGCAAACTATCACATAATTTACGTTGTCAAAAAATTTATGTACCTTAGTAAATAGGTTTATTGTAGACTAGTCTATAATCATCAAACCAACTGTTTATCTCATCCAAAAAGTCTTGAAAGTGTATTTTATATTTGAATCAAGTGCTTTGAACACTCAGAGTGGTATCACTGCTATAAAGTCGTTTATTTGTAAATACTATGAAGGTAAACTGTCTTTACCCATTCTCTTATTATGCTTGTCTTGATTAATAGTAAGAGTAAATTAGATATAAGAGTAGACGTAAGGTAATTATATTGAAAAGGCCGTAAAGCATTTGGAAAGAAAAATTCTCAAAAAATTCTCAAGTCTTCACCGATTTCAAAGAAGGTAGATTATGCACACTTTTCGAACCGCCATACCGCTTATTTATTTGGAAATTGTGTTTCACGAGTAGCTGCGTCAGGATCTGGAAGGCAATAGAGGTGTCAAATGGGCCGGGCTTGGGCCGGCCCAGCCCAAGCCCATCGGGCCTCCAGAAAATCGGGCCAGGGCCGCTGTCAAACGGGCCGGGCCGGGCCAGAATGAGGGAAATCTGCGCCCAGTCCAAGCCCAGGCCCTAGGCCCAACATCTAGGGCTGGGCTTGGGTCGGGCCAGGGCCTAATTTTTTTTTATTATTCAAAATAACAAATACACCTTAGTTATTCTCACTAATGATCTAAAAATAATAGATTTTTTCTACATTTTAGTCATAGAAGGTAAGCAAATACTCCTTAGTTTAAAAAAAAAAACTGAAAAGGCCATTTTTTGGGCCAAAAGAGGGTCGAGCCGGGCCCAGGCCTGTTTCTCAAAAAATTAGGCCTGGCCTTGGTCCTGGCCCAAGCCCTAAGGGTTAGGGCCGGTCCGGGCCAAAAAAGGGCCGGGTTGGGCCAGCTCGCAGGCCGCCCAGCCCATTTGACACCTCTGGAAGGCAAGCACACGGACAAATACTCATTTTTCATACCTGTGTGTGGGCCTGGCCGTTTCAAGAGCCAAGACATACATGACTTTCGTACGAAATTAAATCATCATGAAGAGAAAAACGTGGAAAATGCCAAAGGATTGAAATT
Source organism: Escallonia herrerae (assembly GCA_033070095.1). Taxonomy (NCBI): domain Eukaryota; kingdom Viridiplantae; phylum Streptophyta; class Magnoliopsida; order Escalloniales; family Escalloniaceae; genus Escallonia; species Escallonia herrerae. The sequence continues at coordinate 128,716 of JAVXUP010000603.1, forward strand.
GCCCTGTGGGAGAAACTAGAGTGAGTTATTACCAAATACCCATTCCTCCTATCATCATCACCACCAATCAAAAGGTTAAGAACTAGTTAGAGCCGCCTCCCACCACCATGAACCGCCCCATTGAGCCGCCATGAGAGTTATAGTTGACATCATAAAACTGGCATTAGCTAGCTATCTGGGTAGGTTATATCAAGAGGAACGCATTGTTGAAATTTTGGTGGAAAACTGATGCAAGGCCAGATGTGATGGTCATTCAACAGCAACATATATATGTAGAGAAGTGACATAGAAAGTGATCAGTTCCTTTGCCTCTACGTTTGCAAGGACAGCATCTTCCAAAGGATATGCGGCGACAACCTCTGCTCCATACTTGATGATCGCACCTTTCTTCCTTTCTTTCATTTTCTGTTACTTGTATCGTACGTTGAACTAGAGTAAATATTGCATAAATATTGCATTCTACTTTTCACTTGTATTATTAAAGCTTTTTATGACAATCTTGAATGTACTCATTGATACTTCCGGTCTTTAGTAACAACAACAGAATGAAAGTGATAAAAAGTAAGGTAGAATTATCAATTACTCATGAAATAAAGTTTTCAATGGAGACATCTTCTGCAACGCTATAAAACACCTTAGTTGCAGGTGCTTGCATCAAACATTTGCACCACTTATTGTTGCCATAGGTTTAGAAAACTCCAGATGTTGGTATCGGGTTCCATTTTCATCGGAGTTTGGTGGCAAGCATAGAGTGATTGTCGCTATCACTATTGTCGGTATTGATATAAAGAACTTATCACTCAAAATCAATAAGCACAGTTATCGATAAAAAATATGCGACCCGTCCCCACGTGGCACCTAACATTTGGAGAATCACATTTTGGTTTTGAATATCCAAAATTAGATAAAACATCTAATCCAAGTTAATATTTATCCCTTAATCAGGTAAGATTCCTTGTTCATCAAGGATTCCCTTTCAATAACCACCAAGCTGGTGGTTATTATACTCTAATAGAACAACATAGCTTCCTCCCAGCATCACAACCATGACTCTAGTCGGGCAAGGTAAGCTATTTGACCAAGTCTATAACTCTCATGCATTTCTGAGTACTCCTCCCACGTATTAATTTAGGAATGGGAGGTTCTCCATTGAATCCTCATTTAGCGAGTCATCATTGTCTTCTTTGCAATGTGCAATTCTGTTTATGAGCTCTTTCAGAGCCCTCCAATTTTTCCCTACAACACGTCCTTATTCCACGAATAACTATGCCAAATACCAACGGTAAATTAATGACCATCTTAGTTTTAGCACTCTGGCAGGTAAAGATGCGTAAATAAAATAGCATTTGTGTGAGAATAAGGTATCTCAACAGTACAAGTTGTATTTTACTTGATTGCGCAAGGCATTAACAAAAAGAGAGGATATTTGGTATGTCGTCATATAAAAAGTGCCCATTTGGTTCAAGGCTTTCGGCAAAGGCAGATGCGCTGATGGAGGGAATAATACCTAATTCTACTAATCTGACTTCAACTAACTTTTCACCGTAGTAGCCCATTACTATCTTTTTATTCCTACAATATTAGTAATCCTTTTATAAAGCCATATACAGTGTCATCCGTTTTAAGCACTGAATTCCAGTTAGTATCTACGCTTTAAAGAAATAATAATAATATATGGTCTCCACCAATTCTTACCGCACCATAGCATGTGATTGTATCCGGTGTAGCATGTTTATTGAATATATTGTAGACTTGTCTAGAATTTGATTCTCGTTAAAATTATGTCGGCCTCTTGTCGACCTCTCTTAGCCTTTGTTCCCAACCTATCTTGGTCTCACTCGTGGATGCACGGCGAGTCTTGTTTTTTGCAACACGTCGTCGTAGTCAAAAGTCAATTTTCAACGGTCCTGTCTCGGTCAAAGCGACGCACACTCAAGTCACTTGTTTTTTGTTCTAGTTTTCCTTTCTCGGGTTTCTAAGAAATTTATTTTTGCTCGCATCGAACCCATCTTTTCCGCTCAGTGAACAAAGCCGGCGAGCCTTGACCAAGGGGGTTGGCCTCGGCTTTTCCCTTGGGGGGGGCGGGGGCGGGGGGGCTCGTCCTTCCCATTGGGCTTTAGCCTTGGCCTTCCCCTTAGGGGGTTGGCCTCAGCCTTTCCCTTGGGATTGACTCTTGGCCTTCCCCATTGCAATTCCACCCCTCCAAGGGCCCGCGCGCTTCCTCGCGACACCCACTGTCATCCACGGCCGCGTGCAGTCTCCGCGACGCTAGCCCTCGCCCGCGTACCGACTCTGTGACATCCATGCCCATTCCCATGCGCCGTCTTCGCCATGCCCGCCGTCACCTGCGCACCGGCTCTGCAACATTCATCGCTCGTGCCTGCGCGTCGTCTTTGCGATGTCCATTGGTCGTGGTCGCGTGCCGTCTCTGCCACGCCTGCCATCGCTGGTGCGAAGCCCACTGTAGCCCACTCACCGGCTCCGTGACGTCCACTGCTTGAGGACGTGTGTCGTCTTCGTGACGCCCACAGTCGCCGGTGCGCCGTCTCCACGAAGCTCGCTGTTACCTGCGCACTGGCTCCACGACTCTTGCCGTCGGCTAAGCGCTAGTTTCGCGACCCCTATAGCCCGTGCCCGAGAGCCATCTTCACAATTTCAGCCGCTCACACCCATGCGCAGTCCATGCATCAAGTGTCCTGGGCACGACGCCTTCTTTCACGACACCAGTCGCTTGTGTCCATACGTCGCTCATGCGTCACGTGCCCCCGACATAATGCCCACTTCTACTACAAATGTCGTCGTGCCCGTGTGCCACTTTCATGACATGTGCCCTTGGCACCATGTATTATCTCGCAACAGGTGTCGCGGTGCTTGTTCGCCATTTTCATGACATGTGCCCCTAGCACCAGATATTATCTCATGACAGGTGTCCCTGTGCCCGTGCGCCACTTTCATGACATGTGCTTTTGGTACCAAGTATTATCTCGCGACAGGTGTCGCCTCGCCTTTGTGCCACTTTCATGACATATTCCCCTGGCACCAGGTATTATCTTGTGACAAGCATTACGGTGCCAAGCGCCACTCTCATGTCTCATGTCTCGTGCCGTTGGCACCGCACCCGTGCGCCACTCACTTGTTATTTGCCCCCAGGCACGACACTTGTTCGCCATACCATGCATCCTTGCCTTGAACATGGAACATATTTCGCCCACCTTTTGGAGTGTGCAGCATTTTGAGGGGCTCTGCTCGCAGCGCTTAGGCATCAGGACTCTCTGCAGTGTGATAGGCTCGCTATCACAGAAGCTATGTTTGCCTAGGGTGGCTTGCATGACACTAGGCACGCCTGAGCTGTGACCACGTCACACTCACGTTACTGGTGATCATCGATGCCCATAAGATGATAACCCCCAGGTCACTCTGAGATGAGAGTAGGTCTTCAGAGGGCATCCTGCCCAGTCCGCCTAGCAATAGGGCACAGGGACCCTCTTTTACCACTTTCAGGTTCTCTACGCGTCTCTCGACACACCCCTATGGGATTTAATAAGGGCCTTGAACGGTGGCTAGGGTAAGGGCTTACTCTGATCATACTGATGCGGTGTGGTCAATTTTTTTCAGATAGGTAGCTAAATATGAGAATTGACAGTCCAAAGGAGCACCAGTATTTGTGGTCCCCTAGTGACGTGTCACCCCAAGGGGATGACACGTGGCAATTGATGACACGTGCATACTTTTGCCTATACATAGAGGACCTAGGACTTCATTTTTAGAAGAACTTTCTCAGTTGATACATGGCACTTTCTCACTCTAGAATCTAGAGCTATTGAATCTCTAAAGATAGAAACACAATTGGACATAATCTTGGTCATAAATTGGACAGTGACTTGGATCCTAGCTTAGACTGTCGACTGCCGACCCTGTTCGTCTCAGCCTCGTCTCCGCAGTACTGCCACTCCTCACGGCCTAGCTAGCTGGGAAGCCTTGCTCCCTGTCCTTACTCTACTCTTACTTCATTGGCATCGGCTAGGTCGTGAGGAGTGGCAGTACTGCCACTCCACGTAACTACGAACCCACTTCATTGGCATTAGCCTTTATAAAGGCTTCAACCTAACTTTGATCAATTATTCACAATGTAGAGTTATTTCTCACTTCTAGATATACAAGGGTATTAGAAGGTTATGTTCCCTACGACCTTTGCCTTCGGCCTCTACGAAACCCTAGTGATTTTAGTTGGCTTCCAAATATATTATGCAAACATGTATTGACTATTAAACCTTTTCCTTAAGATTAGTTTCTTTGTTATACATCTTATGAATGGGTTCACAAGCCGGAAGACATCAATTACGTATGTTTTTGTTTTTTGACTATGCATTGAGTGACTATAGCTAGGTTACAAAAATGCAACTCTTAGTGGCAAACATTGTATTTACAGTGTGTTTGGATGAAGAATTTCAAAGTACCTTGCATTTTGAAATATTTATAAATTTATGAAATTACAAATTTAGTGTTTGGGTTGTAGAAGAGAATATTTTGTGTCGATTTACAACTGAAAAATATAACTCAGATAATTTAATTGTGTGTGGATACAAACTAATGAGACATAGTTTCCTTTTTTTTTTTATGAAAAAAAGTAGCTAAAATTATAGAGATAAAAAAGTGTCATTTTATCCCTACATTTGTGGAAATGGTTTTCTAAATTACTGGTTAGGATTAGTTATTTTTATAAAGGATTTTGGCACACCAAATCTCCTTTTCAAATCCCTATTAGAATTTAGTAAATCCAATCATCATAATTCAAACAAGGCATTTTGTCTAATGTATTTCGAAATCCTCTGTAAATGTGAAATCCCTAGTTCAGTTACTTCATCCAAACACACTCTTAGTAGATTTGGCAAGAAATTCAAGAATAAAGCACACAACGAATGGTTGCTTATATCAAGAAGCACATATAGAATGTGTGTGTGTGTGTGTTGCGGTCGTTGGCAAATTCTTACTTAATGTGTAGATTCTTTTTTGCCGCTTGATGAGAACTTCTTTAAAGCGTTTGAAAGATAGAAAATCCTAAAATGAAAGTTTAAAATGTTGAAAGTGTATTCAAATGTAAACTAAAAGCGTTTGAAAGATTGAAAATCCTAAAATGAAAGTTTAAAATGTTGAAAGTGTATTCAAATGTAAACTAAAAGCATCTAAAAGAAAAACTACATTAGTATTTCAAAGAAAAAAAAAACTTCTCTCTGAAAAGCGAAAGTAAAAAGAAAAGAAAAAAATTTGATTGGTGATTGATTTTCCATTTACATTTAATCTTACGTCTAATGTTTATACGACAAACTAGTTGTTCAGAACAACTACTGCTTATCGCTTAGAAAATAACTTCTCCTAATTTCTGCTAAAGGGTAACAACCTTTTAGAAAATGGGAACACATTTAATTTAAGCTATATTCTTCACATTAGTAAATAACTTTCAGTTGGAAACTTGCATTTATTATCATCTAATTCTAATAAAAAAAACCTTAATGACATTTAATGGCATTTAGTATAAAGAACAAGTTAACATCGATGGTGTAAGCAATGACCTTGCTATCTTTAATTATTATTTCTAGTGTTAACATTCTCCCCTGACACAAGCAAATGAATGTTTAAAGTTCGTGAAAAGCCATTTTTTTATAAATAATTCTCTTCAAGAAATGCCAATCGACCCAGTATCTTATGGCTTATGCATGGACTTTTCTAGAAAGTCATAACTAAGCTTGCAGTTCTAATTAACCATTCTGTGAAGATCAGACCTTGGCGTGCTCCACAAACCCATAGTAGTTGTCGAACTGCTAAGGGCATAACATCATTTGGCTGCCATAACACATGAATTTTTCTTAGGCTTCTCGGTGCTAAAATTTTCATATGATGTATAAATTGACCTTTTAAAGTTCTCACTTTCTAAGTTATCCTTCGTAATACTTTCCATTAGCGATGGAAAAGCCTCTATAATTTGACTAGCCACTACAGATAAAAAATTTGGTCTACTCCATCACCACATTTATCATCCTCAGGCACATTGATTGCACCATTTAATGTAACAAACTGTTTTTTACATCCACAAATACATGGCTTAAAACCTTGCACCCCACCCCAGCCAAGTACATTTTATATTCCTTTTAATCTCGAACCAATAATGGAGTTAGTAAACTTCATCAATAACTGATTGTTCCATGGACGAATGTAGTTGTTCATATACAGCCGTAAAGTATTTTTGTACATCATGATCACCATCTATAGTATAGCGAACAGACACATATGCTTATTCATTTTAACGTCGCCAAAATTTAGAGTAGTATTTAATGCAAGAGAATTTTTTTTGGCTTCCAACAATAGAAGGCATATACTCTTCGCGCCCATCGCACCCAGAAGGACTATTTTATTGTTTTCTGTTAGTATAACAACCAACTTATAGTCAACCCAAAGGAGTGGTATAGGGCTTGAGGAATAGCCTCAAGGTCTCAAATTCGAATCTCCGTACTGATAGGCCATATAAATTACAGTTCTAACTATTCTTAAAACTCATAGTCATAGGCCTGCTCTTGCGTAATACTGATTGCATGACTTTCAACACACCCGAGGAAGAAATGTTCCTCTCATAAGGTTTTGTCACATTTCATCTACAAATCATCTTCCAAGTCCAGCGCATTTACTTGGGGCTCACTAATGTGCATATGATCACGAGTTTTAGCTTCATACCAATTAACAACGTCCAACAATTGGCCAAATTGTTTAAAAAGGTTAACTACTAATGGTGCATAAGCAAATCTAGAGATGTCAAATGGGCCAGGTGGCCCGCGGGTTGGCCCGGCCCGGCCCGTTTTTGGCCTGGGCTGGCCCGGCCCGTTTTTGGGCCCGGGCTGGCCCTAACCCTTAGGGCTTGGGCCAGGGTCAGGGCCAGGCCGAATTCTTTGAGAAACGGGCCCGGGCCCGGCCCGGCCCTAAAACGGCCCTTTTTTGGCCCGGCCCTGTCCGGCCCCGTTAGCCCCCCCTAATTTTTTTCTTTTCTATTTTTTTTGAAGTCTATTTTATTACATTATTATTTTTTTGATATTTTGGATCTTTTTAGTTAAATTAATAGTTTTTGAGGTGTTATTGAATTCATATGATCAGTATTTTCTTTAACATACGCAGAGAAGTATGGGTGTGTAGTGACTGTGACGTGTTTTTGATGATTTTTGAGTGGGCTTTCATTTAATGTATTTTACAGAATTTGCTTTGTGTTCTACATCACAAGCTAAGGGAATAATTATAAAAACAATTATCATGTATTCTAAAAATAAATAAAAACTATGTATTCTTTTTGTTTCAAACCAAAAGAGGTGAATCGAATTCTAAATTTAATTTCATGAAGTGGGTGACGTGTTAAAGAGCCTTGAAGAATAATCTCATGTTTCTTTAAATGACCAAAGAATTTGAATGTAACTAGAAAAGATGTTATTTTATCTTCTTCGATCTCGTTATTGTTTTTGTTTGATCTACTCTATTTTTCTTTGACATTTACAGGTTTTACACCATATTATGAAAGAGATTGAATTTTGCACTTAAAATCAGTATGTATGGGCTAGAACAACTAGTTTTTGTACTTAATCCGTGGTTAATGGTCAATCAACATCAATTTGTCTTTTCGAAATGGGGTTAATTCGTGAAAAAGTGATTGTATACTCAGTAGTCCGTTTACAAAAACTTTGCCATTTGTTGAAGAAGAAGTCTTTATAATAAAAAGTTGGGAAGAAAGGAAAAAAAAAAATGGATTGGGCCCGGGCCCGGCCCAAGCCCGGCCCGGGCCGGGCCCGGCCGCCCGGCCCGGCCCGTTTTTTTATTTGTGAGGCCCGGCCCTGGCCCGATTTCATTGGAGGCCCGCTGGGCCTGGGCCGGGCCGGCCCAAAATATTGGGCCTAATGGTGGATTTGCTGCAAATCCACCATTAGAATTCAAATCACCAAAATCTGACCAGTTTCTGAAAGAATTTCATCCAATTAAGTTCAAAAACCAGTCTGCCACACTCTCCAACTTCATCTAAAACATCTCCAGATATTAATGGTAGATAATCTAAACCATAGTATCCTCTTATATAGTTTTCTAGCCTTTGCAACCCGTAAATTATGTCTAGCAAAATGGTTGGTAAAAAGACAATTTGTAATTTGCATTCATTCGATTCACAAGATCATCTAAGAAATCTTTTAAATTAGTTAGTGTGTCATTCATTTAAGTTGCAAACACAAACCGTTTTGCATTTCAAGGCACTAAAGTGTTGGTATACGATCTTCATTGAATCTATGCAAAAAATTTCTTTTTATTTGTTCTTCAAATAAGGCTGATACTATAAGGAAGCTCTTCGAAACATATTTTCAAAGCACCTCGAATTACATGGAGTCTTAGCTAATATGTGGATTCTTTTTTGCCTTTCGATGATGATTTCTTCAAAGGGTTTTGAAGATTGAAGATTGTGAAATGAAAATGTAGATTGTGGAAAGTGCACTTAAATATAAATTTAAAATATCTAACTTCTATCATATAAAGACTTTTGTCATGAAAAAAAAAACTACATCAGTCTTCCTAAGTAGGATGACTTCTCCTTGAAAAGAGAAAATAAAAATGATTTGATTGATGATTATTGATTGTCCACTTACATTGAGTCTTACATCTAAAATTTTGTAGTACAAACTATACGTAGAAAATAACTAGCACTTAGAAAATAACTACAACCACTTATAAAATAACTTTTCTTAACTTCTCAAAAATGGGTAACTACCCTTAGAAATTTAGAACACACTAGTTAAAATCTCGTGTTATGCACGGAAAAGGAGGTAGTTAATTATGAAGTGGGGGAAGAGAGATCATGGGTTGAATTTTTAGAGTTCAGGAGGTTATTTTGTTGACCAATCAAAATTTAACACCTATTTAACTACATTTGTAAATTGTAAGAATTTAAGAAAATGAGATTAAAGGTTTTAAAGGCATAGAAGATGCCAATCAAATTCAAATACATATATTAAGATTTAACTTAAGCGATATTCTTAATATTAGAAAATAACTTCCAGTTTGAAAATTGCATTTAGTATAAAAATAAGTCATTAACTCTTAATGGCTATGAATAGTGTATAAGTGAATGACCTTGCTATCGACTGAGAATTAATTTTTTAGTGTCAACAATATCAAGAAGCTTTACGTGGAATCAATACTTACAAATGTCAAGAGCAAGGTACAAACATCAAAGAACTGGGTACGTACAACCCGGTGCATATGATGAAAAATGGATTTGACTTGTTCTTTTTTGGGTACACATACAATTACAAACTCTTCAAATAAGTGATTTAGCTTTGGGTTTTCCCATTTATGTAGAGGATGGCTAGAGCCTCCTTCAAGGTTAAAATTCAAGTTGGAAGGTTTTTAAGGTTGCATAACCATATTAAATTAGGCTTAGAGCAGCACGGAGAGTAATCAGTTCGTAGACCTATGAAAAATCTTCCAAAGTAGGCAATAGCACTGCATGCTATACTATCCTTTGCGTCATCAAACGGTGTAACATAGTATGCTCGGCATGCATGTTTAGGAGCATGTCCTTGACCGAGTTGAGGTGATATTCCACGGTCAAGATCGTGTTTAGGGGTTTAAAGAGCAATGACCTCATTCATTTGTATCTTTTACAACCACTTTTTAGTTTTTAGGTGAGATATTTCATCATTAGTTATTATCCACCTTCACTGTAGTAATATTTATTGTGGAAATTTGGTTGTGATACATGATTGGTTGTAAGTCTTCAGTTGTGTCTAGAGAAGAGAAAGTAGACAAAATGTTTTGCTAGGCAAGTTCTTCGCCAGGAGAGCAACTGGTGGTAAGTTAAGGGCAATTTGTGGTGAGCCACTAATGCTAATTTCTCTTGTAGTGGTTGTTCATAGCCCGTCTCGGCTACACCCTCTGACCGCTCCTAGTCCCACCTTTTCGAGACACATCATAATATACTCAATGTTAAAAGTTTCATGCTACTAATCTAGCCAATGTACACATGTTCCGAGTCAAGGTCGTACCTTTTCTATTTAAAATTACTCAAGCTTTCATATTGGAGTCCCTCCCCTTGGAAAAGGAGTTGATGACGCATCCCTTGGCTTTAGAGTAGGCCCTAGGCCTTCCCTGGGGGTGGGGCCAAAGGTCTTCTCCTTTGAGGGGGAGGGGTGGGGTTTGCGGAGGCTTTCCCCCTCTAAGGGGTTGGCTTAGCCCCCCCCCCCCCCCTTTCCCCTCCCCTTCACCTTTACCGTCCCTTGGTGTCATTTCCTCCGCCCCTTGAGGTTTGTCATTCCTTACTTAGGTTATCCAACCAACACCAAGCAAAGGCCTCCATCCTTATGTTCACGGGGGCTTCCTGCTCCATGACACCCATCTTGGCACTATGTTCCCCAATACTAAGCCGGTCACTATGCCCCTATTCCATGGTGCTCCATTCCGCCCAAGCACCATCTCTATGTTACGTGCCACTGACACTGCGTCCATTAGTTGCACCCATGTTCAGCCTCCGTGTTACTTGCCATAACACTCATTGACCGTTCTGCATGGCTATCTTTCCTTAGCACTGCACACATCTCTTTTTGCGCCTATATAAGCGTGCATGGCATTAGATGTGGAACATGCTTCGACCCGCTCCTCGAGACAGGGGCAGCATTCTGAGGGGATTTGCTCATGATGCTTCAGTATTAAGATCCTTCGCAAAAGGATAGGTTTATTCTTCGAGACACGATCTCCGCCTTTGGTGACTCGCATGATGCTAAACACGTTTGATCTATGACTCTGGCACTCTTTGTACTAGTGTCACCGAGGCTCCCAGGATCATGATCTAGATCACTTCGAGACAGGAGTAGGTCTTCAAAAGGTGTCGCACATAGCTCGCTAAGCTGTTGGGCCTTGGCCTTCACCACGACTGTTAGGTTCTCCGTGGCTCTTATGTCCTCAGTGAGAGTCAATAAAGGTGGTTAGATTAGGTGTTCTCTAGAGACATGGGCATTGTGTTCATCCATATTCCTAGACAGAATGGTCAAAGCTGTGCAGGGAAGGCCGAGCAAATAAGCGTGGGAACACGAGCACATGTAGCCCCCTTGATGAGTTGTCACTCAGGGAGCGCCAATTTCACTTGACAACATAGCGTTTCAGTTGCCTGTTAGTAGTACGTGGACTTTGTGAACTCATTTCAACAACTTGTATTCATTTGCAAACTTTCACTCTCTCTCATTCTAAAATTTAAGACTAGAGAGAAAGAGAGAGAAAGAACCTAAGGATTGGAACCTAAATCTGGGCTTGGACCTTAACTTTGATTTCTTGACTGTTGCTCCGTACTTACTCTGCCCTCTAACCCTCCCAACGCCTCCGGGCTCTGTCAAGGCTGACTTGGTCCCTTCCCTAGCTCCTCTCCTAATTATGTCCACATCATTACACTTGGCAATTGACTCGGACTGTATTCTTTGTAGCATCTTCACGTGTCATGTGAATCCACTTCCATGGCATCCGCGGGGGGGGGGGGGGGGGTGGTATCGTACACGGGGAGTATTATGTCTTAGGCTCGTGATTTCCCCCTTTTTGCACTGGAAGGTTTTCCAAGTTATATTTCTTGTCTTGTGTGGTTAACTTGTGCGTGAATTACTTGACGTTACTTGGTCCATTGTTGTTCGCATTTAAATCACCACAATAAAAAAGGAGCATCCCGAAACTTGCATAATTTGTTAGATGTTGCTGAGTTTAATTTGTTGGCATCTTTTCATCCACCGTAACAACACTCGCTTAAGTTCCCAAGTGCACAAAAGATATTAATAGAAGAGAGGAAAAGCTAAGGCCATTATCATATCTGTGGCTTTCAAATTCAGAATACAACTTAAAAAACGAAGAAAGAACCATGCATCACACTAATTTACATACAGTCGGAAGGATATAACACAAGGACTCATCGATTCGGTACATTACAACTAACTCAAACCAGGTCCGAAAAATTATGAACGATGACAATAAAAAAGAAAATCAAGATTCAAGGGAAAAAAAATCGTAGTCCGATAGATCGGTGTAAAAGTTCAAAGATCAACGTCGCACAAGGCCCTTCCGAAATTCTTTGATGAAGAGAAGTGAACCATCACCGGTTCACACGAAATGCGTAATGTACGATGCTTCGATTTCCACGCCCCCACCTTGAATCTTATTTTTGCTTTCAAACGAACCTCTAACTCAACCTCGCCTGCTGATCTCTCAAGCTTGAGGTCCTTGGCCACAGGATCATACAACGACACGTCTTTGGCCCCAAGGTTCAACCCTATACGCGTCACGTTTCGATGAGGTTGAAAGAATGGTTCAACTGTGTTGAAGGCTAGGGTCTCGTCATTGTAATAAACTGTCGCCTCCATCTTGTCGTAGTATATAGACACCTTGCTGTTAGGATTGTGCGCTCTTAGCACAAAATGGAAGTTGGCATTTAGGTGGTTATTGGATAAGTTATAGTCATGGATGGAACCATCTTCAATGGAGTAGACGAGGTGTTTCGGTCTGACTGATAGCCAAATGATGAGCACAGCTAGTCCCACAAGGACAATTAAGGCTAGCAACACCATTGCAATGACTCGCACTAGGATTGACTGTCTTGGCCGGGCTGCAATTTGGGGTGGTGGTGCTGGATTAGGCGCCATTGTTTAGAGGGATGGTTTTTCCTGTGCTGATATTTATCCTAGACTCGTGATCAGCTGTTATATACTGAGCAAAAAGTGGAGAATGATTGTTGAAAGAAGCTACTGCTGGCCCTTCAACCAAAAGCCTGATTTTTAATTTGATATTCACCAACTTTTTTTGTTTTTTGGGTCTCTCCTGTTCTTAATTACATCCCTTAACGGTTCAATACTTAGGTTCGTTTTGGTCTGAGTTGTAGGCACAAGAATTTCAAATTCATATCGCTCCTTAAAACCTAATAAATTGAATTTAAGAAGTGGAAATTGGAGCAGTTCAAATCTAGTTGAATTGACATGTTTCTACCTCACATGCCGTTATAGGATGCAACACAGCAACATCATCTTTTTATTCTAGCGAGAGATGAATATATTAATCTCTCGTCTCCATGGCTTCCCTTTCGCTTAAAAAATACAGGATAGTCCGGAACCAATGGTTTATGCCATCTAGAACCATTGGATATATCATAAAATTACTCTCAGCCCTCCCGTAGCCCCTCTTCTTATCGTATTAGTCCCCCCTCATCCAACAGTCATAAACGATCTGGACTAATGGTTCGTGAACATGCAATGTGTAATCTTTTTCCTTCCATTTCGGTTTTCACTTTTCAATTGCTTGTATGGAACTCAAGCAATCTGAGAAGCCCAGGTCCTCGCTCCCTACAAACTATGAAACATCCAAAAAGAAGTCCAGAAAATTCCAACAGCTAGGCTGGCGAGCTATAAAGAGAATGTGCTTAACTTGCATAAAGAGAAAAGGAAAGGGAGACCAGTAAGCAATCCCCTTCGTCGAATCCTAAGATTTAGTTACTTCTTTTTGTAATTATTGCTTGGAATCTAAGGTGTTCCAAACCCACCCACAAAGTTGTCCATGGAAAAGCATCATCAGTGACAAGGTTGCCAAGTCTACAGTCTCGTATACTCAGCTATGAAGTTCCAAGAGTTTCAAACCCTGCAATGAGAGCCTCAGATGGAAGAACTTCGAACTTTGTTTTTCCTTCTCCTGTTTGAGTTTTACAAATCCACACATTTCACAGTATACACATAGAAACATCATTCGTGATATGTCATCTTCTTAATCTACCTGCATGCGTGGTGTCATTTTCCATTTTTGTGTCCTTATTTTCCTTTTTCTTTTGAGTTTGTCACATCTTCCTTCTTTTTCCTTTTTGTTTTCAGCTTGGTCACACTAAACAATCTAAACTAGTCTGCAGAAGATTCAAACCTCATCTTCTTCCATGACTAAGGTGATATTGTCTACTACCTAATTGGGCTGCAATGAACACTGAGACTGCAAGTATCCGGAAAATGGTTACAAAAGTACAAGAAAAGTTGTCGATATATATATATATATATATATATATATATATATATATATATATATATATATATATATATATATATATATATATATATATGTGGGAGCTGATCCGTTGATAGCGCTAGCAAAATAGGAGATTTCTGGCCGTCTACGCGAGATCTGTGAACGGTCTAGATCTTTTTTTTGTATTTTTTTAAGTCCGTCCGCTACATTATGTAGCGGACGATTTTTTGACAAAAATACCCTCCAGCTCCGTCCGCTACATTATGTTACGGACGAGTAGGCAGACACTTTTCTCTTTCTCTCTCCTTTCCCTCATTATGACATTTTTCTCTATCTTATTCTCTCTCTTCTGTCGTTAATTTCTTACTTTTTTTGAGTTTTCCTCTGTCCTTTCTCTCTCTTTTCTCTCTCATCCTTCTTTCTTCCATGAATTCCATGAATTTGTCTCCTAAAACAAAAAGAAATATGTACAATACGATTAATTCCTGAAAAAATAAACTTTTGTTATTTGAGTTAGAAACACTCCTCAAACTCATAGATAACCAGCAACCTCATCTCCACGCCTCGAAGACTTGATTGCACCAGCTAAAGAGAGAGAGAGAAGAAAGGAGGATGAGAGAGAAAAAACTTGATTGCACCAGCTTATCCGTGATCTGACCCTTGAAATTATTTTTAGATAAATCAAGAAACTCTAACCCACTAAGCCTTCAAATCATTTTTAGATAAATCAACTCTGCCAATGCACTCTACACATCTATCTGGTGAATACACATCCACTGTTACAGGTTGTTCATTGTCTTACTGCTGGCGACCCATATACATAATAAGAAAGGTGGGAGATGAGGATGAGAGAGAAAATGGTGAAAGAAAAGAGAGAGAAAGATAAACAAGTTAAAAAAGTGATGTGAGAGAGAGAGAGATAGAGAGAAGTAAGAAGAAAGAAATAAAATCGAGAGAGAAAGAGAATGAAGTCAGAACATTAATGACAGAAAGAGAAAAAAAAAGTCTGAAAACTAGTCCGCTACATAATGTAGCGGACGGAGATAAAGGAAAGAGAGAAGGAGAAAGAAGTCAGAACATTAATGACGGAAAGAGAAAAAAAGTCTGAAAACTAGTCCGCTACATAATGTAGCGGACAGACTCTTTTTAAGCTGGAGGGTATTTTTGTCAAAAAATCGTCCGCTACATAATGTAGCGGACGGGCTTAAAAAAATACAAAAAAAAGGATCTGGACCATCCACAGATCTCGCGTGGACGGCCAGATCGCGCTAGCAAAATCTTCTATTTTGCTAACGCTATCAACGGATCAGCTCCCTATATATATATATATATATATATATATATATATATATATATATATATATATATATATATATATATATGGGAGATGATAAAATGATAGCGCTAGCAACTTAACCCAAGTTGCTAGCGCAATCTGGCCATCCACGGGCGAAAATGGACGGCCAGATCGCGAGTCACGACTAGCATTTTTTTCACCCGTCCGCTACATAATGTAGCGGACGGCCAAACAGCGCTAGCAACTTGCTAGCGCTATCAATGGATCAGCTCCCAATATATATGTATATGTATATATATATATATGTATATATATATATATATATATATATATATATATATATATATATTTATATGCATATGTATATGTATATGTATATATTTATATGCATATGTATATGTCCCAAGTAGATTAGAACACTCAGATTAGAACTCATTAGATTATAAAACATAAACATATAAGCAAACTTACAGTTGTGTAGAACCACTCTTGCAGTAGTAATACAAAGGAAATTCACACAAAGCTCACACTCTCACAAAGCTCACACACTTGCAGAAATAAAATTCTCCCTCTGATTTCGACTTGCCTGTCCATTGAAAGAATGGACAATATATAGGCAACTAGGAAAGCTAGAAAAAAGGACAATGATCCAAGAAAAAGAAAGTAGAAGCCGCGTGTCTAGGTTAGGAGTTGGAGTCGGTCAGACTTCACTTCTTTTTGCTTTTGCTTTATGAAAAGCAGATTCCTTTTGCTTTATGAAAAGCAGATTCCTTTTACCTTTTGCTTTATGAAAAGCATTTTCTTTTGCATGTATTATGCAATCTTGCAGATGATGCATGCATCTATTATGCATTTTGTCAGTAAGCATGTATTATGCTTATATTGCTTTAGAGAGGTGGGTAAAATTCCACTTGCTTCATTTTACTGGAAGAACCAGTATGAGGGGTGCTTTTGTTGGATGAATTATCAACCATGAAATCATCTGAACCCTTTTTCTGAAATGATAGGGGTTCGTTGTCCTCTAGAAAGCTTTTCAGATTCATTTGAATCATAGTCCTCTTCGTCCTTGAGTAGTTCCAAAGTAACTGCCTGGAGTAGATCTCTTTTATTGAGAGAAGGCTTTTCTTCGACAAGTTTGAGGAAGATCTTATTTTTCCTCTTTGTAAATTCTGCTTTTGACTTTAAAGCATGTGTCCTAGTATTGGGACATAAATTTTGGGAAGAGATGGCAGCTTTCAAGGTGGGGAAGATCTCTGTAACACTTTCAATGGTGCAGTGGCCATAATTAAATTTTGGCCACCATTTAGAACCAAATTGCCTGACGAGTCTAGGAGGGTATTCAATTGAAGAATTAATTCCCTTTTGGATGGCATATTGCCAACAAAGTATCCAAGGGATATTAAAGTCAACTAAAAAATGAAGTTTAGGAAGACCTTTAATCATAGGAGCATATAGCTCATATGCATCACTAACCTGCTGGGAAGGCCATTCTTCAAAATGGGGTCCAAAAAGACGCCACCAATTTCCAATCCAGTTGGGAAAAAGCCCATCAAAATTTTGGGAAAAGAAAATAAACCATGAGTGCTTATTTTGGGGGTTCTGGTAAAGAATGACATTGTCCCAAGCATCAACGTAATCAAAATAATTAAAGTATCTTGGAGAGATTCGTGGAGGAAGATCTCTTGCTCTTGTGGGGTCTATTCCCCATTGTTTCTTTGAGATAATTCTCAGTATTTCCATTTTGGAGAATTGAAAAGGAGGATTAACCTCTCTAGAGAATTCAGGTGAATCATCATAATTGTGGGTAAAAACAGTAGATTTTGTTACCCGAAGAATTTCTTCATAATACTCTCGGGATTTGCCCGAAGATCTCTGAGGAAAAGACCATTCTTTGCTAAGGTAGCTATTAGCTACTTCCATTGGTGAGAGGTCTTGCTCTTCATTCTCAATTATGAAGATATCAGGGCAGTAATCATGGGTATTGTAAGAAGAATTTTCAAGCATATTGCCTGATGATGAAGAAGCACCGATAGATTGTCGGGAATTAAAGCGGGTATTCCCACGAGATTTAAAATCCTTGGCAGATCTTGGTGGAGTCATTGTCCCTGCAAAAATTCTCTAGTTAGGAAATCTGGGAGAGAATGATCTTCTCCTTTAATGAATTCTATTTGAAAATCAAAAGATGAGAGTAAGGCTTGCCATCTGGCAAAATTTTATTTTGAAGTAATATTTTTGACATCTTTTTCTAAAACATCTTTTGCAGCCTTACAATCAATTCGTAGAAGAAATTGTTGATTTAGTAAATCTCCTTCAAATTTAAGGATACAATTGACAATAGAGAGTATTTCTTTTTTTATTGTAGAATAATTCTTTTGAGCAGGATTTCAGATTCCTGAAGTAAAATGAACTAAAAGTTCTTTGGAATTAATTTGTTGTTTTAGTATACCTCCATAACCGTAATCTGAAGCATCTGTTTCAACAATTAAAAAGGCTTCAGGTAGAGGTAGACATAAACAAGGCAAAGACTTAGCTTTAAGTTTTATTTTTTTTAATAGCTTGAGTGTGCTCAGAAGACCAAGGAGTAGGATTCTTTTTAAGTCTTTGATACAAAATTCTTGTATCATTGTACATGTCTTGATAGAAATCAACAATGTAATTTAGACTTCCTAGAAACCTTTGTAATTGAGTTTTTTCTTTGATTTCATCAAGGAATTTTGAAGCAAATTCTATAGATCTATCAATGGGAATCATTGAACCTTTATCGATATTATGACCAAGAAACCTAATTTTTGTTTAAAACAAGCATATTTTCTTGGCAGAAACGGAAAGACCATTATGTTTAATAATTTTAAGAAAAATATTTACATGTTTCCAATGTTGGTCAATGGTTTGGGAGAAGATAAGAACATCATCAATATAGACAATAGCAAATTCCAAATAAGGATTGAAAATGTCATTCATAATATTTTGAAATTCAGAAGGAGCATTTTTTAAACCAAACGGCATAACATTCCATTCTTAATGCCCAAAAGGAACAGTGAAAGCAGTCTTATACCTGTCCTTTTTGCTGATTTGGATTTGCCAAAGACCTGATTTCATGTCAAATTTAGAGAAGACAGAGGCCTTATTGAGTCTGCTGAGCAAATCCATTTTATTGGGAATAGGATAATGAATCCATCTTAAGGCTTTATTTAGGGGTTTGTAATTGATGACAAGTCTAGGAACACCACGTTCTTTCGCAGCATTTTTGTTGACATAGAAAGCTGGGCAGCTCCAAGGAGAATAGCTTTTCCTGATAAGTTTTTTATCAATTAAATCTTTAATTTCTTCCTTACAATGTTTAAGGAGTTCTTGACTCATTTGGATGGGACGAGCTTTAGTAGGGATAGATTTTTCATTAAAATCAGGCTCATAAGGTAAATCGATGATGTGCTTTTTTCGATGCCAAAATTGAGTTGGAACTTCAGCACAGATTTCCTTCTTAATTTGGTTTTGAAAGGTTTTAAATTTGCCATTATTCTGTTTAATGTATCTCTCAATTTTTTGGAATTTCAAGTCTTCACGAAGAAAGCAAATATGATTTTGTCTGAAAATGAGCTCTTTCTTTAGAGAGTGGATAACTTGCTCCTGAGGAGAATTAATAAATTTGAAGCAAATTTTTTGGTTAAGAACATTAGAATAGATACCATTATTATTGATGGTCATAGGATTAAGGAGGGAAAGAAAAGGAGTTCCAAGAATGATAGATTGCATGGCCCCCTAACAACAATGAAATGAGTTTTTAGGCAGATACCTTCGTTGCAAACCCAAGAATAAGAGATTTTGTAATTGATCTTCATTCTGCTAGAATCTGCCGTGGTTAGAGCTTGTTTAGTACTTTCACAGTACTTGGTTGGAACTAAACCTTCTTTGATACAATTTAGATCAGCACCAGAATCAACCAGGGCTATGCCTTCAAAAATGAAATCTTTGCTGATTACAACTTTAATATTAACATAACATTTTTGGAAGACAACTTTGTCTAAACTGAGAATTTGTTGATTTTTATGGGTTGGATCTTCTGGTTCAAAATTGGTCTCATTATTGGCTTCACACTTAAGATAGTCTTCTTCCCCTTCGCTAGTAGTATCTTCAGTATTGTGAAGTTCAAGGAGAGAAACTCGGTTAACAAGAGTCTTTATTTCATTTTTGAGAGAATTAATTTCAGTTTGAAGGTCATGAATGGTAAGATTTCTTTGTTCATTATTTTGGAGCCTGTTTATGACAGAAGAGAAATTGAAAGTATTTCCTATAGGAGGTAATTGTTTCGAAGTACTAGGAACATAAGTCCTTGGGGTACCATGGAGATATTTGAAGATGACCTGTTTTTTCTTTTTAGGATCATCGATTTTGTCAAGAAGGTCCAAGATTATAGATTCTTCTGAGGTAATAACATTTATGCTTAGACCATTCATTTGAAGAATTGCTTTGTAATAATATGTCTTACCACAATAATCATTACAGCTAGTTTCTTGGTCAGAATTTTCAGAAGAAGGACTATTGGGGCTGTTAATATCATTATTGATATCGTTGAGGTCACTGGGGAAATCATTTTCAGAATCAGAAGGGTTGAGAAGAACAGCAGTTAATTGTTTCTTAAGATCTTCATCAACAACTAATTCATTGATTTTATTTTTGGTGTAACAATTGTTTGCATAATGACCTACTTTGCCACATTTATGACATGTAATTTTATTCTTAGGAAATTTTGAAAAATTTCTTCGTTTTGAAAATCTTTTAACGGGTTTAGAATAATCATCCCTTTTGAATATTTAGATTTTCTAAAAGATTTTTGAGGTTTGGAAGATTTGTCTTTTGTTCCAAAATTTGGAACAATGAGGTTATCAAAACCGTATTGGTAGCAAAATTGTCCAAGTTCGGATTTCCCAGACTTTTGTTCTTTTTTAAGCTGATTTTTGAGTTTGATATCATTACAAAGGACAAGGCCTTCAGCGCATATTTCGCTGATAAGATCTCCAAAAGTATAGAGGGAAAAAGGTAAAGCACCATTGTGCCTATTCTAATACGGTTTCTAACACGCTCACTAAAGAGATTGGGTAGCCTTGCTATGAAACGTTCTTTCCAAAAATCTTGCTGGGCGTCACTTCTTTGGTAAAGTTTGGATAAGAAAACGTCTTTGTACCATCGAAAATGTGTGAGAGTAAGACATCGAAGGTTAATAAGAATGTCTCTTCCTCTTTCAAGGACAACATTAGCATTTCCAATAAAATGTTTGGTTATAGCCGTGAGAAGAGTAGTTACAGCATCAGAAAGATTTTGTCCATCAATTTGGATGGGATTGCCATTGGGTTCCATTTTGATGGAGTTTAGGATAAAATTTTGTTCATTGGTAGTAAGATAGAAATCCCACCATCCACGGAGCTAGCCTGTGAAGCCAGGAATAAGATATCTAGCTATGGCACTTTCATTATCTCCGAGATTTCTGTTACACACACTATTTGCAGCAATAAGCATGTGCTGAAGAAGGGTAATAGTTTGGTAATCAGTCATGCCATCAAGATTCCATTCATAAATGGAAGATCCATTAAAAGAAGTGGGATTAGAGAAATTCTTTTCCTCTAACTGCATGTCTATGGGAGTAGGCCAGTGATAATAATTTCTCAAAGGTGGTCTGAGATTGGAAGATCCTATTGTGGTAACAAATTGTTGTTCTAGGTTATCAGGATCTGCTTCAGACTCACTGCCTAGATCTCCTATAACATTAACATGTCTAGGTGAAGGTTGGGGAGATAGGATAGGTTTCCTTGGGAGTCTTAATTTTTCCCAATTTGTTCATTAGACCTAAGAGAAATTCACTACTAGGTTCGTCAGTTCCTAGTTTAAATTTACTATCTAATTCAATAGATGGTTTGATAAGAGATTGCTCTATATTCCTAGATAAAGGAGAGCTGGAAGAGGCTATATTAAAGCTGAGGATATTATTGAAAACATTTTCATTAATGCCTTTGGGTGGTTGCATTTTGCTGTAAAAGTCAGAGACTATGTCTTTGATATAGTAAACAATGTTTTCTATTCTAGGAGCATGTTCGCCTATAGTACAGTAATTGGATTGTTCGGCCAAAGATTGGATCTCACCAGCTGTGACGGGATTAAGGTGATTAGAAGTACTCGTGTCAACTATGTGTTTTAGAGGAGCAGCTAAAAAATTGGAATTCATATCTCCTTTCATGGCAAATTTATTGAAAAGGGGTGGACACTTTCTTGTTTGTCTTGAGTAGGCCAAATATACCTTTCCCTGGTGACTTTTTTTGAAAACATTGATTTGTTTTTGGTAGTCTATGAAATCAGGGATTTCAATATCATTATCAAGACAATAAGAATAAAACCATCCAAAGAAAGGGAAAAGGGTTTTATGAGCTCTCAAAGTCTGGAAAAATAATTCTCTGTATTGGGCCTTTTGCTCTTTAGAGAATGAGACACGATACCAAGCACGATTTGTGCTATTGCAAGAAGAGTAAAATTCTTTGTTGACTTTATCGTAATCGATTTGAAAATTGTCTATGACAAGGATATTGTAGTCAAAGTCATGATTTGAAGGATTAAAGGCATTTTGATTTTGGCTAGAAGATGAGGGATTTTCAGAAACAAGTGTTTCCACAGTATACATGGTTTCAGGTACTGAAGAATTATTATTTCTTATGCCCTGGAAGACAATTTTAGGTTCTTTGTGAAAGGATCTTATCTTGGAAAAAGGAATAGAGTGATATTCACTGGAAGGGCAGGATAGGAATCTAGAATTAGGAATAGAAGATCATGAATATCTTGCACTTTGACTTGAATTACTAGAATGTAAGACTTTATAGTCTTTGGATGATGTTTCTGGTTGACAGAAACGAATCTTAACATCACCTTCAGGGGTTTCAACTATATGGTCAATCTGAGTGGATTGAGGGTTGACTTGTTGGTGAGAAGCCTTGTTCTCAATGACCCAATCTTCAGGTGGGGTAAGTTCATTGAACTTAATTCTTCTTGGTAACATAACATTTGTTTTGTCAGGATTGGACTGGAAAAGAATGACAGATTTTCCAGGGTCAGCTATTTGCTTAAAGGCAGGACAAATGGTGGACATAGCTTTGTAATAAATGCGATATATTAAAACTAGATTCTGAGCTTGAGGTCTCATGTTATATCTCTGTGTCTTAATATCCAAGGTTAAAACGTCCATTACATGAGGATCAGAGAGAGAGACACAGAAATTAGGGTAACAATTAAAATACATGGGACCATTGCATAAACTAGTCTCAACCATGCCCAGTAAAGAATCACCAAAATTTAAATGGCGATCATCACACAAGGCAGCCCATATATGAGTATCAAGACCTTCTTTAGTTAAAGAAGTGATGCCAATTTGCACAAGACCAATATGAATATAACGAAATTTTCGTTTATGTTTTTCTAAAGAAGATTTAGAAAATAATTGAAAAGACTGATTGTCTTTGGAAATATCCAAAGTTTGTTCTACAGACTAGGTAGAATAAGTCTGTTTTAATTCAAATTGGCGAACATATAGAGAGAAAGGATTGACCTTAGGAATAGACCAATTATTCAAATCTTTTTCTATATTTTTAATATTTAGCTCATGGATATTTCTACTAGAGCTACTCTGGCTCTTAGACACATTTGCGGAAAGAGATCTAATTAATCTGGCCATTAAAAGACAACCTAAAATGCACGACTGTCAACCAAATAGGTAAAAGTGGTCACAAACGCTTTACTGGCAAAAATCGAGACCTATCTTAGAGGCGACTTGGGTGTGTCGTACCACACTTCAGATTGCAAAAACAAGCAGACCAAAACAATCTCAAGAGCCACAAAATGGCTCTGATACATATATATATATATATATATATATATATATATATATATATATATGTGTGTGTGTGTGTGTGTGTGTGTGTGTGTGTGTGCATATATGTACATACATCTATGTATATGTACATACATAGATGTACATCTATGTATGTACATATACATAGATGTATGTACATATATGCACACACACACACACACACACACACATATATATATATATAGGGAGCCGATCCCTCTGTCTACCGGTGGAAAAAAAACTTATTTCTCCACCAAACCGCTACTCTTTGTAGGGTTGCAATTATTCTTCACAAAACCGAGGAAAAGCCCAACCGCAACTAAGAGTTGCGGTTGGCATGATTTGTTTCAAAAGCCAACCGCAACAAAGAGTTGCGGTTGCGCCCCCCTCCCACTCCCCCTTCCCCCAAGGCCCCCTTCCCCCCGTCCTCCCCCCCATGCCCAACCGCAACAAAGAGTTGCGGTTGGTTCCCCTTCCCCCACCACGTGGTGTCCCCCTTCCCCGCCATGTGGCCTTTCCCCATGGCCCCCCTTCCCCCGTCCTCCCATCCCCCACCACGTGGCCTTCCCCCTTCCCCCATGGCCCCTTCTTCCCCCCGTCCTCCCCTCCCCCATGGCGCCCCCATGCCCAACCGCAACAAAGAGTTGCGGTCCCCTCCTTCCCCCCCACATGGTGTCCCCCCCCCCCCCCCGTGATGGTCCCCTTCCCCCCGTGATGCCACGTGGTGTCCTTCCCCCCCCCTCACTCACGAATTTTTTTTTTGTCTTCTTTCTTCTCTCTCCTTCACTTTTTTCTCTTTATAATCCCTCCTCCCCGAACCCTTTCTTCCACTCTTCATACCAACTGTCTTCATACTCAATATCTCACCTACATAGTCTCCACAACAATACAAATAAAAAATTTTACGCTAGAAGATCGGTGGATAACCGCTAGAAGATCGGTGGATTTTTCTTTAAATATATCAAGTCAAAACAAGTAAGTATTTTGAATTTTCTTATAATTCAATGTTAATTTAAAGTTCAAAAATAGTCATTGTACATATCAATCGGAGATCGGATGAGCGGTATTACATTTATAGATAGCGATTTTTTAGGGCGTCTAAATTAGGATTATTCACGAATTTATAAAAAATAGCTAGAGCTAGATTTTGCCAAAGTACGAAAAAAAGACCTAGTTATTTTTAAAAGATCTATATCAAGGAAAAATTTTAGATTTTTTCAAAGACTGAAAAGGGGTTAACTGATATGGGAAGCCTTGTAACTTTGCAGTGTAATTTAAGATATCAAGCCAGCGCGATTTCACTTGAAACTTTTATGAGAACCCTAGGATGTTGGGAAGTTCCATCCCCCAGGAATTCGGGCCATTCCAAAGTCGTTAGCTATTTTTTTTGGCCGAACGGGCTTTTAAGCGTTCGATCCAGACACCGGTTCGGGATTTTTGGGCGAAAAGTCCGTAGAATGCTTTTTAGATCAAGAATGAATTCGGGAAGCTTAAAATAACATTTCAAAGTACTTTTGAAATTGTTCTGATGCCAGGGGTATTTTGGTAATTTGCCACCCCGAGAGGGGTATATTGGTAATTTTATGGTGTTAAGTTTTTCAAAGGACTTTTTAGTCCAAAAATGTTAGAAAACCACCTGAAAGGTTGTTTTGAAGCTGGTTTGGGGGCGTTAGGATGATAATGAACCCCCGGGGGCATTTTGGTAATTTGCCCCTTATCGGGGGTATTTTGGTAATTGAACGTTGTAACACAACTGGAGGAAAGAGTCTTTAACACTATGTGTGTTCCTAGGGTGTAACACTATGTGTGTTTAATGTGAATACGAAACGTAATTGTCGCTAAAGGTAAAAACTTAATTAGACAGTTTTTCACGAATTTATAAAAAATAGCTAGAGCTAGATTTTGCCAAAGTGCAAAAAAGAGACCCTAGTTATTGTTAAAAGATCTATATCAAAGAAAAATTTCAGATTTTTCCAAAGACTGGAAAGGGGTTAACTGATACGGGGAACCTTGTAATTCTGCAGTGTAATTTAAAATATCAAGCCAGCGCGATTTCACGCGAAACTTTTATGAGAACCCTAGGATGTTGGGAAGTTCCATCCCCCAGGAATTCGGGCCATTCCAAAGTCGTTAGCTATTTTTTTGGCCGAACGGACTTTTAAGCGCTCGATCCGAACACCGGTTCGGGATTTTTGGGCGAAAAGTCCGTAGAATACTTTTTAGATCAAGAATGAATTTGGGAAGCTTAAAATAACATTTCAAAGCACTTTTGAGATTGTTCTGATGCCAGGGGCATTTTGGTAATTTGCCACCCCGAGAGGGGTATTTTGGTAATTTTACGGTGTTAAGTTTTTCAAAGGACTTTTTAGTCCAGAAATGTAAGAAAACACCTGAAAGGTTGTTTTGAAGCTGGTTTGGGGCGTTAGGGTGATAATGAGCCCCCGGGGGTATTTCGGTAATTTGCCGCTCATCGCGGGTATTTTGGTAATTGAACGTTGTAACACAACTGGAGGAAATAATTCTTATGTAAGACACCCGAAAAGTTATTTTAAAGTTGTTCTGAGATGCTTGTTGGGTCGATGGCTGCCAGGGGTATTTTGCATAAGTTGGGGGTGTTTTGGTAACTCATCCCCTTTAAAATTTGATAAAGGAAATATTTAGTATATAATTGATGTAATACATTTAAAAAGTAGTTTTAAAGCGGTTTTGAGGTGTTGGGGCTGTAGCGGCCATCAGGGGTATATTGCTAAATAACCACGTTGGCGCTAAATTTTATGGAACTAGCGTAATTAAGCGTTCGGAGTGGTGAGAAGTGAGGAATTGTTTTAATACATTGAAATAATGAGATAATGACTATTGCTAATGCGTTGGTAAGCTAGGTTAAAGATCCATTTATAGTTTTGGAATGTAAATATTATGGATGCTAAGTTGGTTTACGATTATATTTTGTTCTTAGATATATGGATTTCAACGCCGGACCTCATGATACATCAATCCTATACGATGACGATGACCACGTCGCGAGGCACGTATTTGACGGTGTCGATAGGGGTGTTTTGGAAACAATTCAAAGCACAAGTCACCACGATGAGTGGGTACTAAACGAGGAACAAATACAACTATTACACCGTCAAAATTTATCTATGTTCACCGATCCCGGGATTTGGTCTCGACACGACGATTGCCTTATATCCGCTCTAGTTGAACGATGGAGGAGCGAGACGAACTCATTTCACTTCCGGTTTGGTGAAATGACTATTACATTAGAGGACGTCGGATTTATACTTGGAATCCCATGTCACGGCAAACCCATTACTTCTAGCAAAACGTCTGCATCCATAGCGAAGATGGCTAGGCAGTATTTCCTGGGAATTCCGAGGGAAGCTCTTACAACGAACGGCATCAAACTTAAATGGCTGAGAGAGCAGTATGGCGTGCTACCGGATGAATACACTCCTCACGATTTCGTGACGTATACGAAAGCATTCCTTCTGTATATTATTGGAGCCATATTACTTCCGACGCATTCGAAAAACACGGTGCATCCGAAGTATATGGTGTTCTTGGAGGATCTTGAGGAGGTATACTCGTATTCGTGGGGTTCAGCTGTCCTTGCGCACCTATATCGAGCACTGCACAAAGCTACGAGAAAGAGTGCCAAGTCCATTGCCGCCTGCCTCACTCTATTACAGGTTTGAGCATTTATTTTCTTGGTTGACGTGTCAATATATTCGTGCATTAATGTGCTAATTCCAGATAATGTTTGCATTCACAGGTTTGGTCTTACGAGAGGCTACCCACGGGTCGTCCACAACCTGAGAATATTCCGATGAGACGTGGCCTAGGGTGTGGGCCTGGGGGCCTACGACCAACCGGAGGAGACGGGTAGACCCGTACCACCATCTAAAGTTCTATCGGGGGGAACTAGAGATACTCAATGCATCCCAGGTGACGTGGCAGCCATATAGCAAGGTGATGCATCGGTTGGATGAGTGGTGTTGGCAACTTCCGGTGTCGTACGTGCTGGCAGGTTTGGTTCGGGTGCCGCTTATTCACTTCGAAGTATGTGAGTTTCAGATGCCCGATCGAGCTATGAGGCAAGCTGGCTGTCTACAAGGGATACCAAAACCCGCTGTAGACATGCGGCCATACAGGAGTGGTCGAGGGCCGAACTTCGAGGTGCCTGATGCCTTGAATTTTTTGAGTGACGAGGTGCAACAGTGGAATACTTGGCAAGAAACATATGATAGCCTTGTATCGCTGAAGGCCGACAGCATCAGCATTGAGGAGTACCTGCAATGGTTTCTCAAGGTGACGCGCACGAGGGTGAATCGCCCTTCCCAGGTGAGGAAGACATCGTATGCGCCACGTGAGATCTATGACCAGTTCTGGGCATTGAACATTGTAAGTCATGCTAGTGTTGTTTCAATTTTTATTTGCGCACCTTATCTACCATGCCTGAAATGATTAGCCATATTTTGTATGCATGTTTTTTAGGTTGACCAGGGCACTGAGGTGTTCAAGCAGCTGGAGGGGTTTGACTGGTTTGTCGCGCAGGCTCCTGACAATCTCAAGAGGTCCATTGAGAGGTACAAGACTGAAGTTCAAAACTTTAGTCTTGCGTACCGGGGTTACCAAGGGGAGCCGTCAAGTCGCTTGCCTCCTGACATGTACGACTATCAGCCCCAGAGTCAGGTGTGGGAGCCGTCTACTCGCTTGCCTCCTGACGCATACGACTCTCAGCCCCAGATTCAGGTTACCCAAGTAGGAATCCAGGCATCGCGCCCAAGCATCCGGTCGGATAAAGGACAACCGACGAAGCCATTGAGTCCGGCCAAAAGGGATTGGATCGACCGGCACTACTTTGGGCATGAGCCAATCGCTACAGCAGACTTTCCTGTTGCTTCATTCCTAGCTCACTCTGATCTAAGACTGTTGGCGCCGAACACAGATATTTCAAATTTTCTCATTGACGCTTATATAGATCTGCTGCGTGTTAGAGAGCTAAATTATAACCCCTGCCAAACTTTGAAGCTCAACATGTATGCCTCTTTTGTTATCCCCTTCATGGTGAATAGCATGAAGGAGTTCACAGAATGAAGGAGGAAGCGAGGGACAAGCAAGGGTGAATGGCAACCATCTGCAAACGTGCTTTCCTACTTGAACGCGGACTATCAATGTCAGCAGCTGAGGCGAACCTAATCATGCTACCTGCTCTTCATGCAAGCCACTTCTTCCTATTAGTTCTCTTTCCAGAGAATAAAGTGGTCCACATATACGATAGCCTAAGGGAAGACGAACCTGGTCGGCAGCTGGCACAGATGTACTCCACGTACATCAATGCAGTGGTTAGTTTATATCTTGACCTTCGCTCATAGTCTATTCTTCTTGTTACATAGGCTTGATAACCTTTTTTATGAATTGGATGCAGACTACTATCATTCCACTAGCCTGTCGACATTTTAAGGGGGAAGCCATCACGAGCAAAACAATGATAGATCCTTGGACGGTCGTGACGATAGAAAACCGACCAAAGCAATATAACAGTCATGATTGCGGGATTTACGTCCTCAAGTACATGGACTACATAGCTCGCTCAGATGTGCTCGAATATAATACGTGGTCTCGAAACGATGCCTTGACGTTTAGATATAGGATAGCTGGGAGCTAAAAAAGGGTGTAGCTAGACGCCTTCCTTACCATTATCCTGAGATGTAGTAGGCGTTCGTATGTTTTATTATTACTATCGTTGGATTTTGGATATTAAGGTTTGAAATTGAATTAGCCTTATTATTACTATTGTTCGATTTTGGACACTGGGCTAACTAGCGTGCCTAAGGTGCAATGAGAAAAAAAAGTGACAAAAAAATTTACGTAATTTTTCGGAAGTTATGAATTGGGCCCTAAAGTGTGCCCGAACAGGCCCTTCATAGGAGAACCCAAAAAATAATGTGTCTCGTTTTTTTTCGAAATTGATACAAATGGGCTAACTAGCGTGCCTAAGGTGCAATGAGAAAAAAAATGACAAAAAAATTACGTAATTTTTCGAAAGTTATGAATTGGGCCTTAAAGTGTGCCCGAACAGGCCCTTCATAGGAAAACCCAAAAAATAATGTGTCTCATTTTTTCCCGAAATTGATACAAATGGGCTAACTAGCGTGCCTAAGGTGCAATGAGAAAAAAAAAGTGACCAAAAAAATTACGTAATTTTTTGGAAGCTATGAATTGGGCCCTAAAGTGTGCCCGAACAGGCCCTTCATAGGAGAACCCAAAAATAATGTGTCTCGTTTTTTTTCCGAAATTGATACAAATGGGCTAACTAGCGTGCCTAAGGTGCAATGAGAAAAAAAAAGTGACAAAACAAATTACGTAATTTTTCGGAAGTTATGAATTGGGCCCTAAAGTGTGCCCGAACAGGCCCTTCATAAGAGAACCTAAAAAATAATGTGTCTTATTTTTTTTTTCCCGAAATTGATACAAATGGGCTAACTAGCGTGCTTAAGGTGCAATGAGAAAAAAAAAAGTGACAAAAAAATTACGTAATTTTTCAGAAGCTATGATTCCACAAACCAAATCACAAATTTAAACATTATAAAAGTTCAATTTATACAACTGAAACATTAACCCTAACACTCATCATCATCATCATCGTCCTCCTCGACCATACTGCCAGGTTCGATACCTAACACTTTATAATGGTTTCTCTTGTCATGATCAGTCATCTTATTACACAACGCACACTTTCGCAATTTTTTTTGACCCGTTGCTTCTTCAATCGGATTCTTCATGCGTATTGCTCGTTTTCGCCCTTTTGTTTGAGAAATAATCGGATCAAAAATGTCGTCCTCCTCACCTTGCAGGCTAGTGCCGTCAATGACTGGCTGTGAAGCTCGATTGAATCTACCGGCTGGAGTCGTCCGACTAGTCGGAGTGTCCCGTCTTTCTGGTAATGCCATCCTAAACTGTGCAAGGTTAGCCTTATCCCGTGCGGCTGCTTCAACTTGATACCTGTACCCATCAAATGTTGACGCTGCATCCAATGATAAACCGTGCATGATGTTACAAAGGTGATTATATCGCAGCGTCTCAGATTGCTCGAAATCAACTGAAACATTGGGCACGTAAGGAATGTGACCGTGGACTCTATTGGCTTCCTTCGTCCACCGTTCCAAGATATACTGTGGAGGGATTTCACGAGCATTCTTGGCGCTAAAAACCCTCAACGCGTGTCGACAAAGTATACCTTTATGCTCAAACAGTTGACAGTTGCAATTAACCAACCCGGTGTCCATACAAACTGCTACGGTAAAATGTCTTCTGCTCCTCGGAGCCGACGAAGAGCACGGATTGGCGAAATTCGTCACATTTGTCAAAGCATAAACCTTGATCACTCTGGTGGAATACTCGTGCAACTTTGTCATGCTATATTGATTCGACTTTAGTAGTTCCTCTTGAAACTGTCTAAACATTTCCTTGGTATAGACTTGAGCCGCATGAGCCTCCAAAGGTGAAAAAACTACTATGACTCTTTCTCTGTAAACTGTAGCCGCGTCGGCTTCTCTCTCAAGGAAAAATTGCTTGTCAAGGGCTTTCTGCATCTCTAGTACGAACTCTGTTATACTTGAAGAATGGCCTACGTACCCATCAAAGAATGCATTCATACCTTCGCTTCTCGAGGTCGTAGTCATTCCGGCTGCAAAAAACTTCTTGGTGTAGGCACCGACCCACTGTGTCTTGATCTCATACAACGATTGTAACCATTCATGATTGTGCAAATGGTAGTCATCCATTAACTTGGCCCACCTCTCCTCGAACACGTCTACCGTCAACGATTTCTTCACACATGTATTAAAGTCAGTCTTGAATGTCGGATGGTTTGCATATACATTGTGAAGCCGTTCGGGATATTTGTTGCTTATGTGCCATGTGCACAGGCCATGGTGAGTATCTGGAAGGACCTTAGCGATTGCATTTTTCATTGCCAGATCTTGGTCGGTGATGATGGTCTTTGGAGGAATATGATACATTGCTTTAAGCCACGTTTCAAATAACCACGTAAATGACTCCTCCGTCTCATCCCTAAGCAGGGCAAAGCCAAACAAGATTGACTGATAGTGGTGGTTCACCCCGGTGAACGGAGCAAAAGGCATAGAGTACTTATTTGTGCGGTATGTGGTGTCAAACGTCACAACATCCCCAAAATTTTGGTAAGCAGCTCTAGAACGGGCATCCGCCCAAAATATAGTACTAATGCGGTTCTCATCATCCAGTTGGAGACTATAGAAAAAGCCAGAATTCTCACTCTGAAGGTGCCTGAAGATATCAAGTGTAGCTTGAGAATCACTCTTACCGAAAGACTCTCTCCTCTGAGCACGAAGTTCATTTCGAAGGTCTACTTCGTTGAAACTCAACTTGTCAATCCCCCCAGCCTGGCTTGAGAAAACCCCCATCATTCTAGAAGGTGGAATTTTAGCCTCGGCCATTGTAAATATCAGTTGTCTGTGTGCCGCGCTTATTTCTCGGTGTTGATGAATTTGACCAATCTTACTAGGGGTCATCAACTGATGATTATGGCTCAACTCCACTCCCGTCACAACCCAATGGTTTTCATTTTTTCGGTGTACTGCATACACATGGGCCTTGCAGCCAGTACCCGGAAATGTGTCGCGTTTTCTTTGTCTTGATGGCCCTTCGTCACTGATCCGAACAACCGGGGGTACATACGGTGCTCCTCTATGACACTCAAATAGTCTTCCACAAATTTGATCTGTATTCGCCCGTTTTCTAGTCGTCTTAGTTCTAATACCGAAACCTATCGTTTTCGAATATGCTCTATAGTATGCTTCAACTTCGTCCAGTGTTTGAAAAACTTGACCCAAGTAAGGTGGATCAGAATCTTCACAAAAAGTATTTCCTCCAGTTGCATCCATATTTATACTGAAATCTAAAAAATAAAAATTATATCATTCTCAACAAGTCATAGAATTAAATAAAATAAAAATAAAGACTCTTTCCTCCAGTTGTGTTACAATGTTCAATTACCAAAATACCCCCGATGAGCGGCAAATTACCGAAATGCCACCGGGGGTTCATTATCACCCTAACGCCCCAAACCAGCTTCAAAACAACCTTTCAGGTGGTTTACTTACATTTCTGGACTAAAAAGTCCTTTGAAAAACTTAACACTGTAAATTACCAAAATACCCCTCTCGGGGTGGCAAATTACCAAAATGCCCCTGGCATCAGAACAATCTCAAAAGTGCTTTGAAATGCCATTTTAAGCTTCCCGAATTCATTCTTGATCTAAAAAGTATTCTATGGACTTTTTGTCCAAAAATCCCGAACCGGTGTCTAGATCGAGCGCTTAAAAACCCGTTCGGCCAAAAAATAGCTAACGACTTCGGAATGGCCCAACTTCCTGGGGGATGGAACTTACCAACATCCTAGGGTTCTCATAAAAGTTTCGCGCGAAATCGCGTTGGCTTGATATTTTAAATTACACTGCAAAGTTACAAGGTTCTCCATATCAGTTAACCCCTTTCCAGCATTTGGAAAAATCTGAAATTTTTCCCTGATATAGATCTTTTAAAAATAACTAGGGTCTTTGTTTTTCATTTTGGCAAAATCTAGCTTTAACTATTTTTTATAAATTTGTGAAAAACTGTCTAATTAAGTTTTCACCTTTAGCGACAATTACGTTTCGTATTCACATTAAACACACATAGTGTTACACCCTAGGAACACACACAGTGTCTTAAATCAAAATTATTTCCTCCAGTTGTGTTACAATGTTCAATTACCAAAATACCCCCGATGAGTGGCAAATTACCGAAATGCCCCCAGGGGTTCATTATCACCCTAACGCCCCAAACCAGCTTCAAAACAACCTTTCAGGTGGTTTACTAACATTTCTGGACTAAAAAGTCCTTTGAAAACTTAACACTGTAAATTACCAAAATACCCCTCTCGGGGTGGCAAATTACCAAAATACCCATGGCATCAGAACAATCTCAAAAGTACTTTGAAATGCTATTTTAAGCTTCCCGAATTCATTCTTGATCTAAAAAGTATTCTACGGACTTTTTGTCCAAAAATCCCGAACCGGTGTCCGGATCGAGCGCTTAAAAGCCCGTTCGGCCAAAAAATAGCTAACGAGTTCAGAATGACACGAATTCCTAGGGGATGGAACTTCCCAACATCCTAGGGTTCTCATAAAAGTTTTGCGCGAAATCGCGCTGGCTTGATATTTTAAATTACACTGCAAAGTTACAAGGTTCCCCATATCAGTTAAACATCGCTAAAAAAAATATACTAGCGTTCATTCAATTATTTTTCATTACTAGCACCAAAATTTACATTTATGCCCTCAAGGTTTTTCCAAAATTACGGAAATACCCTCAAAAATTTAAAAATTATATTTTTACCCCAAAATTATTTTAAGCTCTCATACTGTACTAATACCCGAGCATTGCTCAAAATTAGTGCCCGTTTATTTTTCGGAACCCAAATGGTTATTTTAATCGGCTCCCGAAGTTCGGGATATTATAAGTCTGGTTCAAAGTCTAGATTATTCTAAGTAATGTAGTTTGTCTAGATGACTTGAAAAAATAATCCATGATTTATCTTTGATATAGTGATCAAATCAATTCATTTTTTGGTTAAGAAATGACTTATCTTGAATCTGGTACATTTTATTTGTGATTTAAGAGATAATACCGAAAATAGGGGCAGATAATGCCTTGAAATCCGAAAAAAAATCATTTTAATGGCTTGAACCGGTCAATTTTTGACTAAATGGCAGGTTAGTTCATTTTGTCATTCTTTGATTTTTATCAAATATGCCAGCTTATCTCAATATGCCAGCTTATCTCTAGCCTTGCAAATCTTATCAAATCTGCGACCCTGAGCACTATAGCAAGCAGTATTGGCCTTCATTTTTAGGGGTTAGAAAGCTTATTATCTTTAGAGCTTGTGTACCATTTCTTTGTGAAGTGATACGCTGTCCCTCTCGAGAATCTAAGTTGTTCATATTCACTTTATAAAAGTCTCTTTCTAATCTTTGCATTACAGATCATTCAGAGAACATCCTCGAGTCTTCAAGGCAAGCTACTTTTAAAGGTAAATTTTTATCTTTTTTAGCTTGGAAATCATATAGATTATCTCCCCTTGCCATAGTCGCGTTTTAATTCAAAAATATGTTTTTTACATTTCTGAGTCTAGATCCAAGTCTCAAAGTGTAGATTACTTTCTGTATGATTAAGCCAAAAACATAAACATAACTTAAGGTGAGTCTTATCATATTTTACATGTTATGTGTTCTTAAGGTCAAAATTCAATCAAAATGAAGTAGAGAAGAAAGAGCGCGGCGGGTGCCTAAAACCCTCATGTAATTAGTCTCCGAGCCCACTCTTGGTTTCGATAGATCAGTCATGCGAGGAACCGTAGGTGCTGTCAGAGTAAAGGATTGTCACCTACAGACTCTTTACACCTAACCATTCTAGCCTTCTTGGACACCTTTAGAGTCAGTCTTAGATTTTTCTTATTTTTCTCTAATTAAATAAGATGGCAACTCGGAATTAAAATCCTCGAGGGAATTTTTTTTAAGGTGGTTTGCCACATGTACAAGGGTTGAATCCTTATTAAAGTTCATGCACTCCGGGTTTTGGTAGATTCCAGCAATGTCAGTGATGGTCAAACGCTCCGTTTAATAGTGAAACTTGTCAAGAAAAAGCTAAACCATGTCTAATCATGAGTGGATGGTACCTTCCAGGATCTGGTGGTACCAAGAGTAGGCGAGTCTAGCCAAGGACTTATGAAATTCCCAAAGTTTCAAAGTGTCGTCCTCCCCGTAGTGCTCTAGGGAGCCAGCAAAATGAGTAAGGTGCTCATGGGCATTGCCCTCTTGGATATCCGGGTTGAGGCTGTGGCTAGTAGCCCTGCATTGTTGAGGCATGGTTACTTTGGTGTGTCAGATAAGGGACGAACTGCACCACAATGCTCACCTCCCTTACAGAGTCACCAAAATGGTGCCAAGGAAGTGGGTTCGTAGTAGACGTAGTGGTGCCATAAGGAACGTAGTCTGAGTCAGATGCCAATTATACTGATTTGGGACAGAGTAAGGATGGCGTAAGGGAAGAGACCAAAAGCTTCCCAGGTGGAGCCCGAGAAGTAGCAGTGGTGCAAGGGTGATGGCATAGGGTGAATACATGATGACAGTCACAGTTTAATGCTTAGTTCCAGAGTCAAGGTCATGTGTTAGGGTTTTGTGTGTTTCTCTCTCTAGAATTCTAGAGCAAGAAAGTGAATGTGAGTTCTGAAAGTCTGGAAGAGTCCTCCAAGTGAATTCTAAAGCCCCATATTTATAAGAGTTGAAATGATGATTTGATCAACAAACACGTGGTGCACCCTGAGAGTGACACCTCACCTAGGGGCCCACAGATGCTGGTATTTCACGGACTGTTAAAACACATATTCACCCTGTCTGCCATGCTCAGTGTTGTTCTTCTATCTCAAAAGACTGGCTTGCATAATGCCCATGTGGCCAGAGAGCCATTTTGATCTAGCTACCAGTCTAAAGCCCTTGCTGAGTCCTACAGGGTGTTGAGAGATGTTGAAGTCCTGGCAGTAATTTGGAATCTTAACGCTTAAGTGCAAGTGGAGCTAGACGTGATGCCTTCTAGAGACCTACTCCCGTCTCGAAGTGACTCAGAGCTCATAGTCCCTAGAGGTGTCGATGAAAAGCCCCCAATGCCAGAGCATGTAGACTAATCACACAGACACCCTAGCAAGGATAGTTTCTTAAACAGTAAGCTTACTCCATGGGTAATTCCTCATATCGATGCAGTCAGAGCGTGCCAAGTTAGTGTCTACGAAGAGTGGCCTACCTAACTGGTTGATGTAGTGCCCCAGAAGAGCCGCCTACCCGACTGACCGAGGTAGTGCCCTGGAGGAGTCGGCTACCTAGATAAAGGGGAATTCGAGCTCCCTGGTAGAGATAATGTCTTAAAGTGAGCCTATCCATTAGGCGAGTGTAATACCTGCATTTTCTTTTTCCTAGCGAGAATCTTTTAAGTGCGTAAAAAAAAGAAAGAAAGAACTAAATAAATAAAATAATATGTATTTTAGAAGCGACAATATATATTAGATGTCCGAAAGAGAAAAAGGGAGAGGGAATTACAATTTTTTTAGAAGGTTGGGGGTTCTTTTGTAGATAGGTAAAGTGTAGGGCTAATGGTGCAATTTTGGAAAAAAGGAACCTAGCCTAGGCTAGGTTTGAAAGGAGTTAGTTGGTGAATAAAATGAAATAGGATCATGCCACCACATGCAAGCTTATGGTGACTAAGCTGATTAAAGGATAAAATATTGAGTAAGATGATTATTCTTGGGTGAAAGAAAGAGAAAGAAAAAGAAGAAAGCAAAGAGAGAAGCAGACTTGGAACAAAAAAGAAGAAGAAACAGAAACAAAAGAACTGAAGGAAGAAAAGAAAACAGAATGGAAAAGAAGGCAGCAAAACAGAGGAAAAAATGGAACAGGGATTCGGGTAGGGAGAATGAGAATTCAAACTAACTTTCGGAGATATTCCTTCCCCTTATTATGATTAATTCAGTGTGTGTTTTAGTGTGTGAAGTTTGGAGTATGTGTGTGTGTTTGGGTGCGGTGCAGTGAGGGTAGGCACTGTGAGTGCTTGCAGTGGTTCTGTGTGTGGATTATGGCATATTAGTGTGTATTTAAGGGCTTTGGGTGTGGGCTAAAGGGGGGAAATCCGTGTGTTCAAGTAGGCATGTGTGTGTAGTGGGTTGCTGGGTTTTGTTCATAGCTGCGGCAGTGTGCCTGTAGGTGTAATTTGAATAGTTAATTTGTGTTAATGTCACCAAAGTGTGCCTGTAGGTATGGTTTGAAGGTTTGAATTGTGTTAATGTGAATACAAGTAAAGGAGGGTGATTTTTAATGGGCTTTCAAGGGGTTGGTGGGTGTTTTGTGTGTGCAAGTGCATGTTGAGAGTGGATGTGTGCTAATTGTGTGTGTTTCGGGTAGATATGAGTGTGTTTATGTACATTATATATATATATATATATATATATATATATATATATATATATATATATATATATATATATATATATATATGTGTATGTTTAAGTATTGTAGTTTGAATTTTAAAGGAATTAAAGGGTGTATAAATGGGTAGCAGTGGAAGGAAGTGAGTATGTGGGATTGCTGTGTCTCGGTCACATGAAGAAGACGAAGCCTGCGTGTGAAAAATGTGAATTAGTGTGTGTTGATCATGAACAGTAACTGAAATTGTCGCTAAATATGGATATTAAATTAGGCAGTTTTTTTCACAATTTTTCTTAAATAGTTAGGGTTAAATTTAGGCAAAGTCCAAATCGGTAATCCCTGATATTTTTACGAAACTATGCTCTGAAAATTTTTGGGAATTTTTGGTGTGCCCGAAGGGTGTTAAATTAAGGCACCGATTAACTAAAATTATCGAGATTATTTGCTTAGTAAATTAAGTTATTTTAATCTGAAAATTTTAGGGGGAACCTTAATTTATTGATACGATTCCGTATCTAAATTTTTGTACCATTCTGAGGTTGATAGGTATTTTTTAGCCGAACCGACTTTTAAGCGCCCAGTTCGGACACTGGTTTGAGATTTTCGGGCGAAAATTTTCTAAAATACTTTTTAGGCCAAATGACTTCAGGATGGTTAAAGTATTATTTTAAGATATTTTCAGAGTTTTTCCGGTATCGAAAACCCCCGGGGGTATTTTGGTGTTTTGATCACCCCGAAAGGGATATTTTGGTAATTTTATCTATAAAAGGTATTTTTGAATAAATTCACATATGATAAGGCTATTTTAGCAATTTTAATCACGAGAATGCTATCTTGGTGATTTTAGGATGCGAGAGGTGTTTTGGTAATTTTCTACCCCAGTGGCATTTTGGTAATTTTACACATCTGGTGAGGGGGGTCATTCTAGGAATGTGTGTGAGTATAGTGATGTAAATTACATTCTAATCTTTGATCTATTCCGTTTATGTTAAAGCAAACAATTTTCGGTTAGGGTATCGTAGCTATGGACCAGGTAAGGGATTTCTATCCAAAACTCTATTCGAGGCTCTGTATTTATTTCTCATTGTGCTTGAATTTAATCAATGTATTATCGTTGTTATCGTCCCGTCATTTGGCATGAGAGTTTGCGTTGACCTGGGCTAGTACCTTGATGGGCTAATCGGTGCATTGATAGGCTGGTACCTTGATGGACTAGTCGGTGCATTAATATGGGCTGGTACCTTGATCGGCTAGTCGGTGTATTGATGGGCTAGTACCTTGATGGACTAGTCGGTGCATTGATATGGGTTGGTACCTTGATGGACTAGTCAGTGCATTGATATGGGCTGGTACCTTGATGGACTCGTCGATGCATTGATATGGGCTGGTACCTTGATCGACTAGTCGGTGCATCGGTATGGGATGGTAGCTTGATGGACTAGTCGGTGTATATATGATTGTCTGCATCGTATCTAAAATGTTCCTTTGTTATGTGATTGAACTAGTTATGATTCTTTTAAAACTCTTGAAAAAGAAATTATCATTTAATTGCATCCGTGAATTATTTCGTAATTCCTTCATTTGAGTGACCTTATTGAACTCTCAAAAGCTCACCCTTAATTGTTCCGTTCTGCAGGTGGCCCTCAGTTGTAGTTTGCGTGGGGGAGAGCTAGCATCGGGTAAGACCCTTAAGGTAGCTAGCCTAGTCTGTGTAAATAGGACCCCTGTGTGGGCCTGCATAATTAGTATGTCTGCTAAGAACTTATGTACAAGTTTGTAACAGCTTAAGCTTTGAATTCCTTGTGTAGAACTTTATGCTGTTGGAAAAACTTAACGTTATGTAGTTTTAAGGATCTGAAATTATGCTAGGTACTCTAATCTATGTGATGTTATAGGTTAACGCCTCAAGGGTCTGGAGCAGTAGAGTTCTGAATTTTTGCGGCGTTACAGTTGCTGCCAGAGCTTAGGAATATGATTATGTAGACTTGGAATGTGAGGGGAATACCAAAATTTTTGATAGGATGGTTAGGAAATTTTCTATAGGATTTGTGGATTTAGATGATGAATGTGTTAGTTGATGTCTGTATTCTATGGTTGTAGGAAATGGACTATGCACAGTACGACCTTGATCTTGACAACTGGCTCAACGATGGGATGTTTGAGGAACCTAACCCGAATAAGGATCCGGAAGAGGATCCAGATGACGATTCGGAGGAAGACCCAAAGGAGAATCCTGATGAAGATTCGGAGGAAGACCCAGGGGAGGATCCGGAGATAGAAGAAGGCCCAGAAGAAATTAAGGTAGAAGGACCAATTATAGAATATGAGAATGAGGTCGAGGCTGAGCAGTTTTATATGGCAGACCTCGAACCAGGGCGAGGGCGCATGGTTAGTGTAGCTCAGGTAGAGCAGTGGAAAAAGAAGTGTCGTCGGTTGACTAAGGAGAAGATGATCTGGCTGCTCGATTGGCATCTTAAAAAATTAGTACCGCTAGACCATAGGGAAGTTAGAAGCAGAATGGGAACGTGAAAGACAATCGGTGCATCAGATCCAGGAGCAGACTTGGGAAGCGAGTATGAAGGTGATCCGGACAATTTAGCAAATTGTCCAGGAGTGCCCATCCGATAGAGCCCTTTTTGAGTATAGGCGACGATTGATCTTAGATGAGGGACATTGGAGTTTTGGGTTGTTTGTGGAATGCTATGACTGCTCTTAGACTGAGTCGTTAGGATGTACATTGTATAGTGTAGTAGGGTTCATTTTTGTGTATGGTATAGGGCCCTTCTTTTGTATGTAAAACCGTATGTGGTGCATATATATGCATGTAAATAATAATCTGTAGTTATGTTGTTTCTTTCTAGTTACGTGTTTACATATTTCAGAAAAGGCTAGCGGTATCAATATGGTGCGTGCGGACACTACTACTAGTGGAACTGATCCAGAGGGCCAGGAGGTCCCGATAGGAGAAGTATCTCTGAGAGAGGGGCAACCACAAAACCCCGAACCACTGACAGAAGTTCTGCAAATTATGAACCAACTCATGGCTCTGCTGGCTGCGAACATGACCAACCAGCAATAGGGGGATGCAGAACTCTGTTCCACCTCAACCCCAGCCTCAAGAGGAGAGTACCCTATTTGAGTTTAATAAACAGAATGCCACTAGTTTTAAAGGGTCGTTGGACCTTGTGGAAGCGGAGAACGGGGTCAATGAACTGGAAAATGTTTTTCGAGCCATTCACTGTAGTGAGAGGCAGAAAATTGAGTTTGCTATATATAAATTGAGGAGTGAGGCGGATCAATGGTGGAAGATGGTGGAAGGGAGTCATACTCGTCAACAGTTAGACGGGATAACTTGGAACCAATTTAAAGAGTGTTTTCCAATCGGTACTCCTTGACAAGTTATCATGAACAAATGTTAAGGGAATTTGCAAACATAATGCAAACAAACCATGAGTTGGTCGATGAATTTGAGATGAGGTTTTCACACCTCGCTAGATTTGCAGGGAGGATGTTGCCAATAGAGGCCGATAGATGCTGAAAGTTTGAATGGGGGCTCAGGCCTGGTCTGATAAACGGGGTGATCTCCACCCGATTGACAAGTTACATGGAATGTGTCGACTTAGCACATGCACTGGAGCAATCTAAGTGTGATTATAAGAGGAGGATCGAACAGAGGCCGGGCGGTAATAAGAGGGATAGACAAGAGTTCAACCATAACAGATTTACGAGAGTCAACGGGCGTTAGTGGTTTGTGCAATCATCCCAACAGGGTGCCCAAAGGCCGAGAACATGACATAATCAAGGGTTTAGGCCTACTTCGACCCAGGGGAACAGATTTGAACAGAGTTTTTGGAGCCGACCGGGACAAAGTATGGGTTTTAGAGAGGCGTAAGGCTCGGGAACTTGACCAGTTCAGAATACCCAATTTGGACCACCACACAATGTTGGAGCTCGATCTATCCAGAGTAGTAGCAGGGTAATGGATTGGCCTCTCTAGCTATCCCTTGCGACGCATGTGGAAGAGTTCATAGTGGTAGACTGTGCTACAGAGTTACAGGTAGGTGCTTCTAGTGTGGTAATATAGAGCATTGGGTTCGGGACTGTCCGGCAGCTAGAGGGAGCCAAACAGCTTTTCGTTCTGCACCAGCAGTGAGTACAGCAGCAAGTAATGTCCCTCGACAAGAAGAGGAGAGGGACAGTAGGGCCCTACCCAACAGTCTCAATTTCAGCAGGGGCAGAAGCCTAAGACGTCAGACCATCTGTATTCCATGTCTGCCAATGATGCTGCAACATCCAACGACGTGGTGTCAGGTACGCTTCTAGTAAACTCTTTAGATGCTCGTATATTGTTTGATTCTGGAGCATCGTACTCTTTTGTTTCCTTACTTTTGCATGACGATTGAGGGTAAAAACCCATCCTTTAGATACAGACCTTGAGATAGGCACTCCGTTGGGAGAGTGTTTGACTGTCACTACAGCCCTTTGTGACTGTAAGATTCAGGTTGGAGATAGAAATCTTTCTGTGGATCTTATCCCATTAGCAATTTAGGATTTTGATGTCATATTAGCATATTAGGTATGGATTGGTTATCCTCTAACCATGAATTGGTGGATTGCCATGGGAAATTAGTTCGGTTTAATATCCCGGGTGAGTCCGAGTTTACTTACCACGGGTCCAAACCAAGTGGGTCGGTTAATATTATATCAGCCACAAAAGCACAATGGTTATTACGTCGAGGTTGTCGGTGATACATTGCACATGTCATAGACACATACCAAGATAGTTTAGAGTTGTCATCCATTCCTGTGGTAGTGCGGTACCCGGATGTGTTCCCTGAAGAGTTACCTGGGGAACCGATCGACTATAAAATAGAGTTTGTGATTGATCGTGTTCTCGATGCAGAGCCTATTTCTAAAGCTCCGTATCGTATGGCTCAGAAATGAAAGAGTTAAAGGAACAATTATAAGAGTTGCTTGATCGGGGATTTATATGTCTTAGTGTGTCCCCGTGGGGTGCTCCAGTTTTGTTTGTGAAGAGAAAGGACAGTACTTTGAGACTCTGTATTGACTACAGAGAATTGAATAAGATTACGATCCGTAACAAGTATCCGTTGTCCCGCATTGATGACTTATTTGACCAACTTCAGGGTGCTTATTGTTTTTCAAAATTGATTTGAGGTTTGGGTATCATCAGTTAAAGGTGAGGGATGAAGATGTTCCGAAAACAGCATTTAGGACTCGCTATGGACACTATGAATTCCTTGTTATGCCTTTTGGGTTGATGAATGCCCCAGAAGCGTTTATGGATCTGATGAACAGGGTATTTAAGGACTATTTAGATCAGTTTGTTATAGTATTTATTGATGATATCGTAATATACTCAAAATTTGAGGCAGAGCATGGGAAACATTTGGATTTGGTGCTACAACGATTGAGGGATGATAAATTATATGCAAAATTTTTGAAGTGTGAATTCTGGTTACAACAAGTCGGGTTCTTAGGACATATTGTGTCTAAGGATGGGATCTCGGTGGACCCAGCCAAGATTGAAGCGGTAATTGAATGGCAGACGCCTAGATCAGTAAAGGAAATACGCAGCTTTCTAGGTCTAGCAGGGTACTATAGACGGTTTGTAGAAGGTTTTTATAAGATTGGGGGACCATTAACTTGGTTGATGCGCAAGAATACATGGTTTGTCTGGACTGAGGAATGTGAATCCAGTTTTCAGAAGCTAAAACAAAGGTTGGTAGCGGCACCGGTGTTGGCATTGCTGTCAGGATCAGAAGGGGTTGTAATCTATAGTGACGCTTCTAAGAATGGACTTGGTTGTGTTTTAATGCAGTACGAGAAAGTCATTGCCTACGCATCGAGACAGTTAAAGAGAATCAAGCATCACATATAAGTGTTCTCATCATAAGTAGTAAGATAAGAAGATTAGTCACCGTGAGAAAGTTAGTAATATGGAGTTTGTTATAGAGAATCAAGCATCACATATAAGTGTTATTATCACATTCAGTAAAATAAAATTTAAATTATGAAAATTAAACATGTCCTTAAAGGTAGTTATTTACTATTTAAGCTTTTGTTTTGTACCCAAATAAAAACCTGTAGCATGTCAAGTGTTAATATCCTAAGTAGATAGTTATGTAACATTAAGAAGGATGTTACATCGAAAGGGGCATACTCTTTATATATAGTATTAGGTAAAATCCCGTGCTATGCATGAGAAAAAAGGTAGTTAATTATGAAGTGGAGGAAGGGAAGTCATGGGTAGGGATGACAATTTGATCCATACCCGACGGATCTCCGACCCGTTTTTGGCGCAATAGTAGTGGGTTATTTCGACTTTGGCCGGATCATGGGACAGTTATGATATTTAAATTTAAATCCGCCGCGAGTACAATTCTGGTTTGGTATTTAGTTTAATCCACCCCCGTTTAATCTACCCCGGTATCTGACCCGCCCCTTGACCCATACCCGCCCTTGTTTTAATATATTCTTAACCCTAACCTATTATACAATCTCAGTCGTCCATCAGGTAATATAAGTAGTCACAAGTCTCAAGTCACACAGAAACCCTACGCTTATGACATTTTCTCTACTTTCTC
Source organism: Escallonia herrerae (assembly GCA_033070095.1). Lineage (NCBI taxonomy): Eukaryota > Viridiplantae > Streptophyta > Magnoliopsida > Escalloniales > Escalloniaceae > Escallonia > Escallonia herrerae. The sequence continues at coordinate 172,611 of JAVXUP010000603.1, forward strand.
TTCACTCTCTTCTGCCACGCCAACGATGCCGCTCGTCTCCCCCTTTCATCTTTTCTCTCCCACACACTGTTAACCCCATGGCAATGGACCACCTTCACCGTAACCCCCACCTCATGATGTCAATGGGCCAGGCTTGGGCCGGCCCAGCCCAAGCCCAGTAGGCCTCCAACGAAACCGGGCCGGGGCAGGGACAAAAGAAGTGAAAATCGGGCCGGGCCTGAAAACTGATATACTTGGGCCCAGTCCAAGCCCTGGCCCTAGGCCCAATATTTTAGGGCCGGGCTTGGGTAGGCCCAGGCCCAAATTTTTTTTTTGGTTTTTTTCCCTATTCTTAACTCCTTGTTATTCACATTTATAAATTAAATGGTTGGAGACTTGGAGCAACATCACAAGCCTCAATAGCCAAATGAAACTAGTGTAAGAGGTTCCCCACTGACGTTGTAGTACGGTTCCTGTTACACGAGAGGGGCACTAGCAGCTAAACATGGGTGACTCTCTCATTAGTTTGGGTACTTCCTCCTTTTCTATACACATCCTTATCTTTATTGTAAAACCATGAGCACTGCAAAGAGGTTGCAATCGTCGGAATCATTAACTCATATTAAAAATCTCGAAACATTATTATCTACAATATTAACATCATGTTTTTTTATTTTTCTTATCACTAACATTTTGTCTAGTCATCGAGCCATTGTCATTTGTCAGATGGAGCCTTTTTTCAAATCATGGCCGCAACTAGGATTTTAATTTGGCAAAACATATAGACAAGGGGAAGGGGAAGATATACTTGAACTCACTTTCATCATTAAATAAATGTTCCAGATTTTGCTACATGGCACCAATAAAAGTTTATAGCTGCCAAAAAAATTAACAAAATAGTTGGTTGAAAGAAAGAGTTTTATTTTAGTAAGATACACATTAGAAAGGCCATATGAAGGGTACACATCTTTGTCAGTAAGGTGCACTAGGATTGCCATTAATCTGATTTGATCTCCAACATTTGTGTCAGTTATCTAAGTGACGAAATTCTTTATACTCTGTGGTATAGAAGCCATGGTGCCACCTTTCATAAGGGAAACATCTTGTATTGATGTAGAATAAGTTGCTACAAACCCTGTATGACATTTGATTTCCAAAAATTTTACATTCTGCACGTGAAATTTTTAGAAATATTAATATGTATGTAAACAATAATATTTCTAGCATTCAAATATTCAAACTGATAAAGTTAAATTGAAGATAAATATTTTCATAGGCCATCCTCCTTTTATTCAGGCTTGGGACCGGCTGCTTGTAAACAAACAGACGAAGTTACCTATTTTTTTATATATATGAAAAAATATCTATCTTGTTTCTAAAAAACTATATTTTGTGAAAATTTTTATTCTTAAAACTTGAGAAAAGGAAAATAAAAATAAATGTAGAATGTTTAGATAAGAGAGAGTAAGAAGATTGGTGTGAAAAATTATAAAGGACGGGTGTGAATTTATAGATTTTTCAAAGTTCACAAAAGACCAAAATACCCCTTACAACTAACCGTTTATAGTTGTTGGGAGGGGTAAAAGTGTAAAAAACCTTAAAAGATATAAAAAAAGGTTTACTTGGACCAAAACACCCCCTAAACTTGCCGTTATATAGTTGTTAGGGCTAAAAGTGAAATTTTTGGAATTAGTGGGGAATATAGCTGTTGGGGGGGGGGGGGGGAATTTGAAAAAAGTGGGCCAATTTAGGGCCAAATCCGGGCCATAAATTTTGGGCCAAAACTGGGCCAATTATGGGCCACTTTCTGGGCCCGGCTTTTTTAGGGTAGGGCCAATTTTTCTAAAACCTTGGCCTGGTCCAAGCCCAGGTCCAAGGACCTAAAAATTCGGGCCTACACTGTTCATAATAGGGCCGAGATGACCTGGGCTTTTTTTTCGGGCCGGGTCGGGCTGGGCCGCGGGCCACTCGGCCCATTTGACATCTCTACCCCCACCTAACCGGCCCGTACTCATGGTCTTAAGCTTTCCCAGATTCCATTCTCTTTCTTTCTCTCTTCTTGATCCATCTCCTAAGCATTTCCCAGCAACACTCTCCAATCAAGATTCGATTGAGGTTTACTTTTCTATCTCTATGAGTACACGCCCTCACGAGTACACACACACGCACAAACACACACACATCATATCTACTGTGTGTATTGCATACTATCTCTTGCATTTCAATTACTATCTCTGTCGAATTATTTTTAAATTAACTAATTTTGTTGATACAAAGCTTGTTTCCTAGGTTTTTTTTTTAATAATTTAATGCCTTTTCAATTAGTTTTTGCAGCCAGAAGAGGAGAAAACACTCGTTCTGCATTCAGATTTTGTCGCCAAATGTCCTCAACCGATGGAAGGTAGTCAAGATTCGCTCAATTTAGGTCTACTACTTGTATGTGTAGTTGATGCAGTTACTTTGTTGGATGTTGAACTTATTGTGGAGAATCACCATCAGTTGTCCAGGCAGAAGCGGTTACTAATACGGTGGACACCTAGCCAGTTGACAATCCGCAATCGTTCGCACTTCACATGGACAGTGGAGAAGCTCTTCTTTGGGAATATTGGGCATTATTTGATTTTGTTCTATTTTATCTTCTGTAATATAATCCTATATGATGCACAGATTTTCAACACAGTATTGAACTCCCTCCATCTCACATAATTTGATCAACTTTTTTTACGCAGATTAAGAATTTAAGTGATATATTATGTATTTTACCCTTTAGAGAGGAGGGAAGAAACTGGGCCAAGAGAGAAAAAATGAGTTAGTGGAGTGTTAAATGTGGAGAGAGAAATGAATAAAAAAGTTAAGAAAGTGGGTTAGAAGAGAGAAAATGAATTGATGAAGATTTAAATATGGAGAGAGAAATAGAATAAAAAAATGTAAAAGGGTAAATATATAAAAGTACGTATAGAATCTTTTGTAATTTGGAAATGAGCAATATTTGCGGGACAGCCCGAAAAAGAAAGTTGATTAAATTATGTGGGACGAGGGGAGTAACACAGTTTTGTAAAACAAAAAGTTTATTTTGTATTTTATCTTTTGCAAAATAGTCTTAAATGCACAATTTTGTAAATCAGGGCAGGGCAGGCAGGGGCCGGGTTTTTGAAATGTCCACCGGATCGGGGATGGTATTCTGATCCCCCGATTAGATGGTGGTGCAGGGCAGAGCAGTGTATAAGGACTATCGGGGTGGGTACGGATTTCATGAGATCTGCATCGACCCGCCCCATTGCCATTCCTAGTCATGGTGTGGGATAGTTAGAGTTAATGGGGGTGAAAGTTACTTTATGGGCCAATCATGGTTTGACACATGTTTCATTTTAAAATTCTAGAAAATACGATCAGTCAAATCCAACTATATATAGTATATATTTCAGAAAAAAGAAGATTGCGTATTGAATACTATTCTATAATCAGGTAATAAAATACCAAATTGTTACACGCATTTTGTCTCACCAAACATCATACCACAACTAAAGGCAAATTATGCTAGTAATATTTTAAATCTGATTTTAAACCATGTTGTCTTAGTAATCAGTTTTAGATATACTCCAAAACTAATGGAAAATAATAATGTAATTTAGAAGCATTTATGATAACCATTTTTTTTTTCAAAAATCACTGCTGTAAAATTCTCTTAAATCCTGTGATATTAACACTTATGTGCTACATCCATATTAACTTCGAACCCTTCGTATTGTATAAACTAGTCATCGTCGCACACGCGATGTGTTTGTAAAATAAAGTTAGCAATATGCTTTTTTTATAATATAAAGCTTGATCTTTAACTTTTATTCTAACGAATTTTTTAACTGAACATGATGAATTTAATTTGTTGAAAAAATCAAATATCATATATAACTGTTTATTGTCACATTCCTTAATGTAAATATAAGTTGTGACAACCAAATATATCTTTGTAGGTAGGTTTTAACCATTTAAGATTTTAATTCTACGTCATTGGTTAAAAAAAAATCTTTGGAACACCACTTATCATCATTCTAGATAGGTAGTTATGTAATATTAAAAGCCAGGTTCTCTTTATAAGTAATAATAATACAAGTTAATGTAGCACACGCGATGCTTGTGCAAAAGTAAAGTTAATAATATGACTTATGTTACAAAAAATCAAGCATTATGCATCAGTATTTATTATCACATATGATAAAATGTATTTAAATTATGGAAACCGAACATGTCCTTATAGATAGTTAGTTACTATTTCACTTTCTTTTTTAAAAAAAATTATAGAATGTCAAGTAGCAACATTCTAGTAATATAATATGTCCTCATAGTTAAGTACAATTGCGTGCACAAAAATGAAGATAGTAATATAAAATTTCTATGAAAGCAAGCTTGACCTCTAGAATATATTCTTACTATACTTTTTAATGAATGTTAAACAGCCCCATGTGCAACAATAAAGTTGTTCAAAGTTCGTTAAAAATCATGATATATAAATGTTTTAAATGTGAAAACCAAACATATCCTTAAGGTAGTTATTTACTGGTTAATATTTTTATTTTATGTCATTTTTAAGAAACTTCTCATTGTGCCAAGAGCCACCAATTTAGATAGTTAGTTATCTACACCAAAGATGTGATACAACAAAAGGGGTATTTTCTTTATATATAGTATAGGTATAGATATAAACAACAAAATGAGTATTTCTTTTATATATAGTATAGATATAGACTAGCCCTCGTTGCACGCGCATGCGCATGCAAACTAAAGTTACTGATATGGGTTTTGTGAAAAAAGTAAACATTACGTATAAGTATTTATCATCACATTCGATAAAATGAGTTAAAGAATAAAGTTAAAATTGATATTTTTATATCATGCTTGATATTATGATTTTCATCATATCAACCATGATTTTTTGGACTATTTTCTAGAATGATTTTTAAATTTTAGAAACCAAAGATGACCTTTGTGTTATTTTTCAAAAAATATTATAGAATGCCAAGTGTAATCATTCTAAATAGGTAGTTAGCAATAGTATAGATATAGAAATAGATAAAATGATATAAATATAAAGGGTTAAATTCATGTTAATATCCCGAAAGTACTCTAAAATCTCACTTGAGGGTCCAAAAGTTTATTTTTTACACAAGAATCTATAGTTTCAGATTTGCAATAAGTAAGGACTTCTGTCCAAATTCCGAACGTTATAGGCAAAATTGCCAGGGGCAATTTTGTCAACTCAGCTTTATTTTTTTTTCAAAACTCTAATTTTATTCCAATTTACAAATCATAGCCAGCTCCTTTCCCAATCCCCACCCACGGCCGAAAAATAGAGGCATCGGTAGCCGGTGACGAGCTGTGATAGTGCCAGAAAAACAACTGAAACCATCTCGACCTCGCCAACCCCCAACATCCCTACCCCGTTGCAAACCAAAAGTCACACCGCCAACCATCTCGCCAACTCTGTTGTAAGCCAAAAGTCACACCAACTTCTGACGGCAATCCCGTCAACCACCATTAAGTCCTTATTTAACATGAACGTCCTCGTGCCCCATCTTCGGCGTTGACTTTGAAAAGTTTCTCGGCATTCGATTGGACTACGAGGAGGTAGCCATTGCTGATGTAAGCAATCATGTTTAGTCCACAGGAGTTGTATGGCATGTCGCGCTCCACCGAATTGACCGTGAAAAGCAGAGATCTAGAGAGGATGGTGGCTTCGCCTTTGAGGTTGACTTTCCAAATGAGGTTGTTGGCGGAGTTGGTGACGTAAGTGTTGTCAGAGAAGTCGACGACAATGTCTTTGGTGCTTGCGACGGAGTCAGTGGCGTCGGGCTCATGAAGGGGGGTGAGGAAGAGGCGGCGATGAGAGGGGAGGTCGTAGGCCGTAAGGGCATAAGAGAAGGAGTAAGGGAGGGAGGGGAGTGGATGATAACAAGGTGGTAGTGATGGCAGGGTTTGAAAAAAAACAAAGCTACTCTAAATGACGGTTTTGATGAAAACTAAAGAGGTAGTGATGGTAGGGTTTGAAAAAATACAAAACTGGCCTGACAAAATTGCCATAACAGTTTTGCCTAAAATGTTAGGAATTTGGACGCAGGTCCTTATTTATTGCAAATTTGAAACTACAGACCCTTTTGTATAAAAAATAAACTTTTGGACCCTCAACTGATTTCGGGGTACTTTCAGGATACTAACGTGTATTTAACCCAAATATAAATAGATATATATATATATATATATATATATATATATATATATATATATCTGAAAAGAATGCCTTTTGTTGTGGCACGTCCTTTCTTATGTCACTTTAAAATGGAGAGAGAAACTATTGAAAAATATTTAATTCAAAAAATGACTAGTACTATTTTCCATAAACTTTTTTTTTCTAGTAAAGGTTCTTTTATTGCACAAAATCTCAAAATGTACACAAACCAGAGGTTTACATATTTACAGTGTTATCATCCTTCTACTTCTCTTGTCCTACCTATTTCCTACATACAAATCACCTCATCTTTTCTTTTTTAAACCATGCACACGAAATTCCCAATACTCCATGCTTGACAGAGATCCCAGTTCTTCGCATTTGGTGGTGTATTAGGCCAACTCCTTACCCTAAATTGAATCCATTGTTGAATCACACTAAAATAGCTCTAAGGATTTGTTTGCTTATGTTCAAAGATCCTTGCATTTCTCTCCATCCATAGTCTATATACAATAGTTGCCAATACCAGCTTACCAGCTTAGCTCTAAAGCTCTTGCCCCTGAACTGTTGAGTAGCACATTGTAACAGAATGCTCCAAGTTTGCAAAGGTATCAATACCTTCAATTTCAAGTTTCCAAAGCTGAGCTGCTAAACTTCCTGAGCAAATGAGCAATGCACAAATAAATGATCTATAGTTTCTTGATTCCTTGAGCATAATGCACATTGATCTTTCTTGAGTGATATTCCATTTCATAAGTTTATCTTTAGTTCTCAGCCATCCTTTACAGAGCAGCCAAAGAATCATAGCACATCTTGGAATGTGCCCACTAAACCACACTCGCTTTCACCATGCCACATCTATTGTTTTAGTTTTTATAGCCTCTCAAGCGGTCATGATAGAGAATTGTCTACTGGTTTTTTTCAGATTCTCTAGGGTTTTATCATTTTGCTGAATATTTGGTGTTGTCATATCCCTAAGAGTAGCGTACAACTTTCTCAATTCATGGATCTTAGAGTAGGTAATCTACGGCCACGTTTGACGCAGCTTTTTTTTCCAGTTTTGAAAACTGGAAAAAAAAAGTGCGTTTGGTAACCATTTTTTTTCCTTCTCCAATTTAAAAAACCAGTTTTTAAACTGCAGAGTAAAAAAAAAACTCCAGAAACTGTTTTTTTTTTTTTCACTTTTGGTTTTTTTTTTTTGGAGACCACCACCAACACCCTCCCACCGCCGGCAGCCACCTCCGGCCGCCGGCCACCACTACCGGCAGCCACCGCCGGCCGTCGACAGCCACCGCCGGCCGTCGACAGCCACCGCCGGCTACTGCCGGCAGCTGTCGGCGCCACCTCCGGCCGCCGGCGACCACCGCCGGCAGCCACCTGCGACTTTCGGCAGCCACCTCCGGCCGCTGGCCTCCAGTAGCCACGAGCCACCGCCAGCCACCACCACCGTCGACCACCGCTACTCCCCACCACCACCGCCGCCACGCCCCACCACCACCACCGCCACTGCAAACCACCAAAAAAAAAAGTCAAAATAAAAAGGGTTACCAAACACCAAAAAAAAAAAGGTTATCAAACACCCACTTGTTTTTGTAAAAAAAATAAATTAAGCTGCTCTTTAAAAACTGAAAACCAAAATTTTTTTTTGTCAAACGAACCCTACATGTATTCCCCTTTATAATAGCAGAGACTTTGGTGTTTTCTATAAAACTACTCCACTAAATCCATAAAAGTGGTTAATTACTTGAAAAAAATATGTATTATTCTCAGATTTTCTTCGATATAATAATTCTTTTGCTCTATTGTATTACTAGCGCGATTTAAAAGTATCTACTATAACCTATGTTAATACATTAAGAACCGATCTTGGATAGGACACAAATATGAGTTACTAAAATCTTAAAAATGTTGCACATCGTGTCTAAGGTAGTTTAACATAATAATTATAGCAGCAACATTACGATGATGAATAACCTTAAAATCATTTCGTAGCTACGAGCAAAGGCTAGAAGATAAGAAGCTAGCACCATATACTTTATTCAAGGTAGTATCATGTTAGAGGTTCTGACAAAGTAGTTGTTTATAGTAACACACAAAATAATTATTTCTTATACCAGTGAATATATCCATCTAGAAGGAGATAACATTAGCATTATAAAAACCTTGATTCTTATAAGAACTTAAAATGATGCCTGACCACCAAAAGCTGCACAATATGGCTACGGATAATCTTACCAAAAAAGGTACACTAGTGGGCTGAAAAAGAAATATTAGGAGGTTATTCTATAATATATTTGACCGTCTTATATAATTGGAACCATTAGTTCCAGACCAATTTATAAGTTTGACTCAGTCAAGTAAATATAAATTAACTTCTATAACAGCGTACACGTGACGACACTCGACATGCAAGTTTCAAATTAAAGACATGAGTTTTTTTTTCCTTTTTCGGTGTTCTTATTTTTAAAGAATTCCTTGTGGTCATAGTTAGCCAAGCAGATCATAACATTCATTTAGAGCTCTTGTAGGCCCTGATTCCTCCCCCTTCCCCCAATTACTTTTCTCTCCGTAGCCTTGATCCCCCGTCACTGCTGGTTTTCACCAGTCGGTGGTGGTGTGGTACTTTTTGTAGTGTTCTACGGCTTGGTTTGTTTGTTTTTTTTTTCCTATGTTAGATTACTCTTCAGATGGCTTGGAGATGGTTTCAAGTTCAATCATGGGTTGGTGGTTTGATTGGGGGCTAGATATGAAATCTGCTTATATCTGGTGTCTTAGGGTGGTTTTGTTAAGTGGGTTAGAGGTTTGGGTAGGTTAGGGGGTTGGATGCTTCTTCTTAATAATGTTTTAGGGTGTGGTGTATGGCAACGATGGCGACAACGACATCGTCAAAGGCAACAGTAGAAGTGGCGATGACGTGGTAAGGGCGTAGTTTCATGCTCGGTTTTTTCACCCCCTCCCCCTAGCATGGTGCCTTTTTGTTTATTATTTGTTTTGGATTTGGCTGTTATGAGTAAGGGTGTAGTTTCAGGTTAGGGCTTGTTATCCCCCTCCCTCTAGCTTGGTGCCCTTTCTCGTTGCTGGCTTGGTACTAAGTGGTCTAAGTGGGGAAGAATGTAACACCCCGACATCTTTTGGAGTTATTTAAAATTTTTAGCAGCAAATATATTTTTCTTAGCGTTGATATTTTTATTTAGTAACTTTTAGTGGCGATTCATTTTTAGTATCAGCGTATTTACATAGCAATTTCTAGCGACAATTATTGAAGAAGGGTAGCGTAACAACCTATTAAAATTATTCTAGGGTATAAAATTATCGTAAATAATTATTTCGGGCCTTTTCGCAATTAAAAAAAATATAATAATAAAAATCAGGTAAACTTTGAATGACTACCAAAACTTTAAGGGATTTTTTGGTAAACTTCCATTTAGGGTTTTAATATATATATATAGAGAGCTTATTGTGAGAGCAGCCGTCCAAACCCTTCTCCTGAAAAATTTTGTCTGCGCATGGTTGGGAGAGAGAGATCAAGCACAGTTGGACGAAGGAATTTTCATCAAATAAGAATTCTAGTAAGTTTTCTTTTAGCTTTCCTCATTTATTCCTCTCGTAGATTTCAGTTTAAGGGGAGGCAAGAGAGAACCCGTGGGATTTTGTGGACTTAGGGCTGTGAATGAGTGCATGTTGTTGTGGTCATAGGATATATGATGGCTGAGTATTGTGTGTTGTGTGTGGGAGTGAGAGAGAGAGAGAGAGAGAGAGAGAGAGAGAGAGACTGCCGTGAAGGCAGTCTCCGTGGGTACTGTGTGTGCGATTGGGTGATGGAAGAATATGAAGGGTAATGGCCATGGGAGCCATGGCTGCCAAGAGAATTAAAGAAGCTTGGGCATGGGACAGCAGCGTGAGAAAGGGAGTGAGATGTGGGTAATTCATGCAGTAGCGTGTACGCATAGGTGCTGGGTACAGACGTTTGTGTATACGAGTGTGTGAGTTTGTGTGGGTGAGTAAACTCTATGTGTGTGTGTGTGTGTGTACCCGGCAAAGGAGAGTACCTATAAATATATGTTTGTATATGGGTCGGTGTATGCAGTGTGAGTGAGCAAAGAAACACCACTGCGTGAGGCAGTGGGTTCAATGTCTGCCAGCCATGCATATGTGTGTGTAATTTAGTAGTGTGTGGGTGTGAGATGGGTGTAAGATATAAAGTAGTGTGTTATGTGCGCAAGGAATGAGACTGAATGAACCGCGAGTGAGTAAAGTGTACGTGTGTTTGGGGGGTTGAGTGCTCAGGTGTGTGTGTGTGTGTGTGTGTTGTGGGTGAGTGCATGTGTTTTATATACGTGTGCCTGTGTGTGTAGTGAGTAAATAAAAAAAAAACAAACAAAAAGAGGAGACCCACTACCTCACGAAAATGGGCATTGCAAATGGTTATATATATATATATATTCCTTGTAGTGTGCAAATGGGTATGCATCAGTGCATGGTGACTGAGTGAGTTGAAAAAAAAGGGGTGTGAAAAGCTGCCGGGAATTGTGTGCAACTGTGTGTGTGGTGGGAAAAAAAATGAGATGGGAATGGTACATAGAAGCTGAAAATGGGCTGCCTAGTGTGAGAAAACTATGGTGCATTGTGTGTTTTGAGTGGATTGTGAGTGTATTTCGTGGACAGCCATGAGTTGCATGTGTGCAGCCATGAGCTCTCTGTGTATGTGTTTATGTTTGTGGAGTCAATTTATGGGAAGAAAGGGGTAGAAGATGGAGTGAAGTGTGTGTATATATGTGTAAAAAGAATAGGAGGAAGAGGGAGACCCACTGTCGTGAGGCAGTGGGCATGTTGAAGTGATATTTATATGAAGTTATGTGTTGAAAATATTGGGGAATTAGCTCTGACTGGAGGTGTGTGTTTATATAGTACATGTGTATATGTATGTTTGAGTGAAGGTGTGTGTGTGTGTTATGAGTGGTGTTTCATGTGTGAGCAAGTAGTGGTTATGAGATGAAAGTGGGGAGCAAAGGGAAGTTGTGTGAACAGTAACTATGGACTAGTGACTGGGTAGTGGACAGAGAAGAAGATGAAATGCGTATGTTTGCATAGGCATAGCATGGCTTAGGGTTAGGATCGATACATGCATAGACTAGTGTACATTTATCGTTAGCACCTGAAAATTTACAGTATAATACGTTAGACAATATTAGAATTCTTGGCAAAATTTTATAATTTTTTGAGATCGTATGAATTTATAGTATTTTCTATAATTTCAGATTTGGAAAATTCTTTTGGAGTCTTTAAACCATGAAAATGCTCTGGGAAAAATTAGAGTAGTGTTTAAATAGTATAATAAAGACTCAGTATAAATTTGATGATTTTTGGAATCGATTTGTTATCATTTTCAGTATCGCATTGAATTTAGTAAAACGAAAAATAAAGAAATAGTTTTTATGTCTTTTAAATTATGATTTCAATTTCTATAATTTTTATATATATTTTAAAGTTATTATAAAAATTATGGGACTTGTTTTGCCACTGGAAGTAATTATGGCTATTATTGGGTTTTTATTGTATTTAAAGAAATTATTTTAATTCAAAAATATTGAAAATTTCAGAAAATTCCTATTTTGACTCTTATTAATGTTTTCAGCTATAAAAGAATTTTATTGAAATTTATTATAAATTTTGGAATATAGTTACACGTTAAGTAGCGTACAAGATTTTAGGTTAGCTACGTTGGTCGTGTATGGAATACGTTTTGAGTCGCGTGATTTTGGGATTAGAAGAAAGTATGTGGTGGGTAGTCGATATTAGGGTTTCTAGCATATTATACATAAATTTTGTTCTAACAATTAAATTATAAATTTAGGTTGATTCAGAAAATACCGATCGAGGTTGGTAGCATCGCTTAGCTTGGACCGAGGGAAGGATTTCTCTCCGAACCCCAGTTCGTTATTCTGTTTCAAATGGTTATAATAACAGTTTTACAAAATATATTGATTGTTGATTTCTAGGATTGAAATAAAAACGTTTGCCTTGAAATTGTCCATGAAAGCCTAACTTGAACCTTAAGCGTTCGTTTGGAATTCTTAATTTGTTTATTTTCATCTGTTTTATCGATTCAATTATCATAAAATGTTTTAAATTCTATTTATTACTTCTCAATGTTGACACGAGTTAGCAACTTGGGAGCCATAAGGATGGTCTGTATTGTTGGCGTTATAAGGATGGTCTGTTGGATGGGTTTAACTAGTACCTAGATGGATTAGTCATTGTACATATGCATATGTAAGTGTATCGAGCACTGCCGGGATGGCTTTGCTTCTGTATTGCTCATGTTCAATGTTCCTATTTATGTTTTATTTCACATGAAATGTTTTGAATATTATCCATTCATGCTTTATTATACTTTAAGTGTTTTGAAATCATATTTATTTATGGGATTGAGTTGATACTCACCCTTACGCTTATATTGAAATGATGTGGTTTTCTTTGAAAACCATCTTGAAATTATCATTGATTGTATATTGAAAATCATTTGAATCGTTCTGTTTCTCTGTCTTAAAAGTTGTTATTTGGATTAAATATGAAACTTGTCCGAATCGTTTTACTGTTTTTTTTAAATCTTTGATCGACCTTACTGAGCTCTCGAAAGCTCACTCTCCTTTGACTTCCTTTCCGCAGGTGATCGCCAGCAGTAGGTTACCTGAATAGGGATTAGAGCCGAGGAAGCGAAAGCGAAGAAATTAGATTTTGGTATTCATCATTAGAACCCCTACGTGGGTAAACATTATTGTTTAAATTTTTAAGACCTAGTTTGATACTTCTAATGGTCTACTAAGATTTAAATTTTATGGTTTAGTTGCTCTGACAGTTGTGGTATTTTGAGGTAGAGGATATTACTGTCTTAATGAATTGATCGATTGAGCGTTAACGTTCCACAAAATTTCGGGATGTTACAGTGCATGTGGCCATTGTGGGTGTGGTGGCATGGTCGGGGTAATCGTCTTCTGTTTGTTGAGTTGGTGGTCCAGTGGGGTGCTATACAGGGGCAGTCGTGGGGTGGTGGCACATGGTCGGTGCTTGGCACTGGATTTCGACGAATTAGATAGGTTTGGTGGTGTGTGCTATGTGTTGCGTGGGTTTAGATGATAGCATTGATCATATTTTGAAAGATATATTCGACTCAATAAAGAGTCCGCCTTTAGGGGATAAAGGTTTATTTGAATTTGTACTTTTGTGTTTTTTTATTCCCTATAGGTCCAAGGTGTTAGGTCTTAAATTTCTTGTTGATTGTATTTAGCTTTTTAGGTTGGTTTTTATATTGTCATGCTGTAATTTCTGGAGTCAGGGATGTTACAATATATATATATATATATATATATATATATATATATATATATATATATATATATATATATATGTAACATCCCGGAATTTTCCGGAACGTTAACTCTCGTTGAATCATTTACACTAAGATAATACTATCTCAAACTCAACCAAATAATACCATCAATCTGTCAGAGCAACTACCCATCAATAAAATCATACTCTTATATGATTTCATAAGTAAAATACCAAATTGATATCCTACAAAATTTAAACAATACTCTTCACCCACGCAGGGGTTCTAATAGAAAAACACAGTAACTTAAATTCACTCGCTCGCTTGCCTCTAGTCCAATTTCAAGAAATCTAATGCTGGTTACTACCTGCAGAAAGGAAGTCAAAGGGGAGTGAGCTTTCGAGAGCCCAGTAAGGTTGCACAAAGATTTAAAACAATAGAAACGATTCGGATGATTTGACATTTAAACCAATAGAAAATTTTGAAAGCGGAGAAACAGAGCGATTCAAACAATCTTTCTATATACAATCAAATGATAATTTTAAAAGGGTTTTCCAAGAAAACCACAACATTTCAATATAAACAAAGGGATGAGTATCAACTCAGTTCCCTTAAATCGATAACTATTTTTTTTAAAACACTTAAAGTGCAATAAACATAAATAGGAAACGTTGAACATGAGCAGTACATAAGCAAAACCACCCTGGCAGTGCTCGATCGCTTTACATATGCATATGTACACTGACTAGTCCATCTAGGTACTAGTTAAACCCATCCAACAAACCATCCTTATAACGCCAACAATACAGACCATCCTTATGGCTCTCAAGTAACTAACTCATGTCAACATTGAGAAGCAATAAATGCATTTGATAATATTCAATGAATTTAAATACAATTCAAAATGTTTTATAATGATTGAATTTAGTGAACAGATGAAAGTAACGAATTCCAAACGATCACTATCAGGCTCAAATTAGGTTTTTATGGACAGTTTCAAAACAAACGCTTTTTATTTCAAACATAGAAATAAAAAATCAATGTATTTTGTAAAACTTTTATTACAAACATTTGAAACAGAATAACGAAATGGGGTTCAGAGAGAAATCCTTACCTCGGTCCAAGCAAGCTAAGCGATGCTACCAATCCTCGATCAATATTTTCTGAATAACCTAGATTGGCAAACCATTTGTCAGAACATAATCTATGCTACAATATTATAACCCTAATATCATATACCCCCACGTGCTCACTTCTAACCCCGAAATCGCTCAACTCAAAACACGCCTCGTACGCGGATAAACCTAACCGAGAACCACGTATGATCCTTAACGCGTGTTGATATTTCAAAATTCAAAATAAATTAAAATAAAACACTTTTATAGCTTAATACATTATAAAATGTCAAAACATGAATTTTCTGAATTTTTGATTATTTTTGAATTAAAATAATTTCCTTAAATGCAATAAAAATCCATAAATTGTCAAAATTACTTCCAATTGAAAAATAAGTCCCATAATTTTTATACGAACTTTAATATATATATATATATATATATATATATATAAATTATAGAAATTAAAATCAGGATTTAAAAGACCTAAAAAATATTTTTAAAATTTTCATTTTGCTAAAACCAATGCGATATGAAAATCATAGAAAATCAACTCCAAAAATTATCAAATTCAAACTGAGTCTTATCTATATCATAAAAACATTGCTATAATGTTTCCAAGAATATTTGCTGCGTTTAAAGGCTCCAAAATAATTTTCTAAATCTAAAATTACAGAAAATGTTAAAAATTCATACAATCTCAGAAAATTATAACAATTGGCCAAGAATTCTAATATGGTCTAACGTATTATATTGAAAATTTTCACATGCTAATGATAAGCGTGCATTAACATATGTACATGCAAACTTAACGTTAACCAAATTTACACGCTCCATTCTCTTCTTCTTCTTCTTCATCTCCTCTTATGCACCCACTTCCATGACTCTCTAACACACAGCAGGCCCACGCGTCACACAACAGACCCACCCTGTCTAACACGCACCGTCATCCAACCATTATACACACTATTACCTACGCATCTTCACTTACACACACTCACACTCACATAACCCCGCACTTACCTATATATAATATACATACACCGTTTTATGCCCACTGTCGGGTCTGCCTCCTTTCCTTCTTTCATTTTGTCCAACACATTCACACACTCAACATTATATAGTTGCAGCCCCTCTCTCTCTAAACCCACATGCACATGTAACACTCCAGCCCACACACCCATGAACACAATTTCTATTTCCATACACTCCCTCACAGGCTGTGCAAACCCACATCAACCCCTCTCCTCACAGCCACTTACACACCTAGCTTTCTCTTGGCAGCCTTGCCACTCACACCTACACCCACAATTGTACACACGACCACATGCACACACAGCTTTCGAGCACACATATTCACACATCATACATACACACATTCAAGCACACATGAAGCACACAGCAATATACACACTCAAACACCTCACACGCAGCAATACTCACACTCTTTCATATGGTTGCACAGCAGCCTACATACACATGCATCTCACACACAAAAGACAGCTACACCCACATCTCCTCTCACATCCATGCACCCATTACACGTACATAATATCATACTCACACAGGACACACACACAGGCATAACACACACACGGAGGACATGCAAACACACACATACACATGCACTACCACACACTGCCACACACAACTCATATCACTTTGCACCCTTGCTCCTTCATTACAAACACACGAACACACCCACATCACACTACACACAACAGCCCCTCCCCTCTCTCTCTCTCTCTCTCTCCATGTCTGCCCATTTCTTTATATATTTGCTTACTTTTC
Organism: Escallonia herrerae; assembly: GCA_033070095.1. Classification (NCBI taxonomy): domain Eukaryota; kingdom Viridiplantae; phylum Streptophyta; class Magnoliopsida; order Escalloniales; family Escalloniaceae; genus Escallonia; species Escallonia herrerae. The sequence continues at coordinate 189,046 of JAVXUP010000603.1, forward strand.
TTCTCTTTTTCTTTAACTCACCCAGACTCACAAAAGCACACACCCACTTTGCATTACACAGCTTACATTACTTACACCCACATAGCACCTCACATACACTCACAGTTCTCTCCCATTTTTAGGCACTCACACACACACACACACAAGACACACAGCTGAGCACACAACCGAGCACACAACCACTTAACTCACACACCCAACACAACACACACTAACGGTTGCTGGGTTTTCTTTTCTCTTCTCCTGTCCAAACCACCCACAATACCCTTTTTCCTTGGCAGCCATTGTTTCTGTTCTTTACCCAAAAACACTACACAAAGCACACCCTACACATGCACATAACTCGCTCACTCAAGTTACATTCACACACACGCAGTTTCTCTCTCTCACCTTCCATGGCTGTCCCCTTTCCCTTACACCCCTGCTCACAGGCCATAGTCACAGCCACCATGGCTGCGACCTTTTTAACCCAACCCGTACCCTTCTTAGCAACTATCCTTCTTGGTGATGACTCCATGCTACGGTATTAAGCTGCCACCTAACGGCGCCACCGCGCACACACACACACACACACAAACACCCATATACACATCTACAACACACGTCCATATACCTACCTACACACTCAAACACGATCTCTCCATGACTGAATTCCCTCACCCCTCTTAATCTCGTAATCAGTAATGAACAAGATGAAAGAAACTAAGGAAAACTTATCGAAAAATTTGATCGCCGGAAACCCCTTGTCCCGTCCTTCCTCTTCAAGCCCCCTCATTCTGCCTTCCATATCTTTGTAATGTAACAGGAATGGGACGGAAGCTTGGCGGCTGTTCACTTAAAGTATGTATATATATTACAAACCCTAGATGGACAATCACATAAAATCCCCTATACCTTCTTTTGTCGCTCAAGATGTTACCCGAAACTTTTATTGCAGCGAAATGGTCCAATAAATATCGACGATAATTTAGGTGTTAAGAAAATTATTAACAGGTTTATTACGCTATCTCGCTTCAATAATCGTCGCTAGAAGTTGCTATGTAAATACGCCGATACTAAAAATGAATCATCGCTATAAAAATATATGTCAATACTAAGTTTTAAAATTATTGTCGCTAATTAGATTGTTACTATAAATTCAATGCTAACGATGAAGTAAGAAATTATCGCTAAAGGCTTCTAAAAATATCATTAACGTTAATTGTTACTAAGTAACTCGATAAATATCACTCATCGTTAAACTATATCGTATAATTTCTAAAATTTGTCTTTTAAGATAGCCGTTCGATCACGTTAATTGACGCTAATAATGTTGCCGATAAAATTTCACTAATGGAAATCAGCGTTAAATCTCGCGTATAAAAGTCGTCGCCTAGATAATAAACTGACCGGCTCAACATATCACGGTTCAGGGTGTTACATATATATATGTATGTATGTATGTATATATATATATATATATATATATATATATATATATATATTGGTTTAAACAGGAAAATATTTCATATATGAAAACAAGTTAATTTTCATGGTTACATGAGTAGGCTAGCTACTATCCATGAAAAATAGAGTTTGAAAGTAAACATAGATATAGTTATTTAAGGATTAAAGATTACAACCCAATTGAACTAAGTTTGGTAGAGAGGATGGCCACGGAACAAAATACAAATATTTACATCAATAATGCATCCAAAATACATGTGGCTGCTAAGGAGCAAAATATGGTAGCGCTGCATGCCTAGGAGCAAAAGTTTTAGCTTCCCTTCCTTTCTTTAGTTGGTCAAAGGAAAGTAACTAAGCTGGAGATGATGGAAATCCGTAATGGAAAAATGAATATCCTTCATGAGACCAGCATCGATGATACCACTCCATCTGCTAGGTAGTTGTAAATCAGAAATAAGTAATTTATTGTCAGTAAAAAGATGTAAGTGAGTAATGTAGAGATTTAAGAGCCAGTAAAGATAGATGAGAAAGCCTTTGAGATATGCAGCTCTACATTTGTTTGAAGGGAAAATGCCTTCAAAGTTATTGATATGTAGGTCAAAAGGATTAAGTAAGTCAATTTGCAGTCGGAGATCTCTTGAATCAGAGAATAGAAGAAGAATATGTGATCACTTTTTAGCAAGAGTAAGTAGTGATGAATAATGTCTTGTTGATAGTGTTGGAGATGTAAGTCTTCTTGTGATAAGCTTTCGTGAGAGTCCTTGGTTGGTATTAGAGCCAGTAATCATGACTTAGAACTTGTTGCTTAGCTTTGATACTATCAATGTTCCATCTCTCTTGCTGAAATAGCACTTTATTCTGGTTAGTCCAAATAAGCCAAAGGATGATTAAGATGATATTTTGAAGTTGGAGAATGCAGGATGAGTTTGGTATAGAGATCCAGGCAATTAGCCATTGTTAACCGAGTCGAAGTTGATGGCTTGAGGTATGGAAAGGTTAATGGAAGACCAAAGAGGGTTATTGTTATGACAGGAAATAAATAGGTGTTCAGCTGATTCTTTTAAAGAGTTGCAGAGAGTAGAGTTTTTCTGAGTTGATACTCCTATTTGAAAGAGGAATTTTTTGACAGGGAGACGGTTCAGGACGAGTTTCCACAAGAAGAAGGTAATTTTAGATGGTAGGTGAAGTTTCGAGATAGCTTTCCATACTGGATCCGAGTTAGAGGGCAAACTGACAGAGTGCTGGTCTCTATTGTGAGCATGATTAGAATAAAGATGGCTGTAGGCAGAGGAGATAGAGAATATGCTAGAGGATTCCAGATCCCAGATAGGCAGGTCCATGGAGCCTGAGGGTGAGCTATGGATCCCTTTGATTCTTGTAGAGATGGAGCTAGGGATAATAGCATCGAGCACCTGTTGTTTCCAAAGACAAGATTGAATTAAGTCAGAAACGTATTTTACTTCAAACCCATTTGGTTTAAAAGAAAAGATCCTGTGGGGTGGGTAATTAGGAATCTAGTTATCTTGCCAAATATCAATAGACGTGCCATTTCCAACTTACCGAGAGATTCCTTTGTTGAGAACAGAGATGCCAGAAAGTATCCATTTCCAAGCCCAAGAGAAGATGGATGGCTTTGTGGCGTGAAGGAATTATCGGCATCAACAGTATTTGGCTGTGAAAACTTGTGTTATAAGATAGTTAGGTTTAATGAGAATTTCCCATCTAGTTTTTGCAGGTAACACAAGGTTGAATAGCTTGGGGTTTTTAAAGCCCAGGCCACTACAGTTATTAGGGCCACAGAGATATGACCAGCTGATCGGAGGTAATGTTTTCTTATCATGTTCTCCAGCCCAAAATAAGGAGCTAAAAATAGAATTTAGCTGATTGCAAATGCAAGGAAGATGAATGTATGCATATGATATGCAAGAAGACCTGAGAGTACAGAGGATATGAGTGTGGCCCGTCCGGCTTTGTTAAGTAAGTGACCTTTCCAACCTGCACATCTTGAATGAACTTTTTGGATTAGGTCATGGAAGAGTAATTTCCTGTTAGATACTAAATCCAAATAAGTGCCCAAATACATCCAAAGTTTCTGCCTTGATATCTGGATACATAATCGATCATGATTGCTTGAGAGTTTGGGTTACAAAAGAGAAAAAAATTGTCGAGGTTGATAGCTTGTCCTGATTCATTGCAGTATATTGTTCCAGAATGATCTTCACTATTTCATAATTTAAGAAGCTTAATTTTAAGAAAAGCAACATATCATCGGCAAACACAAGGTGGTTTACAGACGGGGCCGATATGCTTGATTTGATACCATAGATACCTTGGAGCTGTTCCGCTTTGCTGAGAGTGGCTGATAGGACTTCTGAACAAAGCAAAAATAAGAAAAGAGATAAGAGGTTTCCTTATCTGATACTGCACTTAGGATATAGACGCTTGGAGGGTGATCTGTTGATAAGTATCACAAAAGAAATTGAGGTGACGCATTGCATGATTAGCCGGACCCATTGACTCGGGAATTGTAATTTGATCAGCACTACTTGGATGAAGTCCATCGTAGTCTATCAAAGGCTTTGCTCATGTCAAGTTTGAGACCAGCTATCATGACCCGAACCCATAGGTGAGCCCATGAGTTAGGCCCGTGACCGGCCGCAGGCCCACTAAGCCTCCACTAGGGCTTTGCCAGGCCTACTCCAACCTGTACTTAGAATTCATTCTAACTTGCTAAATTCTAAAACAATTCATTGGCTATTACAAGCCTCACATAAAATTTCTTCAACAATCAATTTAAAACTCTCACTTACAAGTCATTGACAACTATGAAAAAATTCGAGGAGACGTATGCTTCAAAATTCTAAAAATACAAATCAGTACTAGCATGTTACCTAGAGATTTATTAAAATATAAGGACTGCATCTCTTCTAGCAGTCGTCTCCCTTAACTACATCCTCGTGACTCTCATCAGTGCCTATTTTATCTAGGTAATCGCCTGAAAAATATTTAAAGAATGAGCTTGGAGCCCAGTAAGCACACATACCATGTCCCTAAAATAGGTTTGAGGGTTTCAAAACATGCCATGAATTTCTCTTTTCAAAATCAGGAATTCAATGTCACCATAACATAACATTCTTCATTATATATACATACATATATGCACTTGCAGAAAAAAAAAGGTTATCAAATTGGAGTATAATTATCAAGAAAGCTCATTTGCATCTATCACAGATAATTCATACTTAGGTGTGTTGCGGTCAGCGTACAAGCCCCCCTGACTAGGGCCTGAAATCCCTCCTATACCCGGGATAATAATCATGTGGACGTAAGGGAAAATCACAAGCAACAGTACTGTGCATCAACGTACACACCCCGTTGACCAGGGCCTGAAATCCAACATTCCCTCGTTGGATATGAGCACAACAACCAAGTCAAGTTTATCATCTCATTCAACATGTACCGAATTTAAATCATTTACTCACAGAACATACCATGGCCTTGCTAACTCAAATTTTCATCAAATGATTTACATGAAAACATAAGCATTAATATAACTTCAAAACTTCCATTTGGTAAAATGACATATACATATACATATATTGGAAAATATGTTGTATGAAGGAGCATGGCAAGAGTACTTACTTTGATAGCTAAGCGCCCCAGACCTGCCCTAGCTCTTGTCTATCAGAACCTAAACAATAAACCATATGGATGTTATTTATTGTCACTCAATCATGCCTAGCTGCTAAATTTTTTCCAAGTGCACAAAAGTACCAAAATACCCCCTAGGCTTGTGTAAAATTACCAAATTATTCTTGACACCTAATGTACCTACACACCCAATATAACTCAAAACATCCTTTTAAAGAATTAGGTGGCTTTTTTCTTGGATAAAAATGGCCTTTTTACGAATTCTCGGTTCGGAACCCTAAATCTTTCCTTAAATTGAGGGCTAAGGTTCCTATTTTAAAATATATTCAAACAACACCGAAATGACACAAAATTTTAGAATCTCAAGCATCTCAATGTGTTTAGATCACTATAAAATGTTTGACTAAAAATAATTTTGTTTACTGTATCAAACAATTCAAAAGCCTATTTTCAATATAAAATCATTTCAGGCCCATTCCATGCCCAGAAAAATCCTAAAATATTCCATGTTGAAGATTTTGAAAAAAAAAAAAAGAGTTTTAGTTTTGTACTTTGTCCAAATATGCTCAGAAAGGATTTAAAAAGTTTTGGACAATAGACTGATATGTAATTCTAGAAACAACATTATTTTCCGCAAACCCTAGTTTTGTACCTTGACCATTTTGAGCCTGATACATGATGAATTTTAAAAAACTCAAAACTAAAAAGTTAAAGTATACTTTCTAAGGTTTTCAAAAATATAAGGGTCACAAAAATCCAATGAATAATGACTTCTCTACAGTAAATCGAATTGGCTGATCAGAAAAGCATATCTCTGTGTAGACCAGTTTTTTTCAATGGATGTTTTGGAGTAGAAACACTACGAATCTCAGAAAAAATCAAAACTACAAAGTTGATGAGGAATTTTTGAGGTTTCTAGAAATATAAATTTCACAAAAATCCCATTAATAATTAAGTTTTCTATGACAAATTGAAGTAGCTGCCAGAAACTAAAAAATCTAAACTTCTGCAGTAAATTGAATTTTAGGTCTTTTTTTAATTTACAAATGTAGGATTCTGAGAAAACTCAAAACTACCAATTTGAAGGCGACACGGTGAGGTTTTCAAAAAGAGCAAAATCATTTCAATTGGATTTGAAATAAAGGAGATATGATAAAAACCTTAACCTACTCTTATGTTGCTCTACAACAACCTTCTTCTCAAACACACCCACATCTCACTCTTTGAAACACACACAATACCCTACCACTCAAACCAAAAATCACTGAATTCATACATAAAAACCTAGCTAAAACACCCAATACATGGCCAAGATTAAAGAAGGAGGCTAAAGATTTTTTCCTTGAAATCTTCTTGCCATAGCTTGCCTGTTCTCTCTCCCTCTCTATAATTTACGTAAAATAAGGTAGCTACAAAAGCTTGGACGATTGTCTTCTAAAGGTCTCATTAATATATGGTTGCCCTAGTTTGAAATATTTCTAGAGACTCCCTTCACACTTAACTATTTTCTTAGTTCATCCACATCACTTTAAAAGACTATAAACTCTTTTGATTAAGATCTAAAACAAAGTTTTTGTTGACTAAATAAAAATTTGGGTATTCCAATCTCCCCATCTCATTAATTTGTAACCTAACAACATTATAAATTGCTGCTAAAGGTCACAATCAATACAGTTGGTGATAATAGTCGCTAAAGCCTCTAATTAATGTATATTACCACAACCATTGCTAAGGAATTAACTAAATTTTTAGGATTCATCATAAACAGTATTCTAGGTGCGGGGTATTACACCAGCAAGGCCTTCAGAGCCCTTCTTCTTTGTTCTAATAATGTTGGTGAGTCCTTGGGCAGTGAGAATATTGTTCGAGATGGCTTTGTCTTTAATAAAGGCATTTTGATATGGAGAAAATATATCAGGGAGGATGAGCTTGAGTCTGTTAGCCAGGACTTTTGACACAATTTTATAAATCGTATTGCGTAGGCTGATAGGTCTAAAGTCAGAAGAAATACATGGTTTGGTTTTTCGGGATAAGGGTTATAAGAGAAGTTTATTTCTGAAAGAATATGGTCAAAGTCCAGAAACGAGAGTACTCCAACTGATATGTCATTCTTCATGAAGTCCCAACATATCTGATATATAAATAGGGGACAAGCTATCAGGTCCTAGAGCTTTCAGTGGTGCAAGGTCAAAAAGTGCTTCTTTAATTTCTTTACCACTAAATGGATGATTGAGAATGTCGAGATTCTTCGCCTGAAGAGGTGCATCTAGAACATTCGAGAAAGTCTGTTGGAAGTCGGTTCTGGAGAGTAGATTAAGTGAATAATGCAGAGAAGTAACTTTAAAAAAAAAACTCATGATATCAGTGTCTGTAGTGCACCATTCATTTCAGTTGTTGGAAATACTCGTAATATGGTTTGTTGTCCGGTGGATACGGGTGGTGGTGTGGAATAGCTTGGGTCACCATCTCTGATCCAACGTGCTTTCATGTTTTAAGCCCAAAAAAGTTCTTCATATTCAAGAAGCCATCCCAGATGTCTTGAGATTTTAAGGCTTTCTTCGATAGCTGAGGGGTTTGGGAAGTTCGCTTTATGATGGCATCACAAATGTGCTTTTGATATTCCAAAATTTGTCCATGGATGCACTCAAAGGCTGTGGAGCTCCAAAATATTAGAGATTTCATGATGCATTTCCCTTTTTGGATAATATATAAGAGGGGAGAACCCATAGATTTGCATTGCCACGAGCTTCTGATCAAAGCTTGGAAGGATTTGGGGAGCTTTCCCCTAGACCACGAGGGAGTGATATCCAATAAGATAGAGGCATGGTACAATATTTGAATTCCTAAATTTTGTACCGTTGCTTGGGGAAAGAGATTTAAACAGCTGGAGTTCGTCATTGCTTTATCCAAAAATTTAAAAATATAGATTGAATTCGTTCGATTATTGGTCCAAGTGAAAGGGGGTCCCATCCTGGTTAAGTCAATCAGACCATGAAACGATATAAAGTCAAGGTATACAGGACAGTGGCATTGGGACCAAATTTTGTCGGAGCTGTTTTTGACTAGGTTATAGTCACATTAAGAAGGGATCCCGAGTTCTGCATAAGTATCTGAGATATGTGGGACCAAGTTTCCTTTTTTTATTTTTTATTTTAAGGGTTAGGGTGGCCATAGATAAAAGCATCCAACCAAAGCCCGAAGGGAGGATTATTGAATTTGAGGAGCAGAAGATGTTTGTTCGAGAAAATTTCAGAGGCTGAAACAGAGGGTTTCCAAGCTAGCCAAAGGCCACCGCTAGTACCTCGATGGCTAGAATTAGTTATAGGCTCAATGCTAATAGATGAGGTGAGCCCCAGTCTTGAGAAGAGAGAAATAACATTTGATGATGAGATGACGGTTTCTTACAAGAAAAGGATACCAGGGTTGTATTTTTTGATCAAGTTTTTAGCTGAGCGAACCTTTTGGGGTTGACCAAGAGGATATATATTTCTTATAGCCTTCTTTTTATAGAATGCAATTCATAGGGTTAGTAGCCTCATAGTTCTCAAACAAACTAGGACCAAGACTAAAAGGATGTTTGAGATTGATTCTAAAATAATCAAACCTGATTAAATCGAGATTAAAACAGGTTTGAAGTGTTTGAAAAAAAAAAACTGATTAAATATGTTCCAATGTGTTCAAAACTGATTAAATCCTGAATCCTTATTTCTTAGATTCTAGGTTTGACCAAAAGAATTACCAAAATATCCTCACATATACACAGACATTAAATGCTCTCTTTCTATTTGAATACACTATATGGTAATTTTATCACACCAAACCTACTTTAATATCTTTTTATCCAAACATCTTCAATAGCTTTTAATCTAGAAATATTAAAATAGATTTTAAAAATAAATTCAAATTTAATTAAAATTTACTTTTAAAAATCAATCTCTAACTACCTCTAAACGTACAAGGGTCTGACTCCTAAAGATATACAGGGGTTGCTAAGGCTAACTTCATTTTATTGGGAGTGGGGCTGATCAGCGGGAAAATGTTTAAAATTCAAATTTCAAATCAAATTTGTCTTGCTTTATTTTACCGTTTCAATTTTTTATTATTTCCTAAATATAAAAAACCATCGGAGGACGCCCTTGAGCTTTTCCTCCACATCACGTTCCAATAGTGAGTCCTTTTCCCCTTTACGCTCTCCTTTCATTTCCTCAACTCTCTCCACAAGGTAGTGAGTTATTTCCCGTCTCCCCATAATCCATCACTCATTCTTCTTGATAACTTGCCAAGTCTTGTTGATTTTCTTATGTATCGTTGTTTTACAGATCTCGGTTGAGCAATCGATCAAACCCTAAGTCTCTTACGCCAAGTTGAACAGTTCAAACAATGGGTCAGATCCAGTACTCCGAGAAGTACTTCGATGATTCCTACGAGTACCGGTATAATCAATTGTTCTTGATTTGATAAGTTGCATTTATTTCCTCAATTTCAAAATTTAAATTGAGGTATTGTGGTACGTTTGTTTGTGGCGTAATGACAGGCATGTGGTCCTTCCTCCTGAAGTGGCCAAACTGCTCCCCAAAAATCGGCTTCTCTCTGAAGTAAGTACTAAGTACTAATTGGCGATTCTTTTTAGGGTACTTGTAAGGTTTATCTTTTGTTTGGCTGTTGAGGAATTGAAGCACTAGCGATTAGGTTAGGATTTGTGATTACTTTAGTAGAAAATTTCATTCTACAGTCCAGATATTCAGAATTAGTGTCAGTCAGTCAGTACCAAAAGTGGTTAGTAATGCTGATTTTTCTGCAGTTAATAGAGAAATGTTATGGATTATGTGCCTCTGCTAAATTGCGATGAATGAGTATGAACATTCGCATGTGTTGCTTTTGGCCTTCTATTAGGGCTTGTAAAGTTTGATTGGCTTGGGATGAGAATTGGCTTCTATTCAGGTTTGGAAAGTTTCTTCTTGAGAGCATCGGTAGAAATTAAATTGGATTTCTGTATTTCTATGACCTACTATTGTAGTTTTATCAACCAGCGAAACAGCAACGTAAAATTATTGTTAGTACTGGGTTTTATGTGCTGTTTGCATGTAATAAATCGATTCCAGGATTTTGAAAAAAAGTCAAAACGGAAAATTTAATGATTGGAGGAAGTTAAACTCTGAACATTAATATTACCTTGTCATAGGGCGTTGTGAAGGCTGTTTTGCTTCAGCTGTACAAGTGACTTTTATATTTGGCTACTCTGAAGTGAAACTATGCATTAAAATTGGACTAGTTTATCATGTTCAGTGTGCCATAGAAGTGAGAAAGACACAGTGGTTTTTGCATTTTGGATTGTTTTGCTCCATGTGTCTAGAGTATTTGGCTACTGCTATGTTTCACACATTTCTTATTAGCTACTGCAAAGTAGCTAATTATATTAAAATCGTCTACCGAGAAAATGAAGCAGTGAATAGAAAATTGGGGCTACTTTATTGTCGACATGCAAACCTTTTAGTCTCAGAGAAATTACACATTAAAATGAAGGTCTACTGGTGATTATTGCTCCAGGTTCTCTGCAATTTAGTGAGTGATACCGTGTTTCTCTTTCTCAGTTGCCAATTTTATAGAGATCTGATTGCTATGCGACCTGAATTTATGATTTATTCTGGTTCCTTGATTTTGAAACAGATTAATTGATATTATATTTTTATTTAAATTGCTTGATTAAACTTTGTTTTGTGGCTTGTTTTATGCTTTTTTAGAATGAATGGCGTGCAATTGGAGTTCAGCAGAGCCGAGGTTGGGTTCACTATGCCATCCACCGACCAGAGCCGCATATTATGCTTTTCAGGAGGCCTTTGAACTATCAGCAGCCAGAGACTCAGGCTCAGCATGCTCTGCTTGCTAAGTGAAATTTGTAGATCTTATCACCTGCACCTGGTTGTCATTTCACCTTGAAATGATGCTTCCTTATGGTTTATGTTGTTAATTCAGAATGTTGGTATTGTGGAAATGGAACTGTTAAATTCTCTAGAATATGGAGAATTTCATCTTGGCTCTTGGTAATATGCTTGTAGTTTGAGTTTGATATTCTTATTTGTCATATGAAGGTGTACAATGTCGTTGTGGGTTTATTAATGGTTTTGATTTCTTAGTTATGTCGTGAATTTGGTTTTTTTTATTTATTTATCTAGGTTGCAAGCTCTATCATGTAACTTTGCTACATATTTGAGTTGCTGGTCAAAGCTTCGCAACTCTGACAATATTTGATGTCAATTAGGTTGTTCAGACTCTATGTTGAAGACTGGGTTCTGATGAGATTTATGTTGGGGCAGTGCTGGTAGGTTGGTAAGACCTGCAATAAGCTGTGAAGTTTCGTTCTTGTAGATCTCAAAATAAGCTTGACACTTTGGCTAAAGCACCTCACCCACATGTCTAAAGAGGTGATCATGTTTAGACGCCAGTAACATGCGCTCCATACTGGTGATCTCATTCCTTAAAGACGTTGACAGAAATTTCCATTTTGAAGCCACGCCGCTGGGAACGAAGCTCATAGGAGCCTCTTTCTTTAAAATGAACGCTTGTTTGCCGCAGGCTCTTTCTTTTTGTCCACCTTTTTCTTTTGGGAAAACTAACGATCCTCTATACTTTATGCTGGCTTTTCCTCTTCTACTTCAAAATTTAAGCACTTAACTCACCATACTTACAAAACTTAGGCACTTTTAGTGGAAAAAATCAATTTTAACAGTGCATGGTTAATACATGCGTTGAGTAACGGTTATTTTAAATAACAATTTGCCCTTCTTTTACCTCTTCTTTCCTCTCCCGTAGGACACCCTTGCCTCCTCCATCTTCCTAACTTTGCACACACTCCCCTATCAACCCAGTCCCCCACCCCCTCCTCCTTTCCTCTTTCCAACTTGGCACACACTTTCCCCATGTCAGCCCAGCCCCCCACCCCCTTAGAGGTGTCAAAAGGACCGAGTCGCCAGCGGGCTAGCCCGACCGGGACCTAAAGGGTGAACAGTTCAACCTTAGTTCATAGGGCTAAGGGCCAGGCTGAATGATTTGGGAAATGGACCCAGCCTGGCCATAAAAAAGCTCGAGTTTGGCCCGGCCCTGGTGTCACCCCCTTATAATTTTTCTTTTCTTTTAGTTTTTTGAAGTTTCATCTTATTATATTTTTCTCTTTTTTACGTTTTGGATTTTTTGGTTAAATTAATAGTTTTGGAGGTGTTATTGAGTTCACCTGATCAGTGTTTTTTTAACACACGTAGTGAAGTGTGGGTGTGTGGTGACGGAGACGTGTTTTTTTTTTTTTTTTTATGATTTCTAAGTGGGCTTTCATTTAAGGGGAAAGTAGGGAATGACCCCCTCTACTTTACACGTTGTGCGATTTGCCCCCCTTCACTTCCAAATTAACCACTAAACCCCCCCACACTTACAGAAATTGGGCACCTTAGACGGAAACCGTTAAATTTAACAGCGCGTGGTCAACACGCGCGTTGACTAACGATTTTTTTTTTGTAAATGATGTTTTTGCCCATTCTGTTAGGGGTAATTAACTAATGACCCCCTGTACTATAGACGGTGTGCGATTTCCCCCCCTCTATTTCAAACATAACCACTAAACCCCCCCCCCCCACACTTACGAAAATTGGGCACTTTAGACGGGTTCGTTATGAATATTCGTGAAATGACCAAAATACCCTTATTTCCTTACCCTATTTAAGTTTAATACCATTCTTTCAACTTCTTTTTCTCTCCTCTCAGACTTTTTACTCAATCCCACATACACACACTCCACGCACACCCAGCACGCACGCACGCACGTGCACACACACACACACACACACACACACACACACACACACACATATATACCCTAAACCCAGACACAGACGCGCACCCACTTCAAACATACACACACGCTACTCGCATGCGACTGTGGCGGCAACGTCATCGCGAATCTGGTGCAGCCCCAGCGGCGTGTAGCCAGTCACGGTGGTCATGTGACGCTGCTTGGCGCGATGTTGTGGATTGGGGTGGAATGACGACGGAGGTTAGACCTGCGATTTGGGGACGTGGTCGTCGATCGTGGTGGCAGGGATCTGGACGGATGTGCGGCAATCAGACACCGATAGCCTGTGTCTGTGGGGATTGATGTTACCGGTGTTGATTGCGTCGGTCGGTTGGTGGCCGATGAAGAAGCCCCACTGGCTTGCAGACGCAAGGTGGTGGGAAATGGCAGCGATGAGGCAACTCACGACGATGTGTAGCCAGACAGTATAAAGTTGGGGGAGTTGGCCAGAATGGTGGTTACTGTGACGCTGATCATGATAGTTGTTGCGCCGGTGATATACCAACGGCAATCGTGGTTCCTTTTTTTTTGTAACTCCCTGGTGGTCAAAGAAAAAGACCAGTGGTTGTGCTCAGTGAATCACCAATTGTAGCGGGGTTGACCAGAAGAGGAGGTGCAGATTGCAGCAATCCCTTGTTTGCAATGAATCTGGTAGCGCAGAATGGGGTGGGGGACTGGTCTAATGGGTGGGGGGTGGGGAATGAAGGGGGGGCGGGGGGGAGGGTCATGGGCAAAATTGTCATTTAAATTTAACGGTTTCCATTTAATGTGCCCAATTTCTGTAAGTGTAAGGGGGTTTAGTGGTTAATTTTGAAGTTGAGGAGGGGAAATTGCACACCGTGTATAGTACAGGGGGTCATTAACTAATAAAGAAATAAGGGTATTTTGGTCATTTCACACTATTCATAACGGACCCGTCTAAGGTGCCAAATTTCTGTAAGTGTGGGGGGGTTTAGTGGTTAATTTTGAAGTGGAGGGGGGCAAATCGCACAACGTGTAAAGTAGAGGGGGTCATTCCCTACTTTCCCCTTCATTTAATGTTTCTGTTATAAAATTTGCTTTGTCATTTATAGTTTTGTTTTTGTTTCTCTTAATGGTGGCTTGTTGTGGCTTTAATTGTATATTTATTGCTTCTCCAGTTTATTTTTTGGTTAAGACTATTTATGTGTTACCATTTTCAGCACTTTTCACATATATGGGAAATTATATTTTCTTGTAATAATTTACTGTTCATACTGTTTTTGGGAACAATTTATATGTAGTTAATGCAACAAGGCATATATAGTATGAAGTGACTTTGGTAAATATAACTGGATAATATGTGGATTATATTTTTCTTAATAAGAGCAAAATTTTAGCAATTATTTTCTAATTTTACACTCATCCTTGAAATATGTAATCAAGTTGGAGTAAAAGAGTTGATAGCATAATAGAGTGGGTACTTTTTTCCGCAACATAAAACATGAAGAAAAAGATTTAAAAAAAATTAATTTAGGCTCGGGCTTGGCCCAAGCTCGGCCTAAAGCTAGGGCTTAGGGCCTAGGCTTCGACCGGGCCCTAATATTCCCCAGTGGGCCCAGCTTGGTGCCCTGTGGCCCAAAGCCTTGTATGGCCCGTTTTCTCCTGTGGCGGCCCGCTGGGCCTCTGTTGGCCGGCCCAAGCCTAGCCCATTGACATATCTACACCCCCTCTTTCTAACTCTACACACATAATCCCACCTTCAGCCCAACCCCCCTTCCCCTTCCACCTCTTTCCAACTTTGCACAAACCCACGTACCCACAGCTCCGCACATAGTACCTTCAAACAAAGTCCCTATCTACATTTTTTTGGGTTCGTTAATGTTGGTGGTGGGTTGAGAGTGAGGTGGAAGATGGTGGCTATGGTGGCCGGTGCTGGGTATCAACAAATAAATCGGGGGGAGAGAGAGAAGAGAAGATGGGGGCAATTATGGAAAATTGTTAACCACTCCTAGGAGAGGCGGTTAGGCGAGAATTGTGTAAAAAAAATATAATCTGGGCCGTCTACGATCACACGTGGACAGCCAGATGGTTGGTGGAGAAATAGCTATTTCTCCACTGATAGATATGGATCGGCCTCCATATATATATATATATATATGGGAAGGGAAAAGCGAGTCTGCAGCAAGCCGTAGACAGCTTATCCGTTTTGGCTTTAAAAAAAAACACCCACTCTCGGTATTGTCCCACTCTCTCCCTCTCGTTTCTCCACTTCTCATACCCTTCTCCCTTGCATCTCCATTTCCCCACACGCACCATTTCTGTATTGATCCCCCTCTCCCTCTCATTTCTCCATTTCTCAACTTTATCCCTCCTCCCTTGCCTCTCCATTTTCAAACAGGTAGAGCATTCACCGTTAGGAGTCAGTGGCATCATGGGCATATGAATAGATTTCATTTGGTATCTTTTCCTGAACTCTTTATTTTTCTCTTTATCATGATAAATATTTGATGAAAGTAGTGCAATTATTGTGAAATTATCAATTGGGTTACAATTCCTTTAGTCAGTTATTGCATATACATCACCACTGTCTAGAAAAGCTGTCATTTGATTACTTGTTTTGTTCCCTGTAAATGTTAATTGTCCACCGTTTCAGTTCTTACCCAGCCCGCTTTGTTAAATAATGCATTTGATGCTTTGAGCAATCAGATGTATCCATTTCATACTTTTACTTAGAGAGAGAGAGAGATGTATCCATTTCATGCTTTGAGCAATCAGATATGTGTGTTTTCGGGTGTATGTTTAACAGAAATACACAGTATGTTCGTTTCCAGGTTTATAAATGGTTAACAAGGCTATGTATATGTATGTTTATGTGACTGTCCAACTTGTAAATTTGGCAGAATTACATGGATAATGACGCACATTCACAAATGTCACAGAGAAATTTTCAATCGATTAACGATGTTGATGAATCTGGGTACTTGGTTGATCATAAGGGTCTTGATTCATCTAACTCCGACGTTTTAGAGATTGAGAATCCCCATTTTGGGGATGGTGTACAGGACATTGGTGAGGCGCAAACTATCACCATTGAAATTATCACCGTCCAAAATTATGATGCTCGTGATGGTGGTAAGGGCTGTAGTGAATTTGATAGTGAACAAATACTTGGAAAAGTTTTTGCTACGGAAGAAGAGGCATGCTTTTTCTACAACCATTATGCTTTAATGAAGGGTTTCGAAACTCGTTTACACTTTTCAAACAATACAGGGGCCATGAAGCAAGTTTACAGAAAGCAACTCGTTTGCAACAAGCAAGGCTTCAAGTGCTTGAAGGACAAGAGACATATTGGGAGACAACCAAAGCGTTGGAGGGAAACAAGAACAGGACGTGAGGCTATGTTTCAAATTTCTTTATCAAAAGATGGGTGTTGGTTTGTTGAAAAGTTTAATGACATGCATAATCACGAGATGATCAATACACCATCTGAAGTGATCAAGTATCGCTCTCATAGTAAGTTTCATCATTCACATGCTTGTAAAAGGCTCGTATCAAATTTTAGTGAAAGTGGATTGTGACCATGCCAAATCACAAAGGCAGTGAACATTATCAAACCATCTGAAGAAGTTGATACCACTCCAAAACAGTGTTCAAGTATCTTGCGAAATGAATGAAAGAGAATGTCTAGGCATTATTAAACATTTCCAGGAGAGGTCCATTTCTGACGATTCCTGATACTTTGCCATGGAGTTAGCAAACGATGGATCCCTAAGAAGTGTTTTTTGGGCTGACGGAAGGTCAAGATCGGCGTACACACAATTTCGGGATGTAGTTGTATTTGATGTGACCTATAAGACAAACAAATTCAGGATGCCATTCGCTCCTTTTGTAGGAGTGAACCACCATCGGCAGTCCATATTATTTGGTGCTACATTGTTAGATGATGAAACGGAGGCAACATTTGTATGGTTATTTGAACATCTTCTAAAGTGTATGTTCACTATACCGTCAGCTGCAATCATTACAGATCAAGATGGGGCAATGGGTAATGCAATTCGTAAAGTCTTCCTCGAGGCTCGACATCGTTATTGTGCATGGCACATTAAGAAGCATGTCATGGAGCATCTTCAGCCATATCGAGCTCACTACAATGACTTTCATGAGGCACACGCTAACTGGGTCAAAAGCCGAACGATAGAAGAATTTGAAAATGGATGGAAAAATTTATGTCAAAATTATGAAATCGATGAGAAGAGTTGGTTTGCAAACATGTATAGCAAGCGCTAGCATTGGGCAAAGGTGTATTTGAAGGACATTTTCTTTGCTGGAATGACGACAAGTGGACGAAGTGAGAGCATACATGCATTTTTTGATGGGTATGTAAATTCCAACACAACGTTAAATGAATTTGTTAAACAATATGATAAGGCGGTAACTTCTCGAAGACGTGCAGAAGAAGATGAGGACTTTGTGACTAGGAATTCAAAGGCAGTGTTCTATTCTGGTCACCCAATCGAAAAAAGAGCTGGAGAGTGCTACACTCGTAACTTATTTGAGATCTTCAAAAAAGAGTGGAAGTCTAGCTTGAATTGTGCTCATGAAACATTGACTAAGGAGGCCGAGTTGATTAAATATACTGTGGGCTTCATAGATGATGATAAAAGAAGATGGAGAATAGTTAACTATGACAACCGTGAAGGTGTAAGGGCTACTTGTTCATACGCTAAGTTTGAGACTAAAGGTATATTATGCAAGCACATTCTTTATATCATGAGAAAAAAGAAAGTAATGGCCCTACTAGAGCATTACGTTCTACCTAGATGGACTATAAATGCCAGGTACAAGGTAGGAAATATTGGTTGTGAGTTTAGAAAACTAGTAAAGGTCAAAATGAAAAAGAGCTTAGCCCTTTAACTTTGTGGTCACTTTGAGCAAAATTTAACAGAGTGATAGAAAATGCTGACAATTTCTCGTCCGATGTAGAAAACCTTGACGCGTTTAATATTTTGGAGGATCAAGGTAGGAAAGAAATGGAAAAACAAATTAGTAACGGGGAAACATTAACTCAAGTTGGTTCAAGTGAAAGTGCAGTTCTAGTGGGAGCTATGCAACAAATCACTGTCAGAGACCTAGCTGCTCCAATTAAGACAAAAAGATGTCCAAAGGTTGCTACCAGGTTCAAATCTAGTATGGAGTTGGCTAATGAAGCCTGAAGCCAAAAGACAAAGAACTTGTTCTTATTGTCATGTAAGAGGTCATAATATTACTGGATGTTCCCAAAGAAAGGTATGCAAACAAGCTGATTAATGCTTTGTTGTTTATTATATATATATATATATATATATATATATATATATATATATATATATATATATAGAGGGAGCTGATCCATTGCTCGCGCTAGCAAATGGAGTTAAGTTGCAAGCGCGATCTGACCGTCCATCCTGAAAAGTGGACGGCCCAGATCGCGCCCTTTTCGAATACTGTCAGTCGTCCGCGACACTATGTCGCGGAAGGACTTTTTTACCTTTTTGCCCCTCCGCCCCGTCCGCTACACTGTTTCCCGGACAACAAGTTTTATGTTTTTTTAAAGTACGTCCGCTACATTATGTAGCGGACGTACTTTAAAAAATCTCGTCCGCTACATTATGTAGCGGACGAGTAGGCAGTGCTTTTTTCCCCATTCTCTCTCATTTCTCACATTATTTGTCTGACATGTTCTATTTCTCTCTCTTTCTTCCCTCATCAATGCTCATGTCTCTTTCTCTTTCTCATGAATATTCTCTCTCCTTTCTCTTTCTCTCACCACTTTTTATTTTCTCTCTCATCCTCCCCCTCTCTCTCTCTTTCATGTTTATCCTGCTTCACTTCACACACAGAGTAGAGAGAAAGAGTGTGTCCGGCCACCTGCAGCTCCGTCGAACAGAACCCGTTCAAGTCCATCAGCAACAAGTTTTATGTTTTTTGAAAGTACGTCCGCTACATTATGTAGCGGACGTTCTTTAAAAAATCTCGTCCGCTACATTATGTAGCGGACGAGTAGGCAGTGCTTTTTTCCCCTTTCTCTCTCATTTCTCACATTATTTGTCTGACATGTTCTATTTCTCTCTCTCTCTTCCCTCATCAATGCTCATGTCTCTTTCTCTTTCTCATGAATATTCTCTCTCCTTTCTCTTTCTCTCACCACTTTTTATTTTCTCTCTCATCCTCCCCCCTCTCTCTCTCTTTCATGTTTATCCTGCTTCACTTCACACACAGAGTAGAGAGAAAGAGTGTGTCCGGCCACCTGCAGCTCCGTCGAACAGAACCCGTTCAAGTCCATCAGCAACAAGCCGTACTATATTTGTTGCCGATCTTGTATTTCTTCTTGTATTTTTGTTTTTGTTTTGGGCAATGCTTTGTTGATTTTTCGTGAGTTGGATTGGGGCTCTTTACTGGGCTCTTTTTTGGTCAAGTGATGATAAGCACTGAAGAATCTTTTTTGCATCTTTCTACTTGTTTCTTGGCCAAACAACAACCCTTTGAAGTGCTGAACCTGTAAAAGCCTCCATAGGAATTAAAGAAGGAAGCTGCATCACCAAAAATTCCTTACAAGAAAACCAGAAACTCATATGAACCCACAACCACAACAAAAATTAAACTCAAATGAACCCACAACCACCACCATTTGGCCACCGCCACTGAACCCATCGCCACTGCTACTGAACCTCTGCCTCCCCGAACCACCACCATTCAAACCTCCACCATCCCAAATCTCTATGCAAGATAAATAACTAATCTAAACAGAGAGAGGTAGAGAGCAGATGAAGAATTAAGTCTCAAAATTTCAATTGGGTCTCAAAATTTCAATTGGGTCTCAATTTCAATTGGGTCTCAGTTTTACCACCCAAAATGGGGTTGCCACAGCAGGTGGATTGCTTCCTTCCTCTGTCGTCGCCGGAAGCGGAGCTGTTCTAGGTGGACAAGATGGTGTCCATCCCGCGGTCGCCGTTGTTCTAGGTGGACGAGATGGTGTTAGGCTTGGTCCTGGTGCTATTAGTTGAGCTCTACTGCTCTCTCCTACCCCGTCGGCGACAGCTCCGAAGCATGACTAACAATATCACCGCTACCGCCGCCATCGTCGTTGCCGCCGCCAACGCTGATTCGCCTGATCAACCGCGAGGTCCAACAGCCGCTGCTGCTCCTCCTAATGGCAACTTCTTCGCACAAGGGGTTCTTCGAGCGCCAAGAGGCTTTCTCTTCCCTTCGGTTTCTGGCATGGACGAGAGAGAGAGAGTTAATTAGAGAAAGGAGAGAAAGAGATAAAAATGAAGAGAGAGAGGAGAAAGAAAGGGAAAATGTCAGAACATTAAATAAGGAAAAGGAGAGAGAAAGAGGAAAATGTCACAACAAGTTTTATGTTTTTTTAAAGTACGTCCGCTACATAATGTAGCGGACGTATTTTAAAAAAACATGAAACTTGTTGTCCGGGAAACAGTATAGCGGACGGGGCAGAGGGGCAAAAAGGTAAAAAAGTCCGTCCGCGACATAGTATCGCGGACGACTGACAGTATTCGAAAAGGGCGCGATCTGGGCCGTCCACTTTTCAGGATGGACGGTCAGATCGCGCTTGCAACTTAACTCCATTTGTTAGCGCGAGCAATGGATCAGCTCCCATATATATATATATATATATATATATATATATGGTTCTATCTCATTTTTATTAACTAGATTAACTTGTGTCCCTGTTTTATTACACGCAGAAAGATTTTCGATTTGATAGCTCCCTTCAATCCAAAGAAGATGAAGATTCGTATACTGGTTCCTGTAAATTGGATGAAATGTACATCACAATATCAATACTCTACCTAATTTTTATGGACAAGTGCTTTTAATGTTTCAATGCAGTCACTTTCTCTTCTCAAATGTTTTAATGCATGAATGTGTATGTGTTGTTTTCTTGTAGAAGTGGGTGAAATACTCACACCTATGACTTTCGTGTAGGTAATTTGATGATTGATGCCGAGTCATTGGAACTAGAACGGATGTGTTGCTGATTTTCTAGAAATATATTGACTTCCATTTGTCTTTGTAAAGGAGAATTACCATTAGTTTGCATTTTCAGTTAACTTTGTAAAACTTTCATAGGAAAGACTGATATGTTTTGCAATTGGTGGCTGATAATGAATGTTGTTTGATGTTGCCAATATACATGAACTTCTAGATTGTTGTGACATTGAAGTTCTTAAGAGTCAGTTTCCCCCTTTTTTCTCTTGAAATGCATTGACAGTTAAGTTGAACGTAGTACAGGCACATTAATGGCGATGCATTCTGCCCGGCCTAGCAAGGTCAAATGAATCATGAAATACTTTTGCCTAGAATGGGGAATGAATTATCAAATACAAATACATTCTTGGTAGCGAACGAATGAAATGAATTAAAGTGAACAGTTTACAAATTCATTACGGAAGTGAATGACATTGCTTTGAAAATATATGGATCACTTCGTATTTCTTTTTGTACAAAAGGAAAGGAAAACATCTACTTTGTGTCAAAACTAAATGTCCTTCTATTGCTATCGTAGCTAGACCATCTATATTTGATTTTCTTGCTTCAGGTGTCGACAATCTTAATCTTCATAGTTTGCACTCACACAGGACCTTCAAAGGCTGGTTGTCACTCCCTCAAGAATTTAGCAGCTTCATTGCTACCTCTGAGTCTCATTCCATGATGATATTTAGAATCCCTTTGACGATATCCCTTTCATATCAATGCGTTACATTTCAGCATCGACAGTTTCATTTCAGCATCAGTACTTGCATGCCTTACATTTTAGCATACCTTACATGCCTTTTCATGCTTTTGTTTTAGAATCAACACTTACATGCCTTTCCATGCCTTGCATTTCAATCTCATGAATTTACATGCCTTGAATTTCATCTCAGTAATTCATAACTTTACCTTGCTTCCCATGAAATCAAATACCCAGTGCCTTCGTCATTCCTTAACAGTCCCAAAAGCTTTCCACACATTGTTTACCAAATGAACTTCCATCCCATTTGGTCTATAGTCTACCTGCCATCAGTATTTAGGGTAGCAAACTGTGGATCATTTTATCGCATAATAAATTGTCATATAATTATGCAAAGTAAGTAGGTGTAATCCGAGAAAATTTGCAAAAACCAGGTGTTCAATTGGTATCACAATTCCTTAAAGCATGATCAAGAGCCACATCTAAAATGACAAAACCCCTATACTAGCACGACCAATCATGACACTTTTCTATTCCGTTTCAAGCTTATACAAAGTAATAATGCAGATGATCATACAGTAAAGCAGGCCGGCGAAGTCCTTCTTTCCATTCTATCGTTGTTGACATTGAGAGCGATAACAAGGACCAGTCTTCTTTTCAATTGGCAGTAGCAATTAGACATGCTAGCTCGAGCCATAAGTAACTAGAAAAGATGTTCTGTAAATTTTCTTTAGTCACAACAGCCCAGGTGGTGATAGGGTTTGTGTGGCAGCGGTGGCAAGGAGAAGATCGGTAGCGACATGGTGAACAAACTTGCAGCGGCTGCTGTCGTCAGAGCAGTGGCCATGGCCAGCAGAGATTGAACCAAACTAGCGGCTGACAGAAGCAATGTCAGCAACCTTATGCAGAAAGCTTCCGTTTTATCCAACCTTTTTGCGAGATGCTTCAAAGTTTTCAAGAACTTGCAATATGACCTTGAGAGCATTGTTCTCCCTCATAAGATGTAACCAGAAACACAAAATTTTAAAATGAACTCATTCTGAACCTCACTGTACTAAAACACAGACGAATGTTCTATGTGAGCACCTCTCTTGGACATTTCCTCGAACACCTTTCCAACACTCTTCGAAACATTAATTGGGCACTTTCTAGAGAGTCTCTCCACCTCCACACAAAAAATGGTTTATGTCATTGCTCCATGAATCAGGCCAATGTCGTCGTTGTACTGTATTGTCTCACTTCCCCTTCGCCACCATTTTTTCAGTCTCAACCAATTGTCACCATCAAACCAAATACAATTCTTAAGTCATCACTACAAAGCCCACGATGGTGTTGGTTGAGGGAATGTCAAGCTCAAGTTTTCTTCCCAACTTCAGAGTGATGCATCATCTCTCTCGAAACGCCCAGATTGTTCTCATATGTTGTTGTTGTCTGAGAAACGAGAGGGAGAGAGTGGGACAATACTGGGAGTGAGTGTTTTTTCTTTAAAGCCAAAACGATGTCATTTTGACTTGCTGCAGATAAGCTGTCTACGGCTTGCTGTAGACTCACTTTTCCCTGGCCTTAGGCATCTTGCCCAAGGTTAGAGGATAAAACTATGTAGTTTTTGAAGGAGTATTTCTTTTTGTATAATCTCTCCCGTCATTTTCTCTGTCTCTTTCGTCAGATTGCACATCAGCCTATCTCCGGCAATACCAATTGCCAATCGCACCGGCCGTCCACAATCGCCCACTGTCGGTAACCTTCCACAACGGTAAAACCACCGTCTCTCTCCCTCTCGGTTTCTCTCCCTCCCTGTTTTATACCCCTCAACAAATCTGCCAAACCAAATAACCCCATCGCCTGCCACCATTTCTGCCCAGCCTCTGTCGCCGGCTCAATCTCCGTCATCACCGTAACCCACCACTGCCAAGTCTCTCTTCTCCCGCGAGATCAGCCACTGCCGCCCAATCACCACCGTACAGAACCACACTGTTGGCCCTCTCTCTACGGCCACATCACAGAATCAGCCACTGCCGCTCAATCTACGGCATATTTCGCCGGCGATACACCACCCACAGCTGCTCAGACCATATGTCTTTCTTGTTGCAGCTGCACTGGAGAACCTTGAGAACAGCAAAAATGGATAATCTTCAGGTAACCTTGCCTTTATTCTTATGTTGATTTCAAAGTTACTAATGTCAACGTTAATATGAGATGTTATATATCTCTTTCATTCTTTCAAGGATATTGTATGCTCAATTGACCACTGTGTAACAGCATTTGGAAAGAGGTTGCTTAAAACATGGATTGTTTTAATGCTATATCATTTGGGGCTGATTAGGGGATGCTGGGATGTCGCTTAAAAAAGAAATGCAATAGCTATTGTGGACTGGTTAGGAGGATGAACTCCTGGAAATTGTTTATGGAATCCTAGCAGTTTGAGATCATTGGATTCAATAGTTTTTTTTGTGCGTTTTCTTGAGCCCTTCATTTGTTTGGAATGTGACTAGCTGCTTCTCAGTTCTCACTGTGAAGTCAAAAACAAATATGAAGTATCTCACTTTCCAACACTTCAGGTTTTGGAGAAAGAAGCATTAGGATTACTCTCTAACTTTTATAAGTAGTAAGCAAGAAAAATAAGATTGTTGTTTGATTGAATCGTTAAGAAAAGGTCCCATAACCTTTCATATCTACTTTATCTCAGAGGAAACTTGCATTTGCTAGATATTGTACAAGCTTCCTTCTTCCCTCCAATTGGCTAGATATTCAAGTGATTTGCTTATTTTTTGGCCCTTACTTCCACTCTAGGATCTAATTAAATACATACTGCTAACTGATTTTGATGGTTATTAAGCCATTGAGACCAACTTTTTTTTTTTTGATTGACATGCCTGCCACTTTTGATGTGGCTGCTACCACTGCTGCCAGTACTTCCACTATTGTTACTTGTTTCGCCACTTTCAATCTCACCTGAAGCAGATAACTTAACGATCTTAGATAATTTAACGATCTAGAATCATATAATTTCAACAAGTCCCTGTCTCCCTCCCCCTATCTCTCTGTATGTGTGATACTCCCCGTTTGAATTTTGGCAAATTTTTATATTAGTTTGTCGTTTGAGTTTAACTTGGTGTTTGCACGGGCATTATTTTGATGTCAGGTGATTTTGAGTAATGCCAAATTTTTAGTCATAAACGAGGTCGCATAGAACAGCGGACCACAATTTTAAGAGTACTTGGCTGGTCTGTGACCTTATGGGATTCAGATTTTTGATAGAATATGGGAAGAATAGCTCTATTCGATAAGTGTTGTTTGCTTCCTTGAATTGTCAGATTGTTTCGACCACCTTTCTCACCATCACCACATTGTTTCTTCCATGGTTTGAGTTTCATTTCAAAGATGAGTTTGAATCTTTGCTTGATATTCAGCACATAAGTGGTTTCAACCAACTTAGGACAATATTCTTCCGGAATAATTGTGTCTTACATTTTATTTTACTGATAGTGGTTCTCTTTGTATATGAACTTATTATGTATATATCAAACAGGTTCACAGAAATATGGCAAGGGAAGCGGCGAGGAAATTGCTTGTGCTATTGAATAATGTGGAGAATGCAAACAACCCTTTACTACCACTCCCCAAGAAATTTCTATTGCATAGAACAAGGGAAGCGGCGAGGAAATTGCTTGTGCTGTTGAAGAATGTGGAGAATGCAAACAGTCCTTTACTACCACTCCCCAAGAAATTGCTATTGCACTGATAGAACAAGGGGGAATGTGAAGATACAGGGAAGATTTGAACTATGCTATGTTAGGAGGACCTTGTGTTTTTGAGTGATGAAGCATTGGTTCCATTTTCTCTTGGAGGCCATCATACTATGTACTAGTCTTTTGGGGATTTGAGTATATAAGTAGTTTAGCAGAACAATTGGGGCACATAGGCGATGACAATGGTGTATTGCTGAGTTCATTTTTCTTCACCAGCGGCATTTTATGTCGGCAATGTAACTATGTATTTGAGTGATATATCGATAAAATGCTTTTGTCTTACATAACTTTAAACTTGAGACAAGTTTGTCTTTCTTGTGACTATATCTGGTCAAATGTAATGTGTTGGTATGCTTATCAGTACAAAAAACCTATTCAATCTGGTAATGTGTTATACTATGAAGGCTAAGTGATGAAGAATGTTGAACATGTCTCCACCAATCGAAAACATAATTTGACAATAATTGCAATATAGAGTTGCTGGCAAAAAGAAGACTTAGGTTTAAGTTTTAAAAAATCTAAAATTCTATCAAATATAATGAGAAGTTTCAAAACAAAGTTTGGTCCCTTAACATAAATCACTAGCAATAGCCTCTTCACGTACATGGTATCTACTCGTCATGTAGTCCAAACTCCCTTGTGACAGTATTCCTATATACAATCAATAATAATCAATTATTGTCGATATCCAAGTTAATAGATAACAAGAATGTAATAAGGTTATACCAAATCTTATGCAAATCTACAACCATTGAACAAAATTGCCTTCTCCTTCATCCCTCTGAAGCAATGCAAGTTATAAGTTAGTATATGCAACTCAAATAGATTATACAATATCATATAAAATTAAATAAAGCCAAAGGGTTAGTTGCATTCCAAAAAATACCCTTCGTTTGGCACATCCAGTCCGGTAATGGCCTTTCCCATGACAATGGGCACAAGTTCTTTGTTTCTTTTTCTTCTTTTGCCAATTCAATATAAGACTTCAACCTAGTAGCAACCTTTGGACGCCCTATAGTTTTAACAGGGGCAGTAGGGTCACGTATAGTTATTTGATTCATATTTTCGACTTGAGAAGTACATGTACTTGAACCAACTTGACTAACCATTTTGCCACCAATAAGATTCTCCTCGTTCTTTCTTGAAGCTTGTTTTTCCAAGAAACTACTAAGCCATGAATTTACCTCACATGTTTCTGAAGGAGAATTTCTTGCATTTTCAATTGCCTTTGTAAACTTTGCTCGAACTGACCATAAAGTTAAAAGGCTGACTCCCTTTTGAATTGAATATTTAATGATCTCGTCCATTTTTATGGCCAACATCTCCCACCTTGTACCAAGCATTAATTGTCTATCTAGGCAGAATGTAGTACTTAGGAAGATCAATTATTTTCTTCTTCTTAAAAATATAAAGGATGTGCTTGCATGATATTCCCGGGGTCTCAAACTTAACATATGAACAACTAGCTCTAACATCTTCCAATAAATAATAGTAAACTGTTCGCCATTTCTCCTTGTCAACAGTTATCAAACCCACCCTGTATTTTGTAACGTTGGGTTCCTTACTCCATGTTATGTGCGAACAACTAACACTAGCATTCCATTCTTTTTTAAGGATTTCAAACAAACTACGAGTACAACAATCTCCGGCTTTTCATTCAATCGGATGATTAGAGGATAAGACTGCTTTAGAAGTCATGGTCTTAAAGTCCTCATTTTCCTCGGCATTCCTTCGATTATAAACTGCTTTGTCATATTTCACAAAAAACTCATTCAACATGGTATTAGAATTTACGTACCCGTCAAAAAATGAATGTATGCTTTCATTTCATCCACTCGTCGTCATGCTAGCAAAAAAGTATTGTTGAGAAACGACTTTGCCCAATGTGCACGTAAGTTGTACATGTTTTGGATCCAAAATTTTCATTTTACGTCATACTTCTGATTCAATTCTACCCACCCGGCCTCAAAATCTTCAATACTCTGACTTTTGGTCCAGTTGGTATAGGCTTCATGAAAGTCATCATAACGAGGTCGCAGGGATTGTAGATGCTCCATAGTGTGCTTCTTGATGTGCCATGCACAAAAATGATGCCGAGTATTTAGAAACACTTTTGCAATTGCATTTCTCATAGCTCCATTCTGGTCAGTGATGTTTGCAGTCGGGGGCCTGTCAAACATGCAACGCAAAAAATGCTCAAACAACCACACAAATGTTGCCTCTGTCTCATCCTCTAACAATGCAGCTCCAAATAATATCGACTGCCGATGGTGATTTACTCCAACAAATGGAGCAAATGTCATCCTAAATTTATTTGTCATGTAAGTCACATCAAATACAACAACATCACCAACTGAGCATATGATGCCCTTGACTTTCCGTTAGCCCAAAAAATACTTCTGAGAGAACCATCTCTAACCAAATCCGCAGCAAAATAATAACTATCATCCATCGTGGCCTTCTCTTGAAAATGTTTGATAATTTCATAACATTCTTTCCCTACATTATTTTTTCTTTCAAAGCGTATAATACTAGAACATTATCTTGGAGTTACGTCAGCTTCTTTGCTGGGCTTCATCACATTCACAACTCTAGTAATCTGAGAAGGCTTCAAGCCCTCATTGTTAAGGTCAGTCACAAGAGACTTGCATACATTTATATGACGGTATGAGAACAATGCTTGACTACTTTTGAGGGAGTAACAGTGAGAGGATGGTTGTGAACATTTTGAAACTTGTCAACAACCTACACACTCCAAGATTCTTTGACAAAGTAACCTGCATCATCGCTTCACAATCGGTTCTTAAGTCCCTACGCCTTTTTTCATTCCCATTCAGTCTCTTATCATCCGATTTCTTGAAGCCTTGCTTATTACACACAAATTGCCTCCTAAAAATTGCATCAGTGGCGATAATCTTGTGTGCATTGTGTTTACGGGTACCAAAGCCATTTAAAAGGGCATATTGATTGTAGACCTTATATGCTGCTTCTTGTGTATCAAATGTTTTCCCGTTTATGTGCTCATTGTTGAAATCCTCAAAACTTTCATAACCCTCGTTCTCTTTACGTGTCTCAACCTTATCATCGCAATGTGAAAGTCCCCAAATATCATAATCAGTAGTCTTAACTTCATCATTGACATGGGTTTCAAGGATGTCATAATCCGTCAAACACTCATTTGCATCAATTTGCTTAATCGACTAAAAATCGTGTGACACCACACGTGTCCTTCTCGTGTCGGCCATCGAATTGCACAATGATTCTGCTGTATTCTTGTGAATTTATTTTTATATAATCTCGTGAAATTCTGAAATTTATGATCTATCACATCATTGGTAGGTGAAGCCAAAAACTTTGTTTTCTCATAGAAACTGCTTGACTACTTGAATGGGATGAACTGTGTCTTGCACTGTTCGCCTTAAAGCAACAGCATCACCTCAATCGCCGCATCACCTGAATACTAGAACGCGACAGATGGTGATTCTTGCAGGCTGCAGCAATATTGCTATTGGGTGATGTGCGGGTAGTGGATGGTCTGCCGCAGCGATCGGCTTGGCAGTGGTGAGTTATGATGGAAATTCGGCCGACGATGCTGGGCAGCAACGGCGGCCGACGATTGGGATGTCATCTTTACTGAGAGGTATAATGACGGGAATAGAGAGTGACGGGGAGGGAGGGAAATGGTAGTTTCACTGGTGTGGAAGGTTGGCGGCAATGGGCGAGGTACGGCCGACAAGATGGGCAATTGGTAGTGGCTGCTGTGGTCTGATGATGACGGTTAGCAGTGACGACGGCCGACGATGTGCCCTGTTTGGTCTGATGTAAGAGAGAGATTTGATGAGAGGGTGCGACAACCGTAAATTTCACCGGATTATTTTGTAGTGGGCACCGGCAGATGGTGACTTTCCGGTGGTGGGCGATTGTGGATGGCCGACGAGATTGGCAATTGGTAGAGATGTCAAACAGGCCGGGCTTGGGCCGCCCGGCCCGGGCCCATCGGGCTTGAAGCAAAACCGGGCCGGGGTCGGGCCAGGGAGGCAGCCATCCGGGTCGGGCAGGGTCGGACCGGCTGAGGAGAAATGCTAGGCCCGGTCCAGGCCCTGGCCCTAGGCCCAATTTCTAGGGCCGGGCTTGGGCTGGCCCGGGCCCTTTTTTTTTAATTTTTTTTTAAAAATTTCTTGTTATTCAATTTTAAATTTCATCTTTAGGCATGTCCAATTTTCAAATTTTGACAAATCTAATTTTTATCATTTTATTTCATTATATGTAATATTCATATATATGTATGTATGTATAGATATATTTATTTGTCTCTCATTTTATTTTTTGCTATATGTTAAATCTTTTCTTACTCTTCTTGGTGATCTTTATTAATAAAATCTGAACACATAACTAGCCGTTATATTGCTGTTGGGGGGGTAAAAGTGGAATTTTGGGAGAATATATCCGTTGGAGGAAAGGGGGAGAGAAAGGGGGGGAAAAACAAAAAAAATTCAAACAGGTGGGGCCAGAACCGGGCCAGGGCCGGGCCAGAACCGGGCTGGGCCTGGCCCGGGCTTTTCCCCAGAATTTTTCGGCCTGGTCCAAGCCCAGGCCCTAAGCCCAATTCCTCCGGGCCAGCCCTGTTCATGAACGGGCCGGGCCGGCCCGGGCCGCGGGCCGCCCGGCCCGTTTGACATCTCTAGCGATTGGTATTGCCAGAGATAGGCTGCTGTCAGTGCTGTGCAATATGACGAAAGAGACGGAGAGAGAAAATGACAGGAGAGATTATATAGAAAGAAATACTCCTTCAAAAACTACATAGTTTTATTCTCTAGCCTTAGGTAAGCTGCCTAAGACTAGCAATATATTCGTTATCTCCATATATATATATATATATGGAGTTGATCTGTTACTCGCACCGGCAACTTGAGTTAAGTTGTCTTCTGGCCGTCCACGAGCAATCTGTGGACGGTTCAGATCTTTTTTTTTTTTTTTTACGTTTTTTAAGTCCGTCCGCTACATTATGTAGTGACGATTTTTTGACAAAACTCTCCTGACCCCGCACGCAAAGAAACAAAATAGTGTTTAATACTGTTGTTCAAAATTATATAGTGGACATGAGTAAAGAGAAATAGACCCAAATCTTTTACTGCAACTTTTCCCTCTCAAAAGAGTAAAGAGAAATAGGGAGCGATGACGGCGAGGACTAACTACCACCGGCGATGGCGTTTGGTCCTCTTTATCCTCTCCCATGTCTTCGGATCCTGGAGCTCTAGAATCAAACTCCCCTTCTCGTATAAGTCAACCAACAAACTCGAGAACCCGTTTTCATCTGGGTACTGTTTTTCAAGCCTCGAAAGGCCAAAATACTTTTTGGCTACCAAAATCATGGCCGGCTGCCAACCGTGGACCACCCCTTAAGGGTATAGCTCCAATATCAAACATCCGGGTGGCAAGATTGAAGACAGGGTGCCGAATACATCAAAGTACGTGTTCGTGTGAGACTTGAACGGGAAGTATATGCTGTGGATGTTATCGACGTGTCCAGCAACTGGTGATTGTGCCTGAACCTTAACCAAACAATTCTTCCGATTCCCAATTACTTCCAAAAGCCTATCCCAATCTCCTAAACACCGCAGCAATTTAAGTATTTTCAAATTATTACATTCGGTTATGAGCGGCTAAAAAAATTGACCGTTGTAGAGGTCATTCAAGCATATTGTTTTCAGCGAGGAAACCACCCCGCAGGGATTGATTAGCTCCGCGGCGGCGCCGCCGTTGTTGCTCCCACAGAGGCGTTGGACGGAGAACTTTTCTAGGGAGGAGCAGTGGCCGAGCATGGCATTCATGCCTTTGACGCTGAATTAGCAAATCTGAGAATTGTGAGGGGAGAGAGAGGAAGAAAATACCCTTTGTGCAATACAGTCGTTCGCTACATAATGTAGAGGATGACGGTATTGCACACTTTTTTTGCTTCTTTGTGTGTGGGATCAGGAGCAATTGTGCCAAAATATTTGTTCGCTACATTATGTGGTGGATGAACAAAAAAAAACACAAAAAAAATATCTGGACCGTCCACGCGTGGACGGCCAGTTCGCGCTGGCAACTTAACTCAAATTACCAGCAAGAGTAATGGACACACACACACACACATAGCTGATCCGTTGAGAGCGCTAGCAAAATAGGAGATTTTGCTAGCGCGATCCGGCCCTCCATCTGGCCCGATGGACGGGCCATATCAAAATTTTTAAAACACTTTTTTGTCGTCCGCTACATTATGTAGCGGAACTTTTTACCATTATACCCCTAGTCTACCTTGCGTAATTGGGTGATGCAGCTAAGTCCGCTACATAATGTAGAGGACATAAAATAAAAAGTGACATTTTTGCATAGTAAACTAGAGAAACGCATTCATTTCACTTTCAATGGGCTTCTCTCTCTTGTCTCTGGCTGAGGTTTTCTCTCTCTTTGCTCTGGCTACCGCCACCACCAGACCAAGCGCCAGATCTGATGGGTTTGAATAGGTTTGAAACCCCGAGGCTCTCTGTAATACCCCAAACGTAGGGTTAGCCCGTTATTATTACTTTAGCGACAATTTCTATCGGTGACGTTCCTTTGAATCTTTAGCGACAACTTTTATGAGCGATATCATTTAGGACCTTTAGCAGATATTTTTATGATTTCAACTTATGATGATGAAGCTGGTTATATGGTAATTTATAGCAATGTATTTATTTATTTAATTATTTATTTTTTCGCAACAGATTATATGAGTGATGTTCTTTGGAGTATTTAGAGATGAGGTGCATGAGTAATATCATTAGCAATCATTGATAATAACCATTAGTTACCGACATAAAAAAAATAGGCACAACAGGGAAATAAATAAAATTGAAGGGGATTACTTTGAAAATTTTAATTTCAATTGGGTCTTTGTTTAAATATAGATATAATGAAAAAAAAAGAAATAAGAGAAAAGGATAGAGAACAAAGAGAGAAGACACGCAAAGAGAGAAGGGCAAGGCAGCCGGCCCTAGAACAGGCGGTGCCCCATCTCTCGGACCAGCTGAGCCATCGGTGACTGCTACACCAAAGGGCCACCGGGGACGACACTGGAATAGCCACCAGTCCATCCACCCAAGGGCTGCCGTCTCTAAGCCCAATGTTAACAGATCTGTGAAAGGCAGCGCTGGTGTCCTTTACCGTCGATGGGCATCGACCAGCCATGACCGGTAACCACCGCTATTTCATCAATGACTGCCAATGCACAGAGAGAGAGAGAGACTGGGCGGGGTGACCGGTAGGCTAATCGGTAGTGGTGATGTTGATTTAATCGACGGTTGGAGATCACGATAGGTGGTGTTTTAGGCGATTGGGATTGGTGGTCGATGTGCCGGCGGTGACGTCGGGCCAATGGTCAACGGCAACGATGTTGGTGATGCGTCGGTTTGTGAAGATCACAAAAGTTGGTGCGTGGCTAGTTATAGTGGGGCAACGGCGGTGGTGTTTTGGTATTGGGTGCACTGGCAACCGTGGTGCTTAAGAGATTACACTAGGATGGAGAAGGGAGATTTGGGTGGTCGGCTTTTTTTGCACCGGCGGTTTTGCTATGAGAGCCACGATGATTGTAGTGGAACCATGGGTTTGTGGTGATGATAGTTGACAGCAGCGATACAACGGTTTGACATGGTGGTAGAGAAGGTTTGTTGCTTCTCTTATGTTACCTCCGGTGAGTTGGGTGGTGAAACGATGATCGAGAGTATGCCCGATTAGTGATAATTGGTGATTGGAGGTGCATCTAAGGTGGAGCTTGGTGGTTGCGGTGGTGGTAACACTTAATACTATTGATTTAATGAGTTAAGACTAAAGAATTTTGGTGACACTCTGTATAAATTATGAAATGGGTTCTTGTGGGTGCCTTTGTTTTTGGTAAATGAAATGGAATGAACGAGATGGTTATTTAGGTGAGTGTATATGGTGGCGGTTGATAGAATTTAGGACCCTGTTGATTGATGAGGGAAGTTATTGGTTGCAATGGTTGATGGGTGTGGCAATACTGGGATGGAGTAGCTGTCGGTGAAATGTGTATGACTGTATAATTCTGGTATCTGGGTGGGTTGTGTGCTGGCACCGATAGGTGTACGTGTTTCATGTGTTTAGGCAAGTGTGTATATTGTGTAGGCGTGGTTGTGGCTGAATGATAAGGTGTAACAGGGGTGCATGTTGGACACTATTGCATGAGGAGTGCAGTTGTGTATATTGTAGCAATACGACATGCTCGATGGGTTAGTGACATCACGTTAATTGAGAGAGGTTCAACAGCGGTGATGAAATGCCGAGAATGGCATGGTGAACTGGGCACGATTTTGGAAGGGTTGTGTAGAGGGCGGTCAGATGCGGCGTCGGAATTGTTTGAGGAAATAACCAACAGGAATCATCAATGATGCCTTCGTGTCATAGTAAAGCTGGGAACATGGAGATAAAAAGAATGCCCTAACTGTTCTTTTAGCAAGATGTAGCAGCGAGATTGTCGCTCCAAAGACTTTGATGTGGAAAATGCGTAGCGTTGTGTAAGTGACCCTTTGATTCAACTAGTATTTTTATATGCAACGTATATCTTTATCTACTGTTAAAAATGTGTTGCTTATTAGTATTGACCGTTTTAAGTACGTTTAACTGCTCTGGCTTAAATTACCAAAAAGGTTTTAGTGTTTTATTCTCGTCAAAGAAAAACCGGACCAGCATGTAAATGATGTTTTGCCTAGAAACTGAAATGGAACTCGGATTTGAAATGTTTTGTATTGACGTTATTGTGAATATTGAACATCTTGATGATTATTGAAGGGGTGTGAGGATGGTTGAGAATCAATTGATGAGTGATTTTGTTCACGATGAACCCAAAGGGGGTTTTTGGTTTACTCGATTGCTGTGGCCTATATTCACGGGAGAAAGTTGGATTTTGGGCCCTGGTCAACGGGGCTTGTATGTTGATGCACAGTACTGTTGCTCGTGGTTCGCCCATGCGTCCACAGAATTTTATCCCGGATGGAGGAGGGATTTCTCGCCCTAGTCAGTGTTGTACACTGACCGCAGCATATCGTTTGAGCTAATGTTGGGATTGAACTGGTTGTCATGAAGTTTTGTGATAATCATTATATACTTCAGTTTTTGGTTTCATGTACTCTATTTGTTTTACCCGATGATTACCAACTTTATGATTTTAGATTTCTAACGTGCTATAATATAAAATGAGTTGTTTTCTGCATGCTATGGTCCACCTAGTTGAATCATTGGTTACTTACTGAGCACGTGGAAGCTCATCCCTTACTTATCATTTCAAGTTGAAAGTAAGGTGATGGTGAGGAGCATAGGAGGAGAAAATTTGGTGCGGAGCTTCGGAGACTGCATGAAATGAGTCGCTAAATATTAGATTTTCTGTTTAGCTTTAGTTGTTGACAATCAGAGTTATGAAAAGTTTTAGTATAAGTGATGTATTCAAATTAAAATATGATAGTGTAATTAATGTTTTGGAGAAGTTTTAATTTTCGCTGCAGCACATGTTGGTTTTAAGCGAGTAAGGCCTGGTAGAGCCCTCGGTTGGAGTCCATTGGGTCTATGGCCAGTCACGTGCCTAGGTCGAGGGCCTACCCATGGGTTCGGGTCGTGACACTCTCTCTTTCTTCTCTCTGGCCGCCGCTGCCACTAGACTAAGCACCACCGCCCACAAGACCAAGCAGCAGATCTGATGGGTTTGAGTCCCTGAGGCTCTCTCTCTCTCTGGCCGCCGCCCCTACCAGACCAAGCACCACCGCCCACCAGACCAAGCAGCAGATCTGATGGGTTTGAGTCCCCGATGCTCTCTCTCTCTCTATCTGGCCGACGTCGCCACCAGACCAAGGACCAGATCTGTTTTCGTTGGAAGGCCGATCTTGTCAGGTTTGGACTACTGCGAGCGCTTGAAGGAAAAGGTCACAAGAAATAGTCAAAAGGGATCAGATATTGAACCTGGTGTAGAGCTTGACCTTAACCGCTACGTTTTGCGACTTGAAGGTGAGGTAGATCTACCCGAAAGAATCTTGAAAGACATATTTGCAATGTGGACTGGTCGATTCAGAAGGCTAAAAGGTGCCGACCAGAAAATTAAGTACCGCTTTTGGAAAAATCTTCAGGCTTCAATGGGATTGTAGAATTCGGCAATTATCCCTTTGCTGATAGTTTATTATGCAGCGTGAATGAAGGCCTTTATTGTGCCTGTCTTATAGATCAAAGCCTGGTGAACATTGAACACTGGATAAACTTAAAGGATGCAGCAAAATTTGAGACAATTGCAGGAAATTAACCTACACATATTCAGTTTGGATGTTTGGAAACAACATTAACGTCCGCTACATAATGTAGCGGACGGTGAGGCAGACTAGGGGTATAATGGTAAAAAGATCGTCCGCTACATTATGTAGCGGACGACGAAAAAGTGTTTTAAAAAATTAGATCTGACCCGTCCATCGGGCCAGATGGAGGGTCAGATCGCGCTAGCAAAATCTCCTATTTTGCTGGCACTCTCAACGGATCAGCTCCCATATATATATATATATATAGGGAGCTGATCCATTGATAGCGCTAGCAAAATAGGAGAAGTTGCTAGCGCGATCTGGCCGTCCATCCCAAAAGATGGACGGCCCAGATCTTTTTTTTTGCGTTTTTTTAAGTACGTCCGCTACATTATGTAGCGGACAATTTTTTACATTTTTTTGACAATAATACCCTCCGAGTCCGTCCGCTACATAATGTAGCGGACAAGTTTTCAGACTTTTTTTCTCTTTCTGTCATTAATGTTCTGACTTTTTTTTTCTTTTTCTCTCTCTCCTGTCCGCTACATAATGTAGCGGACAAGTTTTTAAACTTTTTTTCTCATATCTTTTTTTCTCTCTCTCTCTCTCTCTCTCCCCCTTCATTAATGCTCTGACTCTTCTCTCTCTCTCTCTCTCTCTCCTTTCTCTTCTTTTTGATCTCTCTCTCTCTCTTTTCTTCTCTTTCGTCCTCTCCCCTCATTTCCTCTCTCTCTCTCTCTCTCTCTGGGCAGACTCCAATGTTTTGGTCAAGATGAGGAATGGGTTTCTGCAAATAAATTTCCACCTGAAACAACATAGTCACTATTAGCATTGGCTTCATCAAGGTTGTCTAGTGTGAGGTATTTGGATATCAGGATCGGTGTTCTATTTTGTTTAGCTAATTTTCAGTAGCAAAGTATATGCAGTTGAAATAGTAAAAAATCTGTGAACTTCATGTCGTCACTATGGATGTAGTTGAGACTAAAGGATAATTTGCTGATCTGTAACACACATTAGTGATCATCTACGACAAAGCTAAGATTGTTTTTGGTAGTTTTAACTGGAAGATGCCTAGCCTGTGCTGGTTGGGTTTACTAAAGAACTAGTCTGCGGGTGATCTGATTCATAATCCATCTTTATGAGGAAAAAAAAAAGAAGTTTGTGCTTTCATGAAGATACTTGGAGTTCTTCATGAAAGCACAAAAGTCTGAAAACTTGTCCGCTACATTATGTAGCGGACGGGAGAGAGAGAGAAAGAGAAAAAAAGTCAGAACAAGTCTGAAAACTTGTCCGCTACATTATGTAGCGGACGGGAGAGAGAGAAGAGTCAGAGCATTAATGAAGGGGGAGAGAGAGAGAGAAAGATATGAGAAAAAAAGTTTAAAAACTTGTCCGCTACATTATGTAGCGGACAGGAGAGAGAGAAAAAGAAAAAAAAAAGTCAGAACATTAATGACAGAAAGAGAAAAAAAGTCTGAAAACTTGTCCGCTACATTATGTAGCGGACGGACTCGGAGGGTATTATTGTCAAAAAAATGCAAAAAATTGTCCGCTACATAATGTAGCGGACGTACTTAAAAAAAACGCAAAAAAAAGATCTGGGCCGTCCATCTTTTGGGATGGACGGCCAGATCGCGCTAGCAACTTCTCCTATTTTGCTAGCGCTATCAATGGATCAGCTCCCATATATATATATATATATATATATATATATATATATATATATATATATATATATATATATATATATATATATATAGTTTACTCTCCCATTTTATTTTCAATCATTTTTACATCTCTTTACTCTTTTCTTGGTGGCCTTGAGTAATACAAGCCCCAACACATGGGTGATTATAACTAGAATTATTACTATTATTTGAGATAGACTATTTCTATCATTTCATATACTATTTTTTTTTATTTTCATTTGTTGCTAAAAGCTAGCAATTCTTACTCAAGTTCATTTTTAACGACAAAAATTGATAGGAAAACTCATATGAAAATGTGAAAATAAATTTTTTATTTTTTTATCACTACTAATTCTGAAGTGTTATTAGGCATATAAATAAGAGTTATTTGAATCAGTACTTTGACAATTGTTACTCCCGTGTACAACTTACCAGATCAAATCTAGTTTTATAGATTCAAACTTAGGTTGCAGTCTATGTTTTAAGAAAACAGTTACAACTTCTTATATAAAACAATTGATGGTCGCATAATATCTCTAGTTTCAAGTAATTACTAACACTTAAAAAGTGTTGTTAAGAATTATCCTTGAAAGTGTTAAAGAAAATCATTGACCATATTAACGATGATCGATTGTTGTTGTTGTAAAGGCATAGCCATCTTCTTGCAATCCTCCGTTGTAGTCAAATTTATCGTTAAAACTGCTAAATGGGTTATGACGCTTTCAGTACCGTCACTTGATACTCATGATTTATAAAGTATATAGTCTAGCAAAGAAATACATGAATGTCCTTACTCATTAAAAAGTGCTAATAATCTCCCCACAAACCGAGTCATTAGTCATAACTGTATTTTGATAATTGATGTCTTGACTAACCGTAGCTCTCTTCTATTGTGAAATCCACATTCTTCTTCGGGGGTTTTCTCTCCTCTTTCAGAATATAAGAAACTTTTTCACTAATAACAAACTTATTAGGCATACTAATTCACGATGTCTAGCACTGTTCATTCTATACCGAACAGCTAGAAAAGACTCCTAAATGCCACATTTCATACATTTTGCCAAAAGCATTACCCACAGCCATCATTGAATGCCTATCGACAAAACCCTAGCGCAGCCCCTTCATCTACCACCAAATGCCACCTAGTCGCTGGTCGGACCACTGTTAATTGCAGGGGTTGCATTCAGCTCAATAACAAACCATTAAGGCCAGTTCTGTTCCTTCATTCAAACTTTAATCACCCATACTGCTTAAACTATGTAGCTATCTATGTTGTGATTATTAGTTTCTTTATAGATGTACTATTGTTCCATGGAGAAATTGGCTCCCGATTTTTGCTAGTAAAGTATCAATCAAATTGTATGGCATAGACAATAGTCTGATACTTACATCATTGAACATGAGCATTATTTGGTAAAAGCATACTTCATCGGTGATATGAATCTGATTGACATGAATGCATTACCCAGTTCAAAAATGCTTGTACTCGTGCCCTGACTAGCATGTTATCAAGTATATATGATATGAACTATGATCTAGGAAGCACCGACACCTCATATGGGGGAAGGTATGGTGTCCAATACCTATCGACACCCCGATACCTCTGGACACATGTCAGACACCTCTCTATTCGATTTTTTTAAATTTTGGAATACCACTTGCCACGACATTAAAGACTTCCCTAAGTCGACTGTGCAACACTTAGCTAAATCAAGTCCTCGTTTGCATGGTAAGTCACCCTATCCCTCAGGTTGGACGATGTTAAGAGCAAATGAATAAAGGAAAATAAGAGTTTGAGAGAATTGTATTCATTACATTGTTTGGAGAATGTTACAATTCTTGGATCACTCTATGCCTTGGTCAAGATAAACCTTAACTATTTATACTACTCTGCTCCTTCAACGGACGGTGGTGATACATTTGATTCTACGGTCTACAAAATATATACAATAATATCTAAATATTTACAAATCTCCCTGCAATTTTAGAGTCCTCTTCTAAGTTTTTAGAATTATCTCTTATGTACAAGAAGCATATATAGAGAGTTAGTGAACATTCTAGAGACCTTATCCATTCATCGTCTTGTAAGCGTTCTCGTAGGCGCTCATCTCCGAAATTTTATGAAGAAGTGTTGAAATGTATGGGGCTAAAGTATAAATTTTAAAACTTATTTCGGGGGTCTTGTGTGTAATAATTGACAATTTTGGAGCTCTTTTAGAAATAAAGTTTAAAGGAAGCCCAAATTAGATCGACCCATTACTGTTGTCTTCTGAGTCTTCTTCTTGCGGCGCTAAGAGAAGAGAATGAAGCAGACGACTCACTCAAATTGGTCGCAGCAGGTACCTTCGTCTTTTTCTCTCATCTATTTCCTTTTTCCCTCTTTACTGAGGTCTTCTTTCTCTCTCATTTCTCTGTTGTTTCGGTACATTCGAAGGTAGCACTATTGATGTAGATTAAGCGCTTGGTTGAAGGAAAGAGATAATAGTTGTGTGACTTTGTAAGAGTTAAGTAGTGAAGTAATTTCTTATGACTTTGCAAGACTTACCTGTTTCTGTTTGGGCGGTGAAGAAGAGGGCGCTTTCCCTGTTTCTGTTACCTTTTTGCATGACTTAGTGAGGTTGAGTAATGAAGTATTTTGTTATGTTATGTACCTTTTTTTTTTTTACCATATTGCATTTAAATTTTAAGTATGACTTTTATTTGAGTTGCTTGTTTTGTGGTTATTGATTATTGTTTACTATTTTAGATGTAGAATGTATTCGGTTTTTAATGACTATCTAAATACATAAGAAAAATATATATAAAAATTCAGCAGTGTCCTGGGATGTCCAAAATCTGATTTTTAAAAATTGTGGTGTCTGTTGTCTTGGTCGGTGTTAGTGTCGGACGCAGTGTCCGTGTCCATACTACTTAGACTGTGATATAAACATCAAACAGCAAAATCGGTGATAGAAATGTAATATGTCACGAGAAAGAAATAGCTTGTAAGGGTTTCAATCCCTTGAAAGAGATGGGATGAGATTTACTCTTACTTCTCTACGGCTATAGGATGTACATAGCATGTGGGGGTGCAGAGCATCCGCGGGGTGGGTTGGGGGTGGGGGAGCGGCATAAGATTATGTATTCATGTTTGAGGGAGCTGATCCACGTCTAGGTTTGACAGTAAAATTAAGTTGCCTACACATTTTAGCTGTCCACCTCAGTCACAGGGGAAAACAAGATCCTTTTCAGTAAGGTTGATTTGAAGGGTTCTCTAGATAATATAGCTGATTGCACTTACTTACAGATTGTCCTCTACTTTGACTGCTTGCTAGACAAATCTAGTGGATTCAGGAGGTATTCGTAAAATTATGTTCGCTGCATTTAGTGCACTGGTGGAATTTGGCCATTATGTCTAAGCAGTTCTAATGGGTCACTTCCACTTGCTTTATAAACAAAAAGCGCAGTCAGTACGTGCAAAATCATGGACAGGTTTTGAGTTGGATATGTCCAGTAGGCAGCTCTCAGAAAAATGATCGCTCTGTTCTCACTCTCTGGTGCTCTCCAGAATATTTTTGACAAAAGTAAGCGCGAATATATTAGCTCAGCAGCTATGGATAACATACGTTGTCACTAAAGTAAAAACAAGAAATTCCAGCAAGTCTTTCCATTAACTTTTTAGCGCATGACTATTCTTTCCAATATTTTTCTAATGCATGACAATTGACAAGTCATTTCCACTTTCAACCGAGATATAGCATAACGAATGAATCTGCAAATCCCTAGAGGTACTCATATAGCAGTCGTTCGTGACTACTTAGTTTGTCCCACCATAAAATCACATGTCAAATAACTTAAGGTAACGAGTCTGTCCAGCACCAGCACCACCACACAAATATATAAACGAAGAAAAACTTACTAAAGTGAAGCAGTAAAGTAATAATAATTATTGACAAGGTAGTCTGCTCCCTTATCAAAGAAATTCCTCAAGGAAGAAAATTGGTCTCTATATAAAACAATTCAAAAGGTCTTATCACTGGTCCCCAAGATTGATTTTGTGCTATAAGCCGGAAAAGATTAGGCAAAAGCAGAATTAGTTTGAGGATTTCCTGATTACTATTGAATTCAGGACTGATTTGAATTATCACACACAGAAGAATTGAATCGAAGTTGTTTGTGACTTAAAAGCATGAATAGTAAGTCTGATGGTGACTGTATTCTCACAATCGGAGACCATGAGCGGAAAGGGAGATTCAGCATCCATCAGCCTGTAGCATCGCCTATCTAGTTAGTTAACCAGCGCTTATATGGGAAAAGCGAGTGTTTTTGCTTTCAGTAGATCTATCTATTCTACTAAATTTCAATTGTTGCTAGCCTAACTTGGCTACACAACTTTGACCATCTTTGGGTCCCACTTTTTGAGACACGCCAGCATTAATTCTACTGTCTGACAAACGCTCTTGTCCCAGTCAACTTGTAGTGTGTCACATTCAGCACGTGCCTCTAATTTGCAAAATGCCTAAAATACCCTGTTTAACCTTAACGAGAGAAAGCAAAAAAATGTAGCGAAACTTACCCTTGGGAGCCGCCCATGCGGGGCGCCCTCCTTGGTTAGGCTGCTGGGAGGCATCCTTCTCTGCCCGCAGGACGTAATTGTCTTTAATGAGCCGCCCACCCGGGGGCATACCCCCTTGGCTAGCCGGCTGGTTTGGGGGCTGGGGGGAATTCGCTCTCTCCCTTACATTTATGACTCTCTCACACATCTCTTGGCCGCCTAGGTAACACAAACACGGACATTACTATCGACACCGACATTGACCGAGGTATTGAACACTATAATTTTTTTAAAAAATTAGATTTTAGATATCACAGGACACTGTTGAATTTTTTAATACTTTTTATTATAATGTGTGTATGTGTGTATACACGTATATCCACACATATCTATATATGTATATAAGAAAAATAAACATCAACTGGAGCAGCTGAATTCCATTCAATATGGATGGAAAAGAAAGATAGTAACATAAAATAATCTTAATAGTAACAATAAAGAAGGAAAAAAGACATGGGACCAAAGGTATGAAGGAGAGGTTTTATATAGCTGGATTGGTGTGTGAATAAGGTCGGTCGGAGATATTGACTTATCTTTCTCTGGACTGATTAGCTTGGATGCTTTCGGTAACATAAAAGATGGAAAGAGGAAGAGGTGTGAGAGAAAGAAGAAGGGTATTTTTAGCTGAAATCTAGCGATATCATCCAACGAGAAGCTCAGTTGTCCGACTGATTTTCTTTTGGTTAGGCAAACAACAAAAACATAAAAGAAGACTCATTAGACAAAATGGTTGGGTCAATAGGGTTTGGCTTAAAAGTTCATATCTAAAAAAGTCTCATATTTGTCCATTATTACACATTGACCTCGAAATAAGTTTGAAACATTGTCTTTTGACCCCATACTTGTGGAGACTTCCTTAAGGGGTGTTCGACACTTCTTCAAGAGGTGTTCGATGCGGTGTCTGATAATTAAAAAAATAAATAAATAAACTTGGACACCGCGGAGAGGTGTCAGACATATGTCCAGAGGTGTCGCTAAGGTGTTGGGGTGTTGGTAGGTGTCGAATACCATCCCTTGACCCATATAAGGTGTTGGTGCTTCCTAGTTAGCCGCCCATTCCACTACTCCCCCTTTTACTTGAAACTGCTATGCAGGGATATGCGCTACAAGCTGCCTGGTGGTGGCGTACTCTCAACCTACCAACCCACCATTCCACACTCCCACTCTCTTAAATATTAGGTACAAACTTGCACCTCTCCAATCTCATGCCAATACTCTTCCATCATCCAATCCCCCTCCTTACACCATGACGGCCTTCCAACTACCCAATGTGTTTCTCTTAACCACTTAGTGACATTCGTGTCACCCACCATACACCAACACTACATTTATGAGTTCCATGCACCCTTGCTATAAACCTCTTACTCCATCCATGCAAATTTGGGTACTTTCAACACATGGTCAACTTATGGCTCCTTGGGGGCTCCGTGTTCCATGACAACTGTCGCTGCATTCCCCATGCTGTGACATTTGTCACCGCATCCCCCATACACCAACACTACATTTATGGGTTTCATGCACCCTTGCTACAAAACTCTTACTCCATCCATGCACATTTGGGTACTTTCAACACATACTCAACTCACGACTCCTTGGGGGCTCCGTGCTCCATGACAACTATCGCCGCATCCCCCATGCTGTGACATTTGTACGTCCAGAGCGCTGTCTCTACATTACGTGCCCATGGGACTATGCCCATCGTTCGTGTCCATGCACCGGCTGCATGCTATGTGCCCTGCACAACACTAGGTGAATGTGCCCCCGCGCCATCACTATTGAGTGTTCCCCCAGCATCGTACATATCACGCCGTGCCCATGTGCCGTGCCACTTACACAGTCGTGGCCCTCGACACTGTCACACTAGCATGCCTCCAGCATTGGTCAATCCCTTTACCACTATGTGCACCTTGCCTTGGTCGCGGAACATGCTTTGGTCCACTCTTCAGACTATGCAGCATCCCTCAAGGTAGGCGCCCTCCTATGGAACACTACCTCAGGGAGCTTCAAGTGCTCCGACACGAAGACTCTCCTCGGTCAGGTAGGCCACGTTTGGGACATTACTCGGCCCATCAGTATGCGACTCGTCTTGGACACTACCTTGGGCAATCCGAGTGCTTCGGCACAAGGACTCATCGTGCGGTAGGTGATTCTCCCGGGACACTCTCCACCAGGGAGCTCAGAGTGCTCTGGCATGAGGACTCCCCTCCCATCAAGTAGGCGTCTCTTTTAGGACACTACCTCGGCCCGTGGGTAGGCGACTCTTCCGGCACACTACCTCTACGGGTCTGGTAGGCGACTTGTTCGGGATACTATCTCGGACAGTTAGGTAGGCGACTCCTCTGAGACACTACCTCAACATGCAAAGTAGGATCTCCTCCCAGATAGTTTCTTGGCTCGTTTGTTAGGCAACCCTTACGGGTCACTACCTTGGAGCGCTCCGAGTGGTCCAGTACAGGGACTAACTTGTGAGATAGGCAACTCTTTTCGGGATACTATCTTCGCCAGGGTGTCTGAGTGACAAGTTTACGTGCTCTGG
This sequence comes from Escallonia herrerae, assembly GCA_033070095.1. NCBI lineage: Eukaryota > Viridiplantae > Streptophyta > Magnoliopsida > Escalloniales > Escalloniaceae > Escallonia > Escallonia herrerae. Next base: position 233,555 of record JAVXUP010000603.1, read on the forward strand.
CACTGGGGGCTCTTCATTGGTACCCCCAGGGACCATGACCCCCAGATCACTGTGAGACGGGAGCTGGTTTCCGGAGGGCATTGCGCCTAGTCTGCCTAGCAGTTTGGACATTTGGCCTTTTTTACTACTGTTAGGTCTCCTGCGTCTCTCGACACCACCTGTGAGACCCGTAAGGATTTTGGACTAGTGGCTAAATCAAGGATGTTCGCTGCCGCGCTAGTGTTGCTTGAGTTAGTCTCTCTAAACAGCCAGAGGAAGCTGCGCAGTGCAGGCCGAGTGAGCATGGGATCAAGCATAACACCGAGACATGGAGCACCCATAGCGAGGTGGCACTTTTGGGAAGCGCCATCTGTCACTTTTTGACAAGGCATTTTCAGCTGCCTATTAATAGTGGACTTGAGAGTTCATTTTAGGGATTGGAATTCATTTTCACTTTCTCACTCTAAAATTGTGGAACTAAAGAATTCTAGAGAGAGTTAGAACCTAAGCATTGGACCCTTGACATCTGGACCTCAACATAGGACTTTTGATAGTTGATTCGTACTCACCCTGCGCCTGCGCTCTCATTGGGCGAACACTCCTCAGGCTGTATCTGCCCTTGCTCCTGCCCTCATTCTGTCGACACGATCTTGCTTGCATCCGACTCGCATTGTACTCGGTAGTATCTCCACGTGTATTAGGACTCCACTTTCATGGTACGGCACACATAAGAAAAATACTTGCAAACATGCAGTAATGTGAAGATATGATGGCTTTTACGTAAACAGCACAAGACATGAAGCTGCTCATAAATTTTTTTGAATTTGCCTCTTGTCTTTGCGGCTTCACTTCATGTAGCATATATGTGTTGCACATGCCAGGAAAAAACTAACTAAAGAAGTTTTTCTTTTAAATTCGTTTTCTGTGGATGCTTTTTCTGACATGTCAATGGTTTTGTCTCATTTGTAAACATATAATCCTATTAGTGGCTTTTTGCCCTAATTGATTGAGCAAGAGGTGGATATACCAGAAATTCCTGCTTCACTTCATTACTATTCTCTGTTGCTCCTATATGTCTATTTTGTTGCCTGCCAGCATGAAACCAATATCTTACGGTTTTAATAGTTCTGAATAGATCATTTAGAAGTAGGCTTCTGACTTTTAATGCTATTTTGCAGATTACATGTTGACCTACTAGCGATCTTCATTGTCTCGAACACGAAATATCTTTGTAGCCACAGGCTTGGTAGCTTTTGCGGCTTTGGGTTTAGCATTTCCCTTTTATATGGCGTAAGTACTTTTTCATTTGTCCAACAATCAATCCTTTTTCTATGTTTTTATCTGGAGGTAACTGCAACTAGATTTAAGGTATTCTTCCTGGGTATCTATAGAAGTGTTTCAGTTGAAGTTGCAATATTTTGTTAGCAAGTCGAGGTTGTAACATAATGGGTTGCTAATTGCATGCAGCTCAAGGCCATCAAGGGAGCCTGTAATTGACTCATCGAAGCCTTTACCCCCTCAGGCAACTTTCAGAGGCCCTTACATCAATACGGGTTCACGTGACGTTGGACCCGATTATCAAATATACCCTAAGAAGTAGTTTGCCTCGATAGTCATTGATGCATCTTGAGTGAAACAAACTAAGATTCAAAGTCTGCTCTTCTTTGGTTGCTTGAGAGACAAATAAAGAGATATGAGTAGCTTTACATAAAGAAACTATTTTCTTTTTTGTTTTATTCTTGATTATTATGAAGGGAATCAAAGGGCAAATACTATCATCTTTTCAGGCCTGATTCTCAAAGACTTCTTAGTTTTCCATATTCTGTCCATCTGTTAATCCCCTCCGCCCTCTCCCATAACCATGAGTTCATCACCACCTCCGTCACGCTCAATCTCCGATTGAGTTGAGCACCAGCATTGATACCTAACCTTGCTACTGAACCCTAACCGTCCAAAGCTTACTCACCTGAAATCACCTTCATTCTCTTTTCCAATATGCCTAGCAGTGGTGTGGTTGGCTATATACAGCCAGAGAATCGCAGTAATGTCTGTTGCCTCCAAAAATATATCACATGACGATTTAACATTTACATTTTTCGTAGATTTCAGAAGAAGTGGCTACGCCCAATGCGGGTTTTCTGCTGTAGCCAAGTGATGTGCTCAGGATCTTAGTCATTAGATCATATCCGTCTCCCAGATGATGCCATGTCAGCAGAATAACGCCATGGAATGAACACCGTCTCTGGTTCCTTCTCTGCTCCTCTGCCGCTAATCTGCCATGGAAGTTCCTCTAGTCTGCTTTTGATCTACAAGCAGAGAAAAATTAGGACCATAGTCCCTCGTTGGGCTTTCACTCTCAAGCTTCCACTGTAGGAGCTTACCAAATCGGGCTCTAGAAGTTGCAGATCCTGGGCAAAAAAGTTAAATAGTCAAATTGCAATAACACGTGTAATCAGAAGAACAATTGCTTGGCTATGTTTGATAGCGCCTGTAACGTTTTCATTTTCGCAACCTTGGAAAAGTTTCGATTGATTTTCGTTCATAAGGTCTGAAGCTGTTGTTCAATTAATTTTGGAGGCTTCAGCACACATGACATCTTCTCTTGCCCTTCTATCTTCTTGGACAGTCTAGGATTCGAGAAAAACACCCCTGCTGTACTTTTAGGAAAGTTTCCATTGTCTTTCATTCGCGAGGTCTGATGCCGTTGTTTCGTTTTAATTTGGAGGCTTCAGCACATGCTATCTTCTCCTGTCCTCCTATCTTCATGGTCAGTCTAGAATTTGAGTACAACACCCCGGCTGTAATTTGGGTACATCATGTTGTTAGGGGATTTTTGGAGTTTGCGTAGTAATATCAAAGATTCTAAATATGCAACTTTTTTCAGTTTTTTGAAAAATTCATATGCTTATTATTTTTTGTACGCATCAAGCTAATACATAAATTACAAGTACCTCTCTTCGGATAATATTTCAATATAACCAAGGAAGAAAAGAAAATAATCATCGGATTAGCAATCCGACGATCTAGTCAACTCATCCATCTCTTAGATTCACACATGAAGTAAGAAGCGAAAAATGTGTCTCTTTCTCTTTGTTTATGCTTTTCTTTATATATTTTTAAAAATCATGACCGATTACTTCAGTCCATAACTATAAACCTAAAACTTATCTAAGCCAGTTGTTTCAACTAAAAAATTAAATAACACCCTCAAATCCTTCTTTAGTTAAGTACCACTTTTGTTAATACCCTGCTGATACATTCTCTTTTGGGTTTTCTGTGCAACGTTTATGTTTTGGTTTTATGTTGCCCCAAACACGTACGGCTCAGTTTAGTTTACCGTAATTCTTCAAAACGTAATGTAGTTCAGTGTAATAACTTGAAACTTACATACGAGTCTAGTGTAATTAACCTTAAACAATATCTGAATTTAGTTGTTGAGCTAAACACATGGTTATCAATACCATACCGGTACCGGCCGTACCGGTCGGTACGTTCCGCTTTTACCTTTTATTAATACGATATCCCTTAGATTTTGTACCAATTAAAATACCGCTGTGTTGTTAGTTCACCAACAGAAAATATATGTAATATATTGTTAGTTCACCAATGAATGAATATTACACATGTATAGTATTGATGAAAATTTTGAGACAGTACCGGTACCGATACGTACCATTTTGCAAAAAAAAATTGATACGCACTCCGGTACGGTATTCATAACTATGGCTAAACATAAGAAAGCAATTAAGAAAACCTTTTAGTCGGAATTTATATCAACCCCTTTTCCGTACAGCAACCATGGCTGGCCTTTCTGGCTACTTGGGATTGATCATAACAAAGACACTATGGTACCTTAATAATAGATATAGCTTAGACACATGCAATACATATCTAAATTTGACAAAAAGAAGGAAGCTATATCGAAAAGTGAAAATTACCTAAATTAGATGGCAGTTATTTATTTTTTGCCTACTAAAGAACATAAAAATTATGAATTCGTAATTGTCAAAGTGATATAGTATATTCGAATGAGATTGAGTGTAATGCTGTAAGTATTATCACACTAACTTAGCTATTTTCTTTATAAATAGTACATATTATTATGGTATAAAAGTACCTTATAGGACTCGATTCTATCTTAATAAAAATGTTAAAAGGCCTTAGATTCAAAAAATTTAAAGGAAGCAATTATAATACTTGAGAGCATGTTTGAATTGATTCTCGAGATCAAATTTCAGATTTAATCTTAATTAACTTTCAAAATCAGTGTTAACATAGTTTAAGTGCAATTCGCTTTAAGTTACGGATTTTGTTTCGGTAAAACATTACTAAAAGCAGTTATAATGAGACAAAGGACCAAATTGTTACCCCTGCACTCACTCCACTAACTCCTCTTACCCACTTACGTGCGAAACTAAAGTGGCCCACATAACCATTTTCAGATTGTAATTATTAAGTATATATCCACTAACTTGACTGTGGCTGTGGGTAGTTTATTTCTAAATGTGGAAGTTATGGAAAGACGCATCTTCCATGATAGACGAAAGTTTGTATAAAAAGATTTTTTAAAGCATAAAGGGTTCTCAACTTAGCATTTTTAGTGCTCGTGATTTTCATTATCTCTCAACATAAAGAAATTTGCATAGGCTAGAAAACTGTTTTAATTACAAAAATTCACAACATATGGTTGCACGTGTAAGTTCGTGAGGCATAAAGACTTGGTGAAGAAGGTGTACGTTCGTGAAAGTATTTGGATCGTCAAGAGACAACAATAGTACTTGAAGAATCATGGATGAGAGTAAGTCTTTTGTGTTATTTTATTCCAGAATAATGCTAATAGTTGGTATCAGACCAACTCTTGACCATAGTAATTAACATTGTTGTTCTCTATTTATATATATGGAGATTATTTTAATAGATGAACCCATTTAGTTATATTTGTTAATACCTACTAATTGAGATATATAATTAAATGTGAAAGGTTTGATGGCCTTATTCTTAAGTTGTATCATTTATCTAGAAAATTTGTAGTTGGCTCTCATGGATGTAATTGTTTATTGTAGATATCTATTAGGCTTATTTGATGGGGTTATAATTATTATTTCTACGAGTTTCACGGGATTTGAGGTAAAAGACCATAAGAACTTCATCATTTTGTTATAGTTATTAGTGTCACACATTTAGAGCCAAGACTTGATCCATTAACTTTTTGGGTTAGCCTTTTGAAAATATTCTCCATATATGTTTGTCATAGAAAATTTGTCGCTTTAATTAAGTTTCAAAATTTCTATTGATTACTTTTTGGATATCACTGTGAGTGTTGCGGTTATGATTACGTTATCGTAAGGTTTCATTAGGAAGTGATGTTATTTGGAAACTTATGAACATCAACGTGATTTTTAAAATAGCTAGAACATTTTAATTCACCTTGATCCGTGATTTTTGGTTTTTCAATCATATCAAGTATAAAAATATTTATGAATAAATAGCATCACAAGTTGTATGAAACTATATAAAATAATTAATTGGCCCTAAAGGGAATGATTATATTTATATGATTTAATAGAATAAGATACTATATTTTTTTATTTTTTATAAGAGAACTGCATTGATATCAAAATAAAAGAGGTTTACAAGTGTGGATAGCACCCAATATGTACACAAAGCTGAAATATTAAAGGCAGGCTTTGACATATAAGATCGTTAGTTACCAAAAGCCAAAAGGAATCACCCAGCCGTTGCTGTAGAACTTTATATATTTGAGTAGCTGGCCACACACTCCTTTGTTTTAATGCAGCACTTCGCAATTCTATTTCCATCCACTCAGTGATAGCTGGTTCCACAGAATCATAATGGGTCTATCCTAACCTGTTTCATACAAATTTTAAGCTGGATCAAATGTGGAGGTGATGTACTTCCTAATGGGGTATGCATAATTGTAGATGGCCCTGCTCATTGCCAAGGTATAACTACAATCTGTCTCAAACAAATGTGAAGCATGGATACTTAGTAGTTAGTAGGTATAGAGACTCATGATGTCTACACAAAATGGTGGAATGGGTCCATATATCAGTCGCAGTGCCGTTCCCAATTCCAAGGGTCGTTGGATATACATGCCAACTTCACGAATTTTTGTGTTTCCCTTGGCTTCCTTGCATCACACTGCTGATTTCACAAAAGTGTAATTTCGTACCAATAGTACATATATCATACATGATAAGCATCATCACAGGTCATAGCTTTATTGCGTTTGCCATATGAGATATTATGAATGTGGAGTCAGTATAGATGTGAAAACGTGTTTAGATGTAGAGCCCATTTGCATGAGTGCAAGAGAGATATCGCCTGTGCTAATGGAAATGATGATCGGGAATTTTTTTAATGATGTAATCAATTCTGTTACTGTCATATGAAATTATGATAAGACCCATGCCTGTCATTTGCCTCGATGGGTTGTATGTTGAACTGAGATATATATGTTGCTCTGAGAGTTGTTGGCATTAACAATCGATGGATTCCTGATGCAATGCAATTTGGGGTTCAGTGATGGTTTGGGGAAGGGTTTGGGTGGGTTCCGATTTATGTTGGAATAACCATGGTGTTGTTTTTGGTTATGCAGGCTTCATGGGAAAATTGAAGTCATATGTATGATTTCTATAGGGATGAAGTTTTGGTTTGGAATATACAGTGATTTCTGTGCGTCTCCAAATCCACCAGAAGGTAGCAAAGAAAATTATTTGTCCAAATACACCATCGGTGTTGGAGGAAGGATATCTATTGCAATACTGTACCAAAACATTCTGAGGGCTGGGCAGGAATATAAGAGGTTTTTTAGTTATTTCACTGTGTTGTGGACTGAAGATACATGTGTTATTTAGGATGATGTGTTTGGAGAATAAAGCTTCTTTAAGGGAAAGTCTGTTCATCAATAACTCCATATAAAGAACTGGAGTTTAGGGGGCAACGAAAGTTGCCATAGCTGTGTCCATATGTAAGACGAGATTTCTAAGCCAGGATTGATATGGGGATTGGATATTTGTCTATGGTTCATTTCTTGGTTGTGAAGCCAGAAATAAGCTAATTTGACACTGAATTTTTCGACTAGATGCGGAGTTTAGATGACAGTGTTAGGAAATCCTATTATTGAGATGTATATACTATGTATCTTTATACTGATCTCTTCGAAGAAGACATTGTTGATTTTGGTGGTGTTCCATGTTTCGAAATCAATGAGCTCCTTAACTTTGGTTAACGTGGGTTTGTAAAAGTACTGTAAGTCATTTCATGAAGTAGATGGTATCCTACGATCCTTCCATATGTGAATTTGTGTACAGTCACCCTCTTGCCAGTGTTGTCCAGTGAGAAGTGTATCATGGCCAGCTAGTATACCTCTTTAGCCCTATGTAGCAGAGGAGGAGTCGGGAGTGGTAAGGAAGGAGTGGTTCCTGCAATATTTGAGTACCAGAATAGAAGGGAGTAGGGATTTGGGTTCCTGCAGAATACGCCAACTGGTTTTGGCTAGGAGGCTGAGGTTGAATATATGTGTACTATGGAATCCCAACCCTCCTTTCATTTTATGACTGCAAAGTGTGAGCCAGTTCAACCAATGGATACGTCTATCCTAGTGCTCGCCTTTCCACCAAAAGTTTTTGAGTATGGAATCAATTTTATTACAGATGATGATTGTGAATAAGAATACTTGCATATGATAAGTGAGTGATGATTATAGTAGCCTTTATAACTGTCGCCTGACCAGCTTTGTTAAAGAGAATGGTGTCCCACCTAGCACAGCGTGATTGAATTTTTTCTACGTGGTAAGCAAAAAATTCTTTACTGTGGGTCACAATGTCCTGGGAATTTCTTAAAAATTTTCCAAAAAATCCTAGTTGGTATGCATAAAGTAGTTGAGAAGTAGGTAGATAGATGGAGTGGGCAATTAGGACTCACAACTACTGAGGATTTGAGCAAATTGATTTACTTCCCCGAGTTCATGAGGTATTGTTCTAACAGCAGTTTAAGGAGTTCACAACAGAGAAGGTCAAGGATATTGAATAACATGGAATCGTCTGTGAAGAATAAGTGGTTAATACGTACGGCTCTGGGGTTTACCTTTAATCCACGGATGCCGCCAAACTCATGGGTTTTGATGAGTGATTATGAGAGTGCTTCAGTACAAAGAATGAAAATAAAAGGTGATAGGGCATCACCTTGTCTGATGCCTCTTGAGGGATGAAAAGTGTTGATCGGAGAGCCTTCCACTAATATGGAGTAGGATTCTCTTGTAATGCATTGCATGTTCAGAACTCTGAAGTCGAATTAATGTAACATTTCCTCAATAAAATCCCAATGTAGTTGGTCATATGCTTTGCTCATATCCATTTTAAACACCACGTAGGCTTGTTTCCTACTTTCTTTTTATGTACCTTATTCGTAAGTTCTTGGGCTAAAAGGATATAATCAAAGATGTGTCATTCTTTCTTGAAAGCATTTTGAAAAAGGGGATATTAGATAGTATAACTGTTAGTAGTCGGTTACAAATATTTTGTCAATGAATTTATAAATGGTATTACAGAGGCTGATTGGTCGAGAGTCACTGGGATGGGAAGGTTGTTTGATCTTGGGTATGAAAGTGATGAAAGTTTTGTTGATTTCAATAAGCTTGTGGCCAGAATGTAGGAATGATAGGGTGGCTATTGTTATTGATTGACTCATAAATCCCCAACATCGCTGATACAGAATAGGTAGGATGCCGTCAGGTCCAGGTGATTTAAGGGATACAAGCCAAAAACTGCTTCTTTAACTTCGGTGGTTGTAAATATTTGATTTAGGTCTTTTTGTTGCTAAGGGGTTAGCAATGCCAAAATTGCATTAATTGATTTGAGGGTTTGAGTGGGGAATGGAGAAGTTTTGGACATGTCAGAGCTGAGAATGAAGGAGAAATGAAGTAAGAAGTAATTTTTGAGTTCCCTTTCCAATGAACAGATCTTTTCGTTGAGATCCTTAATATGTCGAAATATGTTAGTAGGGTGGCATGTAGATGTTGAGGCATGGAAAATTTTTTTTATTCCTGTCTGCCAAGGTCAGCCATTTATCTTTTGAGCATTGTGCCCTGTATATTTCTTCGCAGTCCAATAGCCAGTTAAAGTGTTGGTGTAATAGTAGGTCTTGTTGACAAGCTATGGGATCTTGGAATTGGGCCTGACAGTCCTTGATTAGTTCCCTCGTCTGGTTGATTCGGATGTGGAGTTTGCCATATTTTCGAGAGAACCATTCCGAAAGTTTACTTAGTATCTGGCGATCCTATGTAACCATACAGAAAAGGGGGGATTCCATTTGGGGAGTGCCCTTAGCGGTGCAGATGATGTCAATGCCTTCTTTGTAATTCAGCCAAAAGGCTTTGAATATGCGATCTCAACCTCTAGGTCTAGGTTGAGGTGTTGTATCCACCCAATAGACATGCATGGTTCGAGCCTTAAATTCCTAGGTCCATAACAAAAGTGGAGGGGTAGGTAAATAGCAAGTTGATATAGGAGTAGCTATACAATCCTCATTCTGTCTGCCGTTATGCCACGTGAACGTGGGACTCATCCATGCTACCTCAAGAAGGCATAGATGTTGTATTATATCTAACAAGTAGGCGTGCCAAGGAAAACTAGTACTATGAAGAACTGATTTTTTATCCGTAGATAGGACTTGATTGAAATCCCCCAAAAGCAAGAGAGATTCACAGATAGGGACTAAGTGATGAAGGATGAAGTCCCACGTACATTTTCTTTTAGTGAGACGAGGGTGACCATAAATAAAGGTGAAGTCCAAGAGCATTCTTGATCAGTAAAATGTATAAAAATAAGGTGCTTGGATAAGGCTAGAACCGTGCCATTAAGCTGAGATGACCAACCGACCAATTAGCCTCCTTTGTTGACATTGGAGTCCAAACTAGCAAAGCAAGTGAATCCTAAAGAGTGGAATTCGAAAGATAAAGTGTGAACATGTTGGAATGTCTTTTGGAAACATATGATTAGCGATTTATGAAGTTGGATAAGATGATTAGCTGTCTGAATTGTTTAAGGTTGACCAAGACCCCAACAATTCTAGCATAGAAATTTCATTATGGGGTGACGGGTTGTATAGGGACAGCAACCGAAGCCCCGATTGATAAGGTAAGTATGCAAGCTTTATTTGAGAATATTGTGTAGGCGTTTACAGAGCTGGGTTGTGTCTGGGAGATGTTTGTGTTTTAGGAAGTTTGTATTTGAGAGCATATGATGCCAATTGGTAACCATATTTTTTTGTCTTTTAAAGTTCCAAGATGTTAATTTTAGGTTCAAAAGGACTAAGAAAGGAGTGTTGTGTTGTTGTCTTTTCCGTTTTAGGTTAGGAGGGTATGTGATGTAGTATATAGGTACAAAAGTAAAGGTGGAGGAGATACGTGCACATGTATTACTAATGAGAAATGGATGCAAATTAATTTAAAGTGGGTCGAAACATTAATAGAAGATATAAATAATAAAGTTGGGAAAGATATTGAGTAACCTGGTGGGAGCATTAATCCAATGATTTTGAGCTTCTTGATGTTGTTAGTTGAGTTGCTGTCCTTGTTCTTGTAGCGATGGCGTTTTCGAGATGATGCAGTAAAAGTAGAAGAATTAGTTACGCTGGAACTTGAGCTTGGGTCTTCAAAGTGAGTGATGAGTAGTGAAGACTCAATTTTAGGTCATGAGGGTGTTGTGTTTCTATCTGCACGGAGATGCTGGGCAATCAGTTCCATTCTAATATTGGTGGAAGTTGGCTGGCCATGGCTTGAAACATTTGTGTCGTCTAGTGGGTGCATCGAAAAATCCATGGGGTTAATGTAATGGGGGAATACTTCATTAAAAATAGGTGCATAAAATCGTGTTCTTCCACATGTAGGTTGGATATGTGCATTGGCTGTGTTCAGTAGAGGTTGTAATTCAGTTAGCAAAGTTTTGATTAGGTTAATAAGGGTAGGTTTTGAGCTGAGTACATCTGAAGCGTAGCTGATAAAAGGATCCAAGATTTAAAGAAGGGTGTTTGGTGGTGTGTCTATGTGATTCTGCGCTTGGGTGTTGTGTGCATTGATGGCCTCTTGCATAAGTTTGGGTGGATTGTCTAGTGCTATGTAAAATAGTTCAGCTTTTGTGTATGGTCTCTTTTCTAGGACGGTGGTGAGAGAGGTCGCGGGGATTATGTGAAGGAGAAGTGGTGATGGGTTCTAGGAGTGGAGTGGGGTTAGGAAGAAGGAATTGGGGAGTCGCATAGGGATAACTGGCTTATCAGAAGGTGGGGAGAAGGTTGAAGATGTGGCTTGTTTGATGGGCTGGATATGTGATTTCGTTGGGAAGTGGTTGACTTATGTGATGGACAAGCCTGGTTGTTGAAAGGAAATATTGATGTAGGGTTAAGGCCCATCAGGTTGAGAAGTTGGTTGAGAGCTGCTTGGTGAGATTTTGTCCAACCTGATTTGAACTTGGTGAGTAAGTTTAAGAAGCCACGTTCATAGGGAGACACGTGTGCTTCTTGGTGTCCAAAGGAAGGAGATTTTCTAGTATTATTCTGACCTCACATGTTGGAATCCATGATAGGAGGTTTCCAGGTTTGGTACCACTTGATCCTGGGTCAAGTAGGTTCTGGTGAGTCAGTTCTATCTCTGTGTATTGAGTTGAGTCCTAGGATAATTCATGAGTTGACTCTATTTGAAACTCATCCTTTTGGAAATTGTCTTCAACTTTTGAACTAATGGATGGAATATCAAATTCTGGGTGGTTTATTTCCATAGCATTCTTGGATTCTTCAGGTTTCGCCTCAGCTACATGTTCTTCACTCCACGTACCTGAAAGGGTGAGATGGTCAGATTCAGGGGACCCGGGGGGGTGTGGTTAGTGGGGAGAAGGACGTGAATACGTAATGTAGTTTGGGTCTGATTAGTGTATCCAATGTTCTAATCCTAGAGGTTCTGTTGAAGTCAGAATTTGGGAGGGAACAAATAGTGTCCGAGTAAATTGGTTGCCAAGTTCAATCATGGGGAGAAGGTGGTGAGTAATCTATAATTGAAAGAATTTAGGATATCAATGTCATCTTTACCACGGTCATCCACTGTATGCCCACCACAGCCACATCAATAGCAAATTCAAAAAGGATTTTCAAAGCTAAAAGGTAGCCATATGGTTTGATCATTTTTATAAATGGAGATAGACTCTTGATAGTAGAGGTTTAGAGACATTAATGCGTGTCAAGATTCAAAAGTAATTAGTATCCGTAACTCTCACCCAAGACCGACCGATCAATGAGAATCACTTGTCTAATGATGTCTCCTATATGTACGGCCAGGGTCATCGAATAGTAGTCACTGGGGATGGAATGTACCCTTACTTACAGGTCCCCTGCAGGGAAGGTGACAGTGGCATAGATCATGTGCGCTGTCCATTCTAGTAGAATTAAGATTGTGCCTTCGAAATTCCAAGGGCCATTAAATCAATGAGAATCATTTGTCCAATGAGGTCTCCTATTTGTATGGTCATTGTCATTAAATAGCATTTGTTGGGGGATGGAATGTACCCTTACCCATAGATCCATTACTGGGAAGGTGACGGTGGCATAGATCATGTACACTGTCCATTCAAGCAGAATTAGGATGATGCCTTCGAAATTTCAAGGCCATTGTGAAGTGCCAGTTGTGCTTCATATTCCATATCAAAGTGTAGCAGAAATATGTTTGGAAGTTTCTCAACAAGAATATCACCTCTAAGGCACTAGTAACTATTGATGAGATACTGAAGGCGTGAAGCATTAAGTGTTTTGATATTCCAAATGAACCCAAGGAGTAGATGAGTTTTCGCATTCGAGCATCGATAACTAGGTTTTGCTTACCAGAATGACAACACTGCGCCGAAAAGGCAAATGTGCAGGTGGAAGAAGAAATTCAGCTTGGTGGTGTGGAATAGCCGGAGGAGAGTCATGTGGGTGTGGTGGAGACGGTGGTGTAGAAAGTGGGTCGGGTCAGGCAAAGGGGGTGGGAAGAATGGTTGTGCCATGGTGTTTGTTAATCAAATTATTCTTGGTAATTGGAGCAGAAAATTTGGAAAAGTTTGGTGATAAGAAAGCAGAAAGAAGATGAATGTAGTGTTGGAGTTAAAGGGAGAAATGATGAATTCAGACTCCGATGGCAGGGGTTTGACTATGAGGTTGTGATGAATGCTTTGACATTAAAGGGATGTTATTGGAACTAATGGGGAGTTTTGAAACAGGGTTGTTGGAGCAAGGAGAGAAGCGAAGCAAAGCCCTTAATGCTAGGATAAGATAGTTGAAAAGACACTAAAAAGTAAAAGGTTCTTATGCCCAAAGGTAAAAAGAATCTTTTATTTTTAATGTCTAAAACAATTACGTAGGCACCCCATTTTTGTAGGCATTTTTAATTAAATAAATAATGAACTTTAATATTAGTTAGGGTGCATTATTTAGTCAAGGCTTAGTAATGTGGTTTAGTTAATTAATTTAGTCCAGTTTAAGTCCAATCCAACTGCATTAGTCCAGTCGATTTAGGTCAAATCCAGTCCAAGATCTAGATTATTCTAACTGATGTAGTTTGTCTAGATGACTTGGAAAAATAATCCATAATTTATCCTTGATATAAAGATTAAATCAATTCATTTTTTGGTTAGGAAATGACTTATTCCGAATCTAGTACATCCAATTTTTGATTTGGGAAATAATTACAGAAAATAGAATCAGATAATGCCTTGAAATTTAAAAAATTCTTATTTTATTAATGGGGTTAACCGGTTGGTTTTCGACCAACTAGCCATTTAGTCGACTTTTGTCAATATGCGATTTTATTACTTTTTCTAACTTATCTCCAGCCATTCATATTGACATGGCCAATCTTATCACATTTTGCAACCTAGAGTACGATAAAAGGGGTCTTGACTTTTATTTTAATGGGTCGGAGGTCAATTTTAGTTAGTCCAAAAGCTGATTCTCTTTAGAGCTTGCATGTCATTTCTTCATGAAGTGACATACTATCTCTCTTGAGAAGTCTAGTCCCAAAAACCACTCATAATTATATAGATTGTCATCCCTTCCTCGCAATCACATTTCATTTCAAAAAACAACAAAAGAGAGTCTTTTTTATTTCTTTTCTAGATCAAAGTCTTGAAATGTAGATTACTTCCTGTAGGACCAGTGTCGAACTACGGCGGTTTTGATTCCTGTTAGTTCGACCGGATAAGTAGGCACTCGTCCCCTACTGTCGAGTTCAAGCCAAAATCTAAAAATTAACTTAGGGTGAGTCTTACTGTATTTTAGATGCTATATGTTTTTAAGGCCAATAATTATTAGAAATAAAGTAGAGACCGAGAGGACGTGATGGGTGCCTAACACCTTCCCGTTGCATAACTTAGTCCCTGGATCCCTCTCTTGGCTTCGACAGACTAGTTGTTCTTTTTGGACACTTTAGAGTCATTCTTAGTTTTTTTTTTAATTTTCCATTAATTAAAAAAGATGGCGACTCTATTTAAAAATTCTTTTTGCGGATTTGTTTCGAGGTGGTGCACCACAATGGCGACTCTGCTAGGGATCTAGAAATTACTAGAGGAGTAAACTTGAAATGTTTCTCTTGATTTTGGTTTTGTTGTATTTTCTTTGTATTTTGTGGCATGTACAATATGACATATATGTGGTATTTGCGCTTCTATTTGCATACGCACGCACACGTTTCACCTCGACACACCCATTTGAGAGTGATAGTTGATGCCCTTGGTCCTCTTTAGCTCAAGGCGATCTCTCGATTGATTCTTAAACTCTACGGCCTTGTACTAAAGATTCCTCCTAGATTCGTGGTATATTAAACGACTGGTATATGTACTAGTGATTGCCCATTATTAACTTCCTAATTACGCCGAGAGGTATATGCTACATTTACACCGGTGTTATAAGGAGAAAAACTCAACCATGGACCATTCAGTGTTCTGCCCTTTGTTGGGAAAATACCTGTATTGGCCTATGGCATCTTGGCGGGGAAACTAGCTAGCATTCTATAAGCTAATTAGTAATGTCACCAAAAAATGGGAGACTTTGACTAACCGGCCAGTTATCTGCGCTCCCAACCTGATGGTTAGTCAGTATGTGCATTACTTGAAAAAAAAGTGTAAATCTGGCTAGTTCATACCTTGGTTCAACCCATTGACTAACCGACTGGTTATCTGTCAGGATGACCGGACGGTTAGTCAAAAACTTCATCCTCAAAAAAATTCCCGAAAAAAACTCGCAAAACCCTAAACCCACTGATCAACTAGCCAGTTATCCGTTAGGATGACCGGATGGTTAGTCAGATACCTTGTCCCTCAGAATATTCCCAGAAAAATCCTCAGAAAATTATCCTAGCCTCACTGACCAACCGACGGTTTTCCTTCTAGATAACCGGACTGTTAGTCAGTCCTCTTTCCCCAAAATGTAAAAAACACCCAAAAAAGTCAAAAAAGTTCCTCTCACCCCTACTAGTGTATGACCTAGCCAGCTCGATCTCTATGGTATGTAAAGTTAATTTCTTGACCACTTTCCTTATACAGTTAAGGCTAAGTGTTTGGTATCGAGACTCATCTGGAAATCTCTCACAAACTCCAATGGCAGAAGCATTCCCACACTCTGATTTGGTCCGTATCATCAGTGAACTTCAGAAGGATCTTCAGAATGGTTTCATTACCCTAGCCGAGCAAAAATCTGAACCGCCGAAGAATTGGATAACCGTAAGAGAAGAGGTAGGAGAAAACCAAAAGAAGAAGGGAAGAAGGATGATAAGAAGAAATGTGCGGAATTCGATTGGATGTATGAGTTTGAGGAAGAAAAAACTAAACCCCCCGCCATACTGGAATGGAAGGACAAGTTAGTCGTACTGGAGTCGTAGATTGCCAGAATGAGGAAAACTGATGACCCTCTAGACCTTAGTGCCCTAACCATGAACACCGAGGTTAAGCTATCCCTCAAGTTCAAAATGTAGGAGATGGATAAGTTTGACGGGGCCACGGATCCCAAGATTCATGTGAAATGTACATGCGGGCGTTGGTCCTATATAGAGTGAATTAGAATCAGTTGATACAGTTGTTCCAGCGCACTCTCGCCGGAGTCGCCTCTCGTTGGTTCCTCACATTGGATGAAGCCCGAGTATGGACATGGGTGGATGTCGTGAGAGAGTTTGTGATGCAGTGCCAGTATAATGCCGACTTAGACATTACCCGAAGAGATTTGGAAACCACAAAATAAGAGCCGAAAGAGTCCCGTTTTCATTTTCATCATGGGGTGGAGGAATAAGGCAGCTCAGAAGGTGAACCGTCTAGCTGAGGAAGAACAAGTGAACATAGTCAGGAGTAACCTGTTTCCAGTCTACCACAATATATTTGGCCGCTACCATACAACGTTCAAAGCTCTTATGGGATCCCTCATACAGACGGAAAATGCAATCAACAAGGGAACCATATCTCTTGAGTCAAAGCCGCTAGGGGTATACAGAGCCAACCAAACTGGTGCTAACGTCCAACCTAAGCCAGTAGCAACCAACTGTGTCAACACTGTGCAAACACCTTGGGCAGTGACATTGGAAGCCACTACGGAGCCTAGGAGAGCTTACCCCCATGCCAGTGGTGATACCCAAAAGATATGATGTGAATGTCTTTTGTGATTACCACTAAGTAAATGGTCACCCCCCAGATAGATGCATCACCATGCGACATGCCATATAAGACCTCATAGACAAGGGTGAAGTGTCCCTTCCCAACAGACCGAATGTCCGAAAAGAACCCTTGCCTCCGCATAGGGTTAACTGCATTGATAGCCAGCCAGTTAGAAACCAGTCGCTCTTACCCTGCCGAACACTTCGAACATCGGGCATATCACCATTGTTAGCTGGTATTGGCTTATCTTCCTCATCAGCCTATGAAAGTATCTGATTGAGAAGAAATTGGTGTAAACCTGATAACAACTTTTGAATAAACTTTTGGCTTGAGAGACTTCGAGTCTGTCGCAATCTCATTTGATGGAAGACGACATCCCTGCTTTTGGTGACCTTTGAACTTTTTGGATCCCATAACTTGTATCCAAACTCATCGTTACCAAAGCAGATAAATATGCATGGAATAGCCTTATCATCCAGCTTCAATCTTTGCTCTTTGGGTACAAGTGCAAATTCTTTTCAACCAAATAGCTTCAAAATAAGAGTAGAACATGTTCTACCCGGTCCACACTTTCTGGGGGATGTCAAAATCAAGGGGAGCTGATGGCGATCAGTTGATCAGATAACATGTCGTACAAATAGATTAATCCCCTTACGTAAATTAGCCATCTTTAGCATGCATCTCGCTTTCTCAACAATTTGTACGTTTCATTCTTTCTGCATTTCTCCTCACTTGTGTTGTTACAAAAACACTTAATACTTTAACATTTGAGCTATAATCATAACCTATAAATGTCTAACACTCTTTTTAGCTCTTAATGGCTATTTCACGGTGTGTCACTGCATTTTGCTCCTAATAGCTAAATGCTTCTTAGTGTTCTCCCTTGAGATAGGAGAAAGGAGAAGACGTAGGTTGAGATCACCCGAATGAAACCATACCAAACCTATAACCATTGAAGGAATAGTACACCTAAACTAGTTATGAAAGAATTTGTGTACCCTACACTAGTTAGGAAATAATTTGTCTATACCTCCCTTAATTCATGAGATCGGTTTCCCATCATATGAAACAAATCCTTCTTGAAATCTTTGGTTCAAATTATTGGTTATCCCGGATGTGAGAATTGAAAGGCAATATCCAACACAGTTGAGTGCTGGCATAAGATCTTGACAATGAGCGAAGCCCCAGATAGAGCAGAGTCGCAAAACCGGATTTATGTGGCTGACAACTAGATGGGTTAAGGATCTGCCGTGTTAAGTGGTGGATACTAGTGAACACTAATCAGGATTATATAATAACAAGGTTTTTTTTGGTGTTACTGATATCTCGATTTTGGATACATTATTTTTAGTTCTGGATATGATTTGATGAGTGTTCTAGTTCTTAGGGCGGTTAAGGGGTTTATGGAGGCTTGGTTTTCTAAAAACCATCTGTCTCTGTGATATCTATTTAGTAGTTGTTCTTGTAGGTGTGCAATGAGTGAATGACCATTCCATTATCGGATTAATTTTATGCTACACCCCATACTCAGAGGTCAGTTGCACCCAGCACCCCATGGTTCTAAAATTGGCACGCATCACCAAAAAATTGAAAATCTTGGTATCAAGTACCAGATGACGGTTAAGAGGCACTTTGACCACATGTCTGTTAGTTTTTAAATGGCAAATGCGTCTTTTTGCCTATCAATTCTCTCTCCCTATAAACACGTCAGAATCCTTAATTCCTATCTTCCCCAAACCTGTAACAAAACACCCTTGATTCTATCAATCCCCAAATCTCACCACTCCCACACACAAAATCACACACAGAGACAGAAATTGACTTAGTATCTATGCTGGGCGAAGGAGATTGGGGCGTGTTGGACGATGGCAGCTAACATGGACGTGGCGGTGGCCTCGTGGTCGAAGTCTAAGCCCAAGAATAGGGAGGGTGGGTTTGGTGATAGATGCAGGTTGTGGGATTGGTAGATTGTGCAGGGTGTGGGTCAATGGGGGTGGTGAGGCTGTGAGTGCAGTGATAGATTATGGGATTGAGGTTATGAGTGCGGTGGTGATTTTGGACTGGGGTGGTTGTGCGGTGGTGATTGTGATGGTGTGGTGACAGTTGCAGGTTTATTGGTGCGGCGGTTTGAGCAGGTTTTGGGGTCAATGGTGCGGTGGACTGTGAAGGAGTGTGGTGTACTCGAGGGTGGGAGGAACTAGTTAGGCCAGGCGAAGAGGGCGCATGCCGGATGCCAGAGACGGTTGCGACGCTAGAGGTGGGTTCTTGGTGCTGATGGTGGTGCGCGGTGGTTAAGGGCACTGAGAGAAACATAAGAGAAACAGACCAATTTGCCCTTAAAAAATTAACAGACATTTGGACAAGGGCCATTTTGACTGTCAATTAGTGCTTGATACCAAGATTTTCAAAATTTTGGTGTTGGCTGCCAATTTTAGAACTATGGGGTGCTGAGTGCAACTGACCCTTAAGTATGGGGTATAGCGTAAAATTAATCCTCCATTATCAATAGTTAATTTTTGCCTATTTCTCTGGTCCGGGGTAGTTCTTGTTTATTGTTTGATGTGCATTTGAGAGTCACTGGTCTTGTATGTTTCTAGGATTGAGAACTCCACACATGCTATGTTTTTCATTTCTGGATGAGATTTAGATTGTACTAACCAGTCTTCAGTTTCACCCAGTAATCATCAATGTTAGTTCTTCCAATTGCCTTGGTGAAGACAGAATCCATGAACAATTTTCCTTAGGGCATTCCATTGAATTACTGGAGGGCATGAAATGGATAGAAATTTGTCAAGGTTAAAATAGCCAATTACTAACAGGGTAGTATTTAGATAAACGCTGCCTGGTTTCAGTTCAACCGGAAATAGAGCTTCAATTGACTTCTAATAGTAAATATAGTATCGGAAATTTCTGAAACCAGAAGGCCAAATAAAGATTTCAGTTTCAAGGGTTGTGCAAGTATACTCAAAAGGTAGGATAGCAACTGTAGGCATATAGAACAACAATCTCAATATATTTTCACTATAAAATTCTGTCCCAGCATATACATCTCAATGCTGTTTTTATAACCTCACAGCATCGCTTGATCCTCTATACAGCCACTTTACGTAACTTTGTATGCTAGATGATTAACGTATAACTGACTATTACTGACGGCCTCAGCCATTTCTGTAACAGAAACTAATCAATTTCCGAATGTACGTAGTCAACAAATACAAAATTCTTTTCGAGTTCGTGCAACATGTAAGCCAAGCCAGCACTAATGACCGCCACTCCAGCCAAAATGACTCGTAGTTTCATATCAGGAGGAACCCCAGCAGTTGCAGAGCAGACAACTGCTGCGCCAATTAAGAACTTTTGCAATGTCTGGAATGCTGTATAAGCTCCTTTGCATGATGAACACTTCAAGGTATGTTGCTCATATCTATCAAGCATCTGACATTTGCATTATGCACATGTCAGTAAGGAGTATTAAGCACAAGATAAGTTATCAGTTAAAAGGGTATCATGGAATCCTATTCTCATGACTGATGCTGTTCGCATTTCCAAGTAAACCCATGTTATATATGAGTTGCATCATAGTTTCGTTGTGGAGAACAGAAAATGCGGAATCCTAAGAAAGTGTCCCCCATCCAAGTAGTAATTGTCCCCCCACCCCCACCCCTCTTCACTCCATAACTCTTTAGGCTCCCAGGGGTTCGGTTCACAAAAGGAAATCATTTCAAACTGTCATCATGACTTTAACAGAATCCGTTTGCTTCAAGAAGCGACAGGAAAAAATACCATTGCCTTCAGTGTGAAGATGGCCATGAATAAGTTAATCGCGTACCTGACGCTTAGAAAGGGCTGTGGATGGCAATAACTGTTGATTAGGGTTGCCAAACCACTCAGGTTGGCTGTTGCCATGTCGCCTCAGCCAATTCCGAAATGCCAGAACAAAGCGATCAGCCTGTGTGGGCGTAAATGTGATTTTTGAGTACTGTTTGTTGATATCAGCAGAACCGGCCATCGACTGCGAAAGGAAGACCTTCTCTTGACCCTGAAGCACGATCATATCTCCGTCGTAAACTTTGTTTGAAGTCCAATGCTCATTCCATCTAGGAATTACCTGCAGTTGCCGTAACTTCAAATATAAGGTGACAGAAAATATTGATCAAAATCCAGGCCGAATCATAAACTTGCTGTAATTCGGACATATTAAAGTTATGCATAGAATGAAGTCAATGTTCAAAATGAAGAACAAGAAGAAATAAGTTGTCAGAAAATAGGAGTAACGAGGTAGATCCTTAACTGAAAACTAGACAATATATTGCTTTGACAGTTAATTTATTTTTGACAATTGATAAACTTACAAAATACATCACCAAGCAATAACAATGACAAAATGCACTCACACAAGTGGGTTACAAATTATTGACTCCAACAGAAGACAATCAGATAGCTTTTCTTGTATTCTCACACAAGCAAACATCGTCACAATGTCAATAATTAGGTATTGCCACCATGTTAGGGGCATTTTACTTCGTCTTTATAAGTCAACTTCCATAGAAAATGGTGCCAAAGCGGGGACGAAACCCTTCAGCACTTGTAACAAACATAACAGAAGCTTAGATATCAACGGATTTCCTTGATAAATCTTTGTAAGAATCAAGAGACACCAAGTAATCCTCCATAATTGCTGCGCGGCGCCGGGGGGGGGGGGGGGGGAGATATTTCTAGATGGATTGCTCATCCCGGCCAACATAACACAGGAAGCCCCGCCTCTTGATGCAGCATCAAAGACATGCCCACATCCTTCATTCTTTTTCTAAGCAGTTATACTGGGAAGGCCTAATGCCAGCACACCAACACCTTATTGTAACCTTAATAAAATTTCTCTTTCAGTTCATTCTCCTTTTTTCTCATCTGCCAGGGCACTTCTGCACTTGCAGCCTCAATCTCATGACCAGCAGAGAGTCAAATTCCCACTTTGCTGGCAGTTGTCTACCTCTAGTATCAGGTCTACAAATGAATCAACTCCAAGAGAACATAAAGATACAAATTTGAAACGAACTTTAAGCTGATAACCTACTGTTAATATGTATGTCGTTTATATAACATTATAGTTATCATAACCATTTATAGACTAATCATGACTAGTGAATTGGAGACAAAATCTAGAGGATTTCATACTGTCCTCTTCTAAGGGTGCAATAATCTTAATATAATAATCAGTTCATGTAGCTATATAGCTTGCTGTGTAGGAAATATAACTCTTCTAGTTATATATAACGATCCACTTGGTGTTATCACCACAAGTGGACATTAGTTATGCAACCTGGACTGCTCGTAGAACCCAATAGTCCTCAGTTCAAAGTCACTACTAATGTTCTGATATGCGACTCATGGACCACTATGGGACAATGTTTTGGTCACATGATCTTGACTCATAATTGTGCACCACAATTTCAATCACATTTGCTTACGAACTTCAACAAACATACGTATTCTCCAGAGTTCATGTTCAGCCATTTAAAATCAGCTTTTTTTTTGGGGACAAGTTATTTAGTCTTGGGCTCTCAGCTTTGACAGTTTCATGGACATCAATCAGTTAACTCACTTTGGCATAAACATATAGCCTACTGTTAACAATCAAATCCCTAATCTTTCTTTAGAATGATAGAAGTGATTGAAAGTTGGTACATGACAAAGGTACAGATTCTTCTATGTCTTAACCCACGACACCGAGAGGAAGAGTGCTGCACCTCTAGTACATTGGGAATCCAAAAATAACATCATATATTAACTTAGAAAGGGTACCAGTTATGTCCTTATAAGTACAACCAAGTGAGCCAACCACAAGTTTCCAAAACGACCAAGTTACAAGGCTACATATTCAAAATGAAGAAGAGCAAATCCCTAATTCTAAGATATGAGTAGATTCTATCAATTTATGTATTTCCGATTTTACTTGAACTTTGCATCCATTATCGTAATATCAGAAAGTAAGGAACCAAGGAAGGTTCTGTACCTGCCACCAGGCAGGCCCTGGCATTGTAAATTGAAAGAAGTTTCGAGCGCTACAAACGATTGAGCGAGTCTTCCCAGGAGTCATTGGTACATTGAATGAACATATCCATATTATCCATTTTTGATCACCCACAATAGGAAGCTTTGTGTCAATTTCTATTCTGAAGCAACAATAACTTGGCATGAGGTCCAGTAATTACTGACTAAACATTTAACATGTCACCATGTCATCGCTGATAAATGCAAAGCACAAATTACAAACACATGCACCCAGTAACTATACAGATATCCAATGCCGAGTGTAATTTATCCTACAAAGTAGATAGTCAAAGTGACTGATTATCTAAATGTATGAACATGAGTGTTCTATTAATAGCTTCAACTAAAAGGAACACAACTAGAACCTTAAGATATTATAAACTTACTTGTTAATGTAATAACAAGGTGCAACAAATTCAGCACTGATCTTTGGATTCCCATCATTTGATCCAGCAAAGCCCCACTGGCCGCTGGACTCCATCCTAAACGGCAAGGGCTTAGCTCTATCCCTTCTCCCTGTAACCTGTTAATTAAATTCAAGTAAATAAATCCAGTGACTCTCAATTTCCTCTCTTTCCTTTCTGTCCTTTTTCTTGCTAGAAATGAAGAAACCAAAACTAAATACAAGAGTGCATCCTAACAAGTTAGTTGGCATGACCTCCTTACTCCATCCCTTGCTGCTAAAAATCATACACAATAGACGGTAGACTAGCATGTCTAGGTGAATGAAAACCTGAATATCCTTCATTTTGTGAATTACTTGGAAAACCAAAACCAAAGCATAAGCGAGCAAGCAAGAAGAAGCAGAAAAAGAACAGTCAACAGATCAGTTCTCCTTTTTGAAGGAATAATCTGGAAACTTTTATTAGCAGGCTGCCGATTAAGTTTCTATTTTCAATATAGATGGGAATGCCTCAAAGTCTCAGCCAATCCCTTAGAAGCTTCTTTGAAAAAGTTAATCCCAGAAAATAAAATGCAAATGGAACTCGGGAATACAAAACCAAAACAAAGTTAAAAATATTTCTACGTACATAAGATGTTTATTTTAACGTCAAGTGACAATCAAGATTTATTGGGTGATTTGATGATGCCATCAAGACAACAAGATCCCTTTTTTGCGGTCATGTTGTCGAAGGGAGCAAAACAAATTCAGTATTTTGCATCCTGGTGTTAGAGGCGCAAGACATATTCACGATCAAACTCTTTTTTAGTCTTATATGAAGGAACCCACAACTCATTTTTTACATAGTTAATATGTCATCATTGTCTTCTCCCCCTATCTTTATATAACATCTTTGAATATCCACATGGCAGCTTTGCCAAGCCCGATACAAAGAATGATTTACTTTTTCAATTTGCCACTGACTATAAATTAACGTCGCTGGGAATCAACACACTGTGTCAATTATTGTATCATCAAGCTATTCTCTAAACATGAAGTATTCAAAATCAACACACGATAACAAACTGTATTTCCCTAAACATGATAGTAAATCAACAGTTAATTACTCAAGCGATGTAGGCTTACCTTGTGATGAGCAAAATCAATGTGGGAAGGATCAGAGACATTCTCCATGAGTGTATCATACCCATAGAACAAATCCCGCTGAATCGTTACAGTCGAAAACTCATCCTTGTCAAAATCATCAGGCAACCTAAACAGTTCCAATGGAAACAAATTTGCAACTCAATACTTCACATTATACCAAAGATTATTTAAACTGCACGTCCCAGCAACTAAGTTGCATCATCACAAAAGTACGATTAGCCAAAGGACACATCTATATTCCCTAAAAATATTAAACGACCACATCACCCTTTTTTTTAAAGATATGGTATCAACATATAAAAAGCATACGAAAAATAACCTATAACAAGAACTAATTACATTGGAGGTTTGGTGGCTTGAGCTCGTTCCATCCCATTCTCATCCGGCCAAACAAAAAGCAAACCTTGAGACACCATAGTCGGAAACCTCGTGGCACACGCTCTCGGCGACTGCACAGCTCGAGCCTCGGGTCCCTCCGAAGACGCCTGAGGGATCCGAGCACAAGACCCACACCCATCAAACGACCACCCGTGGTACGAGCACTGCAAATGCCCATTCTCATCAATCCTCCCCTCCTACAACACACCAAAAATGCACAATCATAAAAAATGCCCAATGAAAGTCAATAGTAAATACGTATACTTCCCGTTTCATTATTTTTGTCCCCTTACTTTATCACGAAAGCCTAGAATAGAAGTTTTTGACTTGTCAAGCATTAGTTGTTCAATCTACAATTAGTATCTAAGTTCAATGCAACATCTGAAGGTTCGAACTCAAATTCGGAAAAAGTCGTGAAAAGTAGAAGGGGAAAAAATTACAAAGGGGCTAGAGTAAAAATTTGGTGGGGGGCGGGGCGAGAGTTTACGGATAAGGGAGCGAGCCGGTGGGGGCACTTGTCGTCGAAGGCAACCCATTTCGATTCGGATTTGTCGAACCAGAGGACCAGGTCCCGATTGAGGAGCTGGAACGGGGTGGGGACACGTGGATCGAGGTCCTCAATAAGAGAGACCGGGTACCAGTGGTCTCGCCACGAGAATTTCGAAGTGGGATTTTCTGAATTATCTTCGGTTTCGATTTCGATATCGGGTTGGCCTTCTGTGGCAGTAGTGGATGATGGTGGCGGCGTGGGAGGAGCAGCCACGCGGAGAGGGGAGATGAGCGTTTTACGGCGGCGGAGGAATGACGGGAATTTGACTGGGTGGGGAGTGGTAGATGGTGGTTCTGGTGGGACGGAGGAAGCAAGTGGTGACGGGAAGCGGAGTAAGGATGCCATTTGAGGTGGTGAGTTCAGCTCAGTGACATGAGATTCTGTATTGGTGTATTTCTGGTACAAGGGATGAGTGAGGAGAAGAAAACTTTGCGTGTAAGTCTGCAGTTGCAAAGGCTTGTCTGCAACTGCAACTCATCATTCCTTCTAGACTCCGTTCCGGCCGTAAATGATTCACACTTGCAGCCCTTTAGCGGTGACCACTTTAATTTTGCCACGATACCAGATCTAGAAGCCACCCCCATATCACGCCGTTTCGTTACCAAGTTTTTCGTTTCTATATTTCTTCGCAAAAAAATTAAGGCTATCTATCTATCTATCTTATCTAAAAAGGTGTTTGAAATTGATTATAATCTAGATTAAATTTATCTATACTTTGTTTCTATATTTAATTTAAATTAAATCAGGTTTGCGGGTATTTGGTAAAAGAGATTAAAAGATTTAATCCTCTTCCAGAAATTAAAAATTGATTTAATCCATAATTCTCAAAAGTGATGATTATGAAATAATCACATTTTTCATAAAGCAGGTTTGACCTTCTAATTTACTATCTTATCCCCATATTTTTCACAAAAGACCTCTCATACCCCTTAATTAATTACCTTAGATAGTTTCTGAAATTTATCTCTTCTTATATTGCTAAACTCTTCTCCTACATCTAGATAATCTTTTTTTTTTTGCTTAAGATAAACTTTATTTGTAATTTAGGAAAGTTATCGTACTCTAAGCAATAACATGAGATTGATTGTGCTTTTAATTTAAAATAAAAAGTAACAACTTCTATAGGTGCATGAAAATAATTATTTTAATAATTTATTTGAGCATTATAGTTATTTACGAATAAAAGTTTTTTTTTGGTATAAAGTAGAATGTCATAGATATGAAAAGAGTTTAGCACCTCATGGTGATTACAGACAAGGAAACATAAAGCTACACTTCCTGATCAAAATTACAAGAGGTTTGCGAACAGAGCTAGGATTAATACAAAGCAAAAGACATGTGCATACAAAATAGAAAATAGAGATCTCGTTACGACAAAAAGTCATGCACCCAGTCTTGGAAGATGGTAACACGTGCATGGCGCAAAAGCAGCTAAAGATCTGGATTCCTTAATCTGAGATAGCGTAGCTCTGTCAAAACTGATCTGATAGAAGTCTGAAAGCATATAGCAAAAGTCATACATAATAGGAGCGGTGGTATCAGGGATCTCCACCATATTCGAGAGCTGGAGATATAGTGGCAGAGCTAAAACCATCGAGTTTCCTCTTTTTTCCAGATGGTTCTTCAAGAATATCCTTAGACTTCAGGCCTTCCCGTTTGATCCCGGTTTGAAGCGTAGAATGGACGTATGACGCTTGAAGTGGAACTTCATAAGTGTCCAACTCTCTATCAGAAATGTCGTCGAAATCAGGAGCGGTGAAAATAGTGCCTCCTTTTTCCATCTTGTGTGATGGTGGGTTGAATAGTGTCACCGTTTGATTGGCGGTGACAGAAGGACGGCCTGTATATTCCATTGTTGTTGCATAATTCTGGGAAGAAGAGGCAGCTTGATGTATGTTAAGAGTAATGTCTTGCTTGAGTTTTAGAAGGAGATAATGTTCATGGTGTTGAGGCATCTCTGGAGCAAGTGGTTCCTAGGGAACGTGGAGAGGGGTTACAGCCTAGAGAAGGTGATTTTCAGAGAAAGTTGCTGGTGGGTGAAGAAAGCGGAGACTTAAGCGCCTGTTAAGGCTCGAGCTAGAGCTAGGGTTGGTGACGATTGGGCTGGAGGAGTGTTGGTGGGCCACGACCAAGTCTGGGGAGATATTAAAGTAGTTATTGGGCTGTGGAATTTCTTCTTGGCCCAAAGTTTCGGCAGGAGTATATGGGTAAGAGATAAGAGGGTTTGCTCCAGCACAAATGCTGTGGGCTAAGAGGTTAAGTCCAGATTCGGACAAGCCCAGTATAAACTAGGCCAGCTTACATTTGAGGGAAGGCTGGCTTGACAAGGTGAGAGGGGGGCCCGAATAAGATAGGAGAGCAGGGTCATGAGTCAGAGAAAAAATCTTTGGATTGCTCTCAAGTGTGCAAATCTGATCAAGAGTGGTTATTTCTGCTGCGGCTCCTACTCCTGACAGACTCCCATCTGAAGATTTTGGTAGAAGAAATGGATGTCCAGAGATTTCACCCCCTTGCATGATTGGAGACGTGGCAGGTGAAGGGATCAGAAGTTGTTGACATGTCGTCATGGAAATTACCGACTCCTCATTTGTCAGAGAAAAGATGTCAGATATAGGCTGTGTTACCGGCGCGAGGATCTCTTCTTCCGGCCCGATTGCTACAGGTGAACATTCCGGTGAGAAAAAGACATCAACATCCTCTGATTCATTTGGCGGCGGTATGTCACTGTTTTGGCTGCCAATTACGCTAATTTCCTTAGGATCTGTATCTTCACCGAAATCGTTGATAATGTCAAGTTCATCTTCCCAAATATTGTCGTCATTCCAACTCGCTTCGTCAAAGTTTGCTTCTATTTGTTCCAGATTGGCCATTAATTCGGCCATGTTTAGTGCATGATTTTCAATGGCATTAAGTTGTGGATCATCCTCGGCAAAGATTTCTTCGTCCATGTGTTCTGCATAATGATTGTTCGGGTTGATGAGTACATTAGCTTCTTGGTTTAGAACTTGATTGTAAGCTGCTTCATACTCCAATGCTTGTTGATGTGCATTCCCTTCTTGATTTTCTTCAAAATGTGGTTCTGGGGACATGTTTTCTCCAGTGTTCTCACCCGTGACAAAAACTGGAGAGTTAGGTTCCATTGTATAGATATCATCGTCACTTGTCGGCGGGGTTGGGTTGGGCGAGAAGGCGTCATAAGTTTGATTGAGATGTATACCGAGATGATCTCGGTATATAGCGATACGCGAGGTGCGATTCCAGTCCAAATTTGGTAGAGCTCTCATGGCTCCTACGAATAACGGATAGCCTTCCGCAAAGAAAGTATGATAAAGATTTGGCCCAGGAAGATGGGCGGTTCGCCGAGTGAGGGAGTCGATAACATCAGCGATGGATGAAAGACAATTGGTATTCTCATGTCCTATTTTCCCACACCTATAACATGCTGTGAAGACGCCCTCGTATGAGCATTGGAGCAGCTGTACACCCATATCATCTAGGAGATGGAGGAAGACAGCCGGGAGCAAAGGTTCATCAACGTAGATCCGGATCTTGATGCGAAAGTAGTTGTGAATGTGGTACGTCGCTCCGACCAGTCGATCGTGAGCAAGATGCCTGCAGCATGGCCAATTTTCTCCGCAAGATAGTAGTGATAGCAATCATTTGGTACATTATGGACTTGCATCCACAAGTCTGCAGTTGGGAATTTAACAGTTTTGTAAATCACATGAGGATACCAAGGTGTTAAGAGAAGAAGTGCCCCAAAGAAATTCCATGGCCCATGCGTGAGGACAATGTAAGCATCTGAGGCAGAGTCAAATTCAAAGAGAAAGACGTTCGGAACTTTGGTGACACGGACGGGGCCATCTAGTGCCCAGCATTCATTCACACGGGACTGAATCTTGCTTTGGGAGAAGAATCTAGTGTCCTGGAATTTCCCCAGAAGCACGTGGTCTTTGCCTTCGCGAGCAATCCTGACTAAGCCTTCATTGAGAGGTAACAGGCATGATCTGAGATCTATAGGTTGCTCCTCCCTAATATTTCCTTCAGGGTGAAACATGTTGGACAGAGATAGGGTAGTGAAGTTCCTTGTGTAGAAGCTATTGATTGGTGAAGGACAGAGGTTGAGCTACAAAGGTTGGTGGAAGAGTCAACTTGAAATTTAGTGTAGAGGACAAAGGTCGGAGGTCAGATTTGGTTATCGGCCATCAAGATTGCTGAGGTGCAAGAGGTGGTTAAGGCCAAGACACATTAATGACATAGGAACAGGTTAGGGAGAGTGGAAGGGAGAAAGATTGGGAAAAGAAGGGTTTTGTTTTTTGGGATGATGGGTCAGTCGGTGGGCTAAGCTTAAGAATCATGGGGATGAAAGCTATGAGAAAGGTGGTTACAGAAGTGGGTTGGCCGGATTGGAACAGTCACATATAATCAAGGGGAAGGAGGAGAACATAGCTAGAGAGAAAAAACAAGCTTGCTGCCTTTAGCATTATGTTTACGAATAAAAGTTATGTTAACGTTGCTTGGATATTAGAAAATGTTTATTGAGTGTTCTCTAGGGTCATTTTGTCATAGTTAGAAAATGTTTATTGAGTGTTCTCAAGGGTCATTTTGTCATAATGAAACTGATTTAAGTACTTTTTATCCAAACATTTTTTATAGATTTAATATAGTTCACAACTACTTTTGCCAAACATCAAACTGATTCTGATTAAATCAGATTTTAAAAACAAATTAAGATTTAAGCTGAATCTGCTTTTTTAATCAATCCCAAATAGGCTCTTATTCTCAAAATGGATAAGCAATGGCATATTGGTGATGGTAAATCGATTTTGGTATGGATGGATTGATGGTTGCCTTCTGTTCATTCTACAATCTTGCAAAGCTACCGCACTTCTGGAAATCATCATTGGCTGATTTCTACCTGTTCAGCTCGAATAGCAGGAGTTGGGATTTGAGCATTCTCTTTAGAACTTTTTCCACCGGTTGTGGTTACACAAATTTTGCATCTTCAGCTGCTACCCCTAGTCAGAGGGATGAATACTTTATCGCCTTCATCAATGGGAATGTGTTTTCGGTTGGAGGCGTGTCTTGATTTTTAACCAATCAGACTGCACACCCTATCGGTTCTAAATGTTTTCCCTTGATGTCATCTGCTCATTGGCTCAAACTATTGAAAATCCTTCTTCCTACAAAAAATTTGATGTTCTTGTGGCAGTTTTTCTATTGTCGACTACCCCTTTATTCATAATTAGTTAAACGTCAATCCTGTTCGAGATTGTTGTCCTCTATGTTTGCTTCATTCAAAAATTCATGAGCACCTTTTCTTTGATTGTCCTGTAGTTCGTCCAATCTGGGATTCCTATCTTGTTGACCGTCAACATAACGCTTCTATTTCAGCTGTTACACTCTGGTTCCTCAAGTGGTTAACTGTGCACATTTTAAAAAATAGTAGTGACTTGTTAAACATTGTCACAGTAGCAACCATTCTATAGTCTATCTGGCTCGGTAGAAATGCCTTGACTTTCAAAGGCGAACGTTTTTCCTCAACTCAAGTGTTGATTAAAACCCAACATCTTCTTTCATTTATTACAAGTACTAGTGCATCTTAATGTTGCTTTTGCAAAACCCAGTTTAGGAGCCGCCTTAGATCGACTTGACAGACTGTATCTTTTAATCATCTTTTCCTACAAGTGCGAGTGTGGGATTGCACCGTTGCCAATGTTTTATGCTATTTCAGTGGTTGGCTCTCAAAGGGATCAAAAGTTTGGTATGTGAATTTTTTAGTTTACTTGTGATTGGATTCCTTTCGATGCTTTTTTTATAGGGATTCAACTCTTCTGATGATCTCAATGTACTTCACTTGGCGATATGTCAGGCTATCGAATGGCTGCATTCTTTATGATGTCTGCATGTGATTATTCTCTTTTCTCATCTTGAATAAAGATCGACAGAGCTCCTACTTTAACGACTTTTTGTGTACATTATCTACTAATTACAGGATTTTGCACTCGTTGCATGCCACCCAAAGGTAGGAGGCAGTGGTGTCCCTCTCCTCAGCTTTGGCGTCTTTTACTTTTTAGTCCAATGATGGGTGTCAGAGTCTAATGATGGGTGTCAGCAGGTTTGGTGTGATACTGTTTAGCCTGTGATTCCGCTTCCTTGTCTCGGAATTTTTCCTAGCTGAGTTTTCTCATGTGGTGTTTTGGTTCCTTGTAGTTTATTTTGTTTGTTATGTTGGATTTTACTAGTTTTTACTTATACGGATGGGGTTGTCATCCGTAACAGCCTTTAGCTTACTATGTATATTCTGCTCTTTATCCTGATATATATTTCTACATTCTCTCGGAAAAAAACTATCTATCTGTCTATCTATCTTCTATACTAGATATAAAGGGAATATTCTTTTTAAGGTAACACTATTTTGGTGTTACATAACTATCCATTTAGAATATTGACACCAGACATTATAAGAATTTTTCTAAGTAACACAAAACCTAATATTTAAGTACTAAATAACTATATAAGAAGATACGTTTGGTCCTTAAAGTTTAAAAATTATTATAGAAAAATGTAACCAAAATACATCCAAAAGACCATGTTTGTTATTATAAAAACTATTTCATTTTCGCACACATCAAGTGAATGTTCCACGATAAATGGTACAAAACAAAAGTTTAGATAGTCATTAAGTACTTATAATGATTATATAGTAATTAAGTACTTATAATTACATGTTTGGTTCTCATATTTTATAATTTATTTCATAGAATGTGATAATAAACACCAATACCTAATGCTTAATTTTTTATAACAAAATTTATACTATTAACTTAATTTTTGCACGTGGATTGCGTGCATCACGATCACTCATTTTTTTGATAAGTAAAAGGGGAATCGAGTTAGTCTCGCAGTTTTGTGAAGCAAAACTTGTTTATAAATAAATCTTGTACTTGTCCATGTGTCACAATTTACATTTAAATGTAAAAAAATCTTACAAAACTCAAGGTTAGCATAAGAATTTTTCTAAGTAACACAAACTATAATATTTGAATATTCAATAATTACCTAAGAGGACATGTTTGGTTCTTGAAATTTGAAAATAATTAGAAAAAAATGTAGTCAAAATATATCCAAAAGACTATGCTTGATATTAGAGAAAATAATTTCATTTTTGCACAAGAAATGCGTATGAAAAGATAAATGGCACAAAACAAAGGCTTAGATAATAAATAAGTACTTGTAACGACATGTTTGGTTTTTATAATTTAAAATTTATTTCACCGAATCCGATAATAAACACTTACATTTGATGCTTGATTTTTTAGTAAAAATTAATACTATTAACTTATCGATGTGTGTGCCACAGTCACCTTTTTTTTTTTTTGATATATAAAAGGGGAGTCGAGTTAGTCGTGGAGTTTTGTGAAGAAAAAACTGTTTAGAATAAATCTTGCACTTGTCCACATGTCACAATTTACATTTAAATGTGAAAAATCTCATGCAAAACTCAAGGTTAGCATATCATCCAAGAAAGAACTTTCTGTTAGAGACCGTTTGAGATTGATTCTTAAAAGTAAATTTTGATTAACATAAATGGCACAAAACAAAAGCTTAGATAATAAATAAGTACTTGTAACGACATGTTTGGTTTTTATAATTTAAAATTTATTTCACCGAATCCGATAATAAACACTTACATTTGATGCTTGATTTTTTAGTAAAAATTAATACTATTAACTTATCGATGTGTGTGCCACAGTCACCTTTTTTTTTTTTTTTGTGATAAATAAAAGGGGAGTCGAGTTAGTCGTGGAGTTTTGTGAAGAAAAAACTGTTTAGAATAAATCTTGCACTTGTCCACATGTCACAATTTACATTTAAATGTGAAAATCTCATGCAAAACTCAAGGTTAGCATATCATCCAAGAAAGAACTTTCTGTTAAAGACCGTTTGAGATTGATTCTTAAAAGTAAATTTTGATTAAATCAAAATAAATCTTTAAGATTAGCTTTAATCTATTTTAAGCATAATAAATTAAAAGTTATGGAATGTGTTTGGATAAAAAAAATTAAAACTTAGTGTGACAAAATTACCATATAGTGTATTCAAATTGAAGTGGAGCATTTAATGTCTATTTAAAAGTAAGTATATTCTAGTAATTATTTCGGTTCTCCAAAATTGATTAAATCTTAATTCAAGAAAATGATGATTATGGATTTAATCAGTTTTGAGCATATTGAAGCAAATTTAATTAGCTTACTGTTTTTTTTCTTTTCTGTCAAATACTTCAAACCTAATTTAATCTCAATTTAATTAGATTTGACCATTCTAGAATTAATCCCAAACACCTCTTAGACTTTAACAAAAACTAGTTAAGGGACTCGTGACTTCCTTTAGTTTTCTTAATTTATATATACTCCTTCTAAAAGTCTCGCTTTTTGTAAATCATTTTTTAGTCAATAGTGTCCTTCTATGGATTAGTTATACCGTAAATGCCTCTTGAAACCTCTTTGTGAATAGTATTTTGGTCATATGTAACCTTACATAAGTCAGTTATACCGTAAATGTCCTTAGAATTCCCAATTTTAGAATTTTGCGTTGCCTCTTCTCAGACACCCTTCCTCTTCTTGTTCATCCGTTTCACTTCAACTCATCCCATTTTCTATACATCTTCCTCCATTCAATGGCTATAATTCTTCAAACAAGGATGACTTCCCACATACAAATCATTAATCCTGTAAAACCCTTCCCTTCAAATTCCTTCTGCTAAATGACTCAATCCATCCAATCATTAATCACAGATATTCAGTAAACTTGTAGTTTTGCATCTCTGTATCATTAGTGGTAGAGATGATTGAAGAGCCTTCCCACCATATAATGTTGTCCTCACTCCCTTTGAGCAGACAATCAGCCTCTTTAGCGACAATCTGTTGTAAAACCGGATAGAGGTTAGTTCTTCTTGAATTTGCATGTCTCCTCTTTCCTTTGTTTTTGCCGATGCATGCAAATTATAGGATTTAATTTAGCTTTTGATAGTTCTCAATCGATTTTTCTGGCTCCTTGATAGTTGTAAATTGATTTTGTCTGGGGTTAATTTAGCTTTTTTAATTTTTCTCAATTGGTTGTGTTTGATTTTGTGCTCTTGCTGGTCAGGTTTATTGTTACCATCAATAATTTTAGTTCTACATTCAGAATTTTGAAAGACAAGCAAACGTAGCAATAGTAAGACAGTGGATAAGAAACATGATACACTTAGTACTTGGCCAGAAATATGGTACACTAACTATGTTTAAGAAATGGTTGTAAAGTAGAGCTGACTATTAAATTTCTTTTTTTTTTTTTTGCTTCTTCATTACTGGAGTTGATGGTAAACTTGCCTCCTAACTTTGAGAGCCTATTTAGAGCACACTGAAGAAGACGTGGTAAGATGGTGGATAAGAAACATGATACAGTGAGTAGTTTACCCAGAGATATGATACACTAACTACATATAATAAATGGTCATAAGCACCTAAAAAGACTATCCAAGAGCTAATTATTGAATTTTTTTTCTGTTGTTTTTTCATTCTACTAAAGTTGATGATAAACTTGCCTCCTACCTTTGCAAGCCTATTTAGAGCACATTGAAGCAGAGTTCAAGTGCTCTTAAATAATAAAAAAGAGTGTGAAGCAAATTCACCGGAAGAACATGGCGTTACACAACACAATTACGCTAAAATTTACCTTTAGCTACTCTATGAACCATACTAGAGTAAGCCAAGGAAAAATTTATTTGATCCTCAAATATTTTTCTTTCCCATAAAACAGGCCCAAACTCTACATTGAGTAACAGGTAGGTGAAGAACTTAATAATCAATAAAAATTAACATGATTCATGTAGTGTAATTTAATGTAAAAGATTGTAAGGAGATATCTCATGAGATGCACCAATGTCCAACAAAGAAAAAAAGCATGATGAAGACATTCCTACATACTGTTACACTAAGGCGTGACTATGTAATGTCTTAGTTATAGCTGTAGGCAGGTGACTACAGTATTTGCAATGGAGGAATGATTAAGAAATATAATCTTAAGATTCCTTCCGGGTCAAGTGGACTAAGGCGCCACCTAAATGACCTACGTTTGCTTTTTAGAACTTTTTCGGAACATTGCTTAGGATATTCCGTTTAGTAATAGGATATTATGATGATAGTAGTGTATTTTCAAGAAAAATAATCTTAAGATTCCCTCTGGGCCAAGTGGAGCAAGGCACCACCCTCGTGAACTTGGGTTCCATCCGATGTTCGTTTTTTAGAATTTTTTTTGGATCAATGCTTAGGATATGGCATTGGATTGTAGGATATGATAATGAGGTCTGAGAGTTGTGTGATTCAAAAGGTTATTTCTTGTTAGTGCGTTTCATTTACTTTGTGACTTTTGATTTTAACAGTAGCATGCCTAACCAAGGATCTCCACTAAACCTACGATGGATGTGCCTGACCATTCTTCACCGCAAAAGATGTCATCATCAACATGAAGGTCTCGGAAGCCCGATCAAAGTTTATCTATACCTTCTTACTCTAAGACGTATGGGGTCCTTACATCTGGTCGTGGGGGCTGTAAATGTGCTAGGCTTAGAAAGGCAAAATAAGATAAAACTCGTGAAGAGAATGACTTCATGCGAAGTGCATTGCACAAGATGTGGGATGATCTTGAAGAAGTTCGAGCAAGTGCCAAAAAAGAACTTGAAAAAGTTTGAGCAAGTGCTAAAAATGATCTTGAAGAAGTTCAAATTGAACGTGCTGAAAATGAAATCAGGGAACGTGACCGCATTCTGAAAGAAGTGATAGTTGCAATTGAGGCGGTGAAAGAGCATTGCAAGGAAAACTTAAAGGAACAACAATCTTAGACTAGCTTCTTGTGCCTCATGAATTATGTTACAAGGAGTCGTTTATACATTTTTAGCAACCATTTGGTTTTAAAGCTTTGTATTTAATGAAGAACTTAGATCTTGCCTGCTTGAACTATTTGTATTTACATACTTATACATGTCTCACATTAGTAGATATTGATACAGTTTCAAACATCAATGGGTAAATGTACTCTAGCTCATTTCCATAGAATCTACAAGTGCAGGAGTTGTGAATTTCTATATTGAACAATAACCTTGCAAAATATATGAATCAAAAGGGCCACAACACTTTAATAGATTGTATCCTATCTATTGTGCGTGGTAGATGCTAAGGCATCAGTTCCTTAGAATATTCCCGACATAAAATTAGTAAGTATACGACACACTTTTAAAATCTTAACCGATTTGGTCCACCACTTTTCAATAGATGCCTCCTTTTGAATTGACAATGCAACTGATATTTGGGTTACACGTACATCTGATCTGAATATGGTTTTATAATTGAGCTTGCCATCTTTAATCATATCGTCTCATATACAACGTACCCTTGAAGGTTTATCTAAGATCAACTCTTCTTTTAATTGGTAAAATATCTTATGAAAGACACTCTTGAACTCGGGCTTTCCATATAACTTAAAAAGATTTTGTGTAGTATTTTTAGCAATATGCCACTCATATAAGCGATGACGCATGTTAGGGAACACCTTGCTAGCTAATGGAATTTGCCATAGCATAGTCTTGATATCCGTGCAAATATTATTTGGAGCCTTATTCACCGTGACTTTCATAAATGCTTGAAACAATCAAATAAAAGAAGCAGGGGTCTCATCCAACAAAAATTCTACTTTGCTCCGTGATGATTAAGATTAACACCGACGAATGGAGCACAAGTCATAATGTACTTATTTGTACGATATGTGGCGTAAAAAATTTCTACCTCACTAAAACATTCATAATCTACCTTCAACATCCCATCACACCAAATAATATTTGTTAGCCGGTTTAGATTATCTAATTATATTGTGCGAAATGACATAGGATCTTTTGCATGTAATTTGTTTAAATGGTTCACGAGTGTCCCCAATACTATGTGTTTCAGATCTTTCTGATTGCATAAAATTATGAGCATCACGCAATGTACAAAGCAACATTTCTAATTCCTCTTATCAAGCACACCCTTCACCTCTTCTG
The DNA here is from genome assembly GCA_033070095.1 of Escallonia herrerae. Classification (NCBI taxonomy): domain Eukaryota; kingdom Viridiplantae; phylum Streptophyta; class Magnoliopsida; order Escalloniales; family Escalloniaceae; genus Escallonia; species Escallonia herrerae. The sequence continues at coordinate 270,820 of JAVXUP010000603.1, forward strand.
TTACTCTTCTATGGGATCTAATCAAATACCTTTGTGTTCAGGGACAAATGGGTGGTTAGGGACAGGGTTAGACTCAATAACTTCCTATATACCATTACTAATCTAAAACTTAAATTCACGAATCATAATCAAATCGAGCTTCCATCCTATAATATCCTTGTTAAAAAAAATAATTTATTATTATTATTATTTAAAAAAAGAAAACTTTGCCTGATTTAGTGGCTGCCAAAGACAGCTACAAAAAGGGAGAATGACACTTCATTTTCCCAAGAGGTGGAGTGTGTGCATGTGAAGTAAAGTGGGAGTTGAGGTGGCATGAAGAAGCTTATTAGGGATAGCTATTTAAGGGAGATTTACGTAAAATCCAGAGGGAATTTTGGGAGACTTTCAACTGAGAAGTTACAGAGGGAAGAGAGAGAAAGAAAACTGAAACAAAGAGCTATTTGGTGAAGAATTGAAGGAGTTATCGATCACCAAAGTCAGGAAAAATCAAATTTCTGTGTGCAGGGCAACTGTTTGAAAGGGGGATTGAAGAAAATTCAAGAAGAATTTCGTGACGTGAAACATAAGGTGTTTTCGTGGAGAATCGAAGAAGTTAAGAGACTTCAAAATAAGATAAAAACCAACTTTTAGTGTGCGTGTTCTTGGTGTTTTAATGTGTGTTCTTGAGGAAAATTAGGGCTGAAATGATTATATAAAGGCGAATTGTATATGTTTGTATAATATGCATGTAACTGGGTAAGAAAGAGAGAAAATTCTAGAAATGCTGAACCAAGAAAGCACTGGTGTCTGTAGCTGAGGTCTAGAAGTGGGTGTTTTGATCCATAAACGGATGAATAATGACTGTTAATGTCATTAAAAGTCTTGTTCTTTTATTATTTTTAAACATTAATTATAAAGCATAGTTTTTAGCCATAATATGGTTAAACACGAAAGAAAAACCCCTATTGGTTTCAAAAGATCTACGTTCTGTGAATTTTTGGGATTTTCTGAGTTTGCTAAAGATGTTAAATATTTTTATCCATGAAATAGGGTATCAAAATTTTAAAAAATAACAAAGTAGATTATTTTAATTTAAAAATTTTATGGTTGTCTTATGCAATTGAGACATTTAAGTGTCTAAAATTTCATGACATTTTGATGCCGATTGTTACTTTTAACAAAATTGGTTTCCTAGCGCTCGGTTTGATTATTTGGATAGGATTTTCCAGCGAAAATTTCACTGAATGCCTTTTCAGTCAAAAAATCAGTTCATATTGTTTCAAAAATATATTTTGAGTTATTTTAGAATGTTTATTGGTGCAAGAATCGGCAGGGGATGTTTAGATAATTTTACCTATGCCCAAGGTTGTTTTGGTAATTTTTCACACATAGTGAAGAATTTATTAAAACTCAAGGTTAAGCAGCAAGAAGCATAAGAAATGAGACATTTGAGTTTAAATAGGTTTAAGAAGGATGGTAGGTGCGGTTGATGCACTTTATGGGTTAGGGCATATTCGGTTAACGGATTCGCCGTAATAAGTTGTGAACAGATAAGCGGGAGGGGTAAGGTTGGGTGTGTGTTTTTATTTCAAGGCTGGCTAACAAGAAGGATTTTTTTATAGGTGATTCCAAAATGTTTGAAAGCGAGGAGTTCATCGGCTATAAAGCCAAACAAGTAAGGATAGTGCAGTTCCATTATGCTATTAATTGTTTCGTTTTGCATACATGTTGATGTTGCTTATGTTGAACTCCTGTTGTTATGCTTGAACACCTCTTGATCTTATGACTTGGTATTTCTTATTAACTTATGCTGTTAAGGACTTATGGTAGAATAAATTCCCTTAGTCCCGCCAGTTGATGAGCTTGATAAGTTGCTGGGGACTTACAATTGAAATACTAGTCCACTCCTTCGATGAAAACCGTTTTTTTCAATCTATGCAAGACTGAGATGAACACCCCACATGATGGGACATCAATAAGGGGGAGGGCCAGTGAAGTGAAGTAGCTGGCGGTCAGTGAAGATAAACTAACTAACAAAAAAGGAGGAAGCACACTAGAGTCTATCATGTCGTGTTAAGCCGAGCATGCATTGCAATTGATTTTATTTGATATTGCTGATTTTATTGTCTTGTTATTCTCATGATGATTATTTGCTTTAGTGTTTTCACTTGCATTGCACTTGCATAGTCCATGAGCCTATCCAAATGAAAATGATGATGTTCTGTTGAGCTTGAGCCTCTTAGTTTGAACAAAGGTGATGTATCAAGGTGTTTGCAGATGTTTGTTCTTGGCATTCTTAAATTCATTGCCTTCATTGAGAATTCATAATCGATTCTCTGATATTTTTGAAAGGTTTGTGCGTTGTATTCCTCATATTATCCTTACTGAGCGATTTGCCTTCATTCCTTATCTGATGTTTTTTTTATATGCTAGTTTTGAACGAGGAGAACCCTCTGGTAAAGGTAAAGAAAAATTATGCTGAAGTTCTACGAGGGATATATAGCCACGATGGTGCAAATTTGGTGTAAACATTAAGTTGCATTATGTTGTACAATTTTTTCTTGTAGTAGTTTGATTTTGTAGTAAAGGTTGTGATGTTGACATGATTGACATCTCAGCTCAAGATGACGTCACTTGGGCTAGGAGTGTCACAGGTGGTATCAGAGCTTAGGTTACACGATTTTGTAGACTGTTAGGATGTTTAGAAAGGCGTGTAAGTTTTGATACAAGGTTATAAGAAAGAATGTAACGGTGTAACCAAGAGCTATAAGCCTGGACCAACCAATGTATAGCTATTTTATAAGAATTATCGTTTTGTTATTATTGTAGAAAATGGCGGGTGTACCAACGAATGTGGAAGGGTGGCTTGAGTTAATATGATGGATGTGTTGAACCCCGAAATAGATAATGAAGAGAACCCTAAAGAAATTGAAAAGGATTTAGTGGATTCAGATGAGAAACCCGTGGTCATGAATTTGCAAGGCCCTGAGGTGGAGGAAATAGAGGATGATCAACCATATCAAGCCGAAATAGAAGTGAAAGAAGAAGGACCAAGTGATCGGACTAGGAAGAAGGTCATGAACTTTTGGAAATGAAAATATATAAAGGTATTCGGCAAGAGGGATGGAGTGTTCAATCAATTAGAATCCCTAAAAATTAAAGTAGATAATGAGATAAATAAAATGGAGATAAAGTGTCTCAAGGAAAAGAAGAAGGCAAATAGGTTAGTTGAGGATACAATAGACGCTAGTTTGTGGGTTGTTCAAAAGATGCAAGAAGTAGTTCGAGAATGCCCTCCTGGTAGAGCCTTGTCTGGTAACGAGTGAAAGATGTTGCTAGATGAAAAATATTGGAGTGTGGAGTTGTTCAAGGAGCAATATGATTTTGTTTAAGTTAAATGTTGTATGTCTAGATGCACAATCTAACGTTGTATGTTGATCGTAGCATAAGACTTATGTTGTACTAATGTTGTTATTTTACGAAGTTGCGTCTATTATTTGTGAGTATAAGACTAGTTATGCTATTTTCAGAATGGTACTTAATCTACGAAACTGAGAGGTCCCTATACAAGAAAGATAGGAGAGAGACTCCCTGCAAAAAGCACCCCAGACTGAAGTGTCTTTGGCTAACACCAAAGGCGCTAGCGTGGGGAACAACAACAACAACAACAATATGGCAGAAATTATTAGAGAAAACTTAAGAAGGGAACTGGTGGGACTTCTGCGGGAGGTTGTAGCAACACCCATAACACAATAGGTTGCTGCTAATACAACGGTTTCGGTAGCAGAAAGGAAGGAATGTAGGTTTTGATATTTTCAGGATGCTCGACCTAGCAAATTTCACGGAGGAAGTTATCCAATAGAAGCGGTTACTTGGCTAAAAGAAATGGAAAAGGCTTTTGAGGAAACCAAATGTGGAAAGCATCAGAAGGTTACGTTCACTATGCATATGTTACAAGGGGTGGTAATTTATTGGTGGAACGTGCAGAAGCAAGTGAAGGAAAAGAAGAAAAAAAATCGAGCCTACGTCAGGTGGAGCCAATTTAAGTAGCTATTTGAGGAAAAAGTATTTTCCTTTGAGTGTACAAAATAGGTTGGAAAAACATATTTTTTCGGATTGAAACAAAAAGACAAGACTGTGGAGGAGTACATCCGAGAATTTAATGAATTGGCACCGCCTGCTCCTCACCAGGTAAATATGGAGGACCGCAAGGCCAGACGCTTTGAGGACAATTTAAGATAACCCTTAAGGAGAATAGTGAAAAACTTTTAACTTAGAAAGTTTACTGAGACAGTAGAGAAGGCATTGTTGGTGGAGGTAGAAAGTTGGGAAGCATGGAAAGAGAGAAGAGAACAAGGAAGAAAGAGGAATAGAGGTCAAGACAAGGGCAGGGATAACAGAAGAAAATTTAAAAAGAACACAAATGAAGGAAAATCTGGACAAGGTTCAGGGCAAATGAGTGGAACTCGAGAATTTCGTTAGTATGGAATGAGGCATGAGAGCACCAATTGTATAAAATCAATAGGAGCTTGTTTTAAGTATGGAAAGCATGGCCATAGAACAAATGATTGCAGGTTGAATCAATGAGTTTGTTACCAGTGCCAACAACCAGGACATAACGCAAATGAGTGTCCTTAGTGAAAGACACTGGCCATAGAAAGAAGGTCGAGAGTAGTAGGTCATGCTAACATTATGGAATTAAAGAAAGATATAAAATCTAAAAAGGTGGTGACAGGTACTTTCCATGTCTGTTCTCATAAAGCCCTTGTATTGTTTGATTCTTGTGCAACCCATTCTTTTGTTTCGGTAGCATTCAAGGAAAAGTTGACGACACTCTGTCAGTCACTTAATGCCATGTTTGCGGTGAATATACCTAGTGGCAACTCCCTTCTAGCCACTAAAATATATAAGGAATGCCTGATTCAAAGCTGATCATATCTTACATGCTAACCTTATACCCTTAGATCTAGGCAACTTTGACATAATCCTCGGAATGGATTGGTTAGCTATTCATCATGCTAACGTAGATTGTTATCGTAAGTTGATTAAGTTGTCAATGCCTAATAGACATGTAGTTGCCATACAATGAGATAGGGTGGTAAAGCCTCCTTACCTAATATCTACTCTACGAGCTCGTCGTTGTCTTCTTAGCAAGTGCCGAGGCTATCTGGCATATGTATACGACATTGGTGTTGGTGAACCACAACTGGAGCAGATACCAGTTGTTAACGAATTTTTGAATATTTTTTTTCGAAGATCTTCCAAAGCTACTACTAGACTAGGAAGTGGAGTCTAGTATTGATTTAGTTTTCAGAACTTGCCCCATATCGAAGACACCTTATAGGTTGGCGCCTTCCTGCGTTGAAGGTACATGTGGAAGAACTATTGAAACTAGGATTTATTTATCCCAGTGTCTCAACATGGGGGCCCCCGCTATTATTTGTAAGGAAGAAGGATGGGTCTATGAGGCTATGCATCGATTACCGAGAGTTGAATAAGGTGCCGGTTAATATCATTTGCCTTGTATAGATGATCTTGTTGATCAGTTGCAAGGCGCAAAGTATTTCTTTAAGATTGACCTTAGATCGGGATATTATCAATTAAAGGTGAGGGAAAGCAACATTGCTAAGACTGCTTTTAGGACCAAGTATGGCAACTATGAATTTTTGCCCAGTAACCTTTATGGATTTGATGAATCGGGTTTTTCGAGAATATCCCGATTGTTATGTTATCATTAAAAGTCAAACAATTTTTTTAAAAAAATTATTTTTTAATACCTAAACTTTTAATCACAATCCCTCAACAATCACAATCACAATCCAAAAATAAAATGTATACAAAATTCAGTGGGCACCGGAGCGAGGTACAATAGAGTAGGGGGGAGTACAAGTTGGGGGGGGGGGGGGGGGCGGGCACGGAGCTGGATACAAAGAGTTAGGAGGGGAAGGGCTGATCAGGGTCCGGCGAGTCCCGGATCTAATGGGTCCTGCTGACCGTCCTCGTCCACTGAGGCACTGTGATCTGGATCCGGCTCGACATGTCCAGCAACAATGCCCTGCATGTAAAGCCATGGACTCATTAATTTCGATAGCAATCATATGTAGTGTTCACTAAACGTATATAGTGGTTGTACCTGATTATGCGCCGTGATCATCTTATAAACCTCCGCAACAATGCGACGGACCTCGTCCTTATGTAACGACGAGTGCTTCATGGTCGGTGTCTGCATATGTGGAGATACAGTGGGGGGTGGGAACGCTCCTATCACGGCACCTGCAGTCATACCGGGGAGGCTGCCTGATTATCCTTAATTAATTCTTAATTGAACTCTAGTTTACAATAATTATTCTTTATTTAACGCAACTAACTCTGATTAGTCCTAGCTAACACTGATTAGCCCTAGTCAACAATTATCCCTAAGCCCCAACCAGAGCATGAAAGTTGCGTATATTTACCATCTAGTTACCTCAGGAACAATGAAGGGCAGGAAATGACTGCGACAGGTAGAGAAAGACCTTTTGTAACATCTCGGAATTTTTCGGAACGTTAACGCTCAATCGATCGGTACACTAAGATAATACTATCTCAAACGCGACCAAATAATACCATCAATCTGTCAAAGCAACTATTCGTCAATCAAACTATACTCTCAATCAACTATCATAATTAAAATACCAAGTCTAAGTCTAAGAAAATTTAAACAATAATATTAATTTACCCACGCAGGGGTTCTAACTATTATAATACTAAACTTAAATTTAAATTCCTTAGCTAGCTCGGCTCTAATCCATGCTCAGGTAATCTACGGCTAATGCTACCTGCAGAAAGGAAGTCAAAGGAGAGTGAGCTTTTGAGAGCTCAGTAAGGTCAATCAAAGATTTAAAACATAACAAAACGATTTGGACGAGTTTTCATATAAAACTTTTTAAAGAATATTTTCATTGAAATACAACATTTAGACAAAGATGAACAAAACGAACGATTTTACATTTAAGTCCAATAACATCTTTTTGACAAAGATGAACAAAACGAACGATTTTACATTTAAGTCCAATAACATCTTTTTGAGAGGTTTGCTTTCGATGAAATCACTACAATACGATATAAACATAGGGATGAGTATTTAACTCACTCCCTTAAATAATAGTCATTTGGAACACTTTGGGCATAATAAAGCATGAATGGATAATATTCAAAACAGTTCAAGTGTAATAAAACATAAAGAGGAAATATTGAACATGAGCAGTACAGAAACAAAGTCACCCCGGCAGTGCTCGATCGCTTTACATATGCATATGTACACTGACTAGTCCATCTAGGTACTAGTTAAACCCATCCAACAGACCATCCTTATAACGCCAACAATACAGACCATCCTTATGGCTCCCAAGTTACTGACTCATGTCAACATTGAGAAGTAATAAATAGAATTGAAAAATGCTTTACGATGAGCAATCAATAAACATATCAAATGAACAATGAATTCCAAGATAAGATAAAAACATAATTTCAAACGAGTGCTATAAGGCTCAATTCAGGATTTCATGGGCAATTAAAAAAACATACGCTTTTTATTTCAAACATAGAAATCAACAATCAATGTATTTTGTAAAACTGTTATTACAAACATTTGAAACAGAATAACGAAATGGGGTTCGGAGAGAAATCCTTACCTTGGTCCAAGCTAAGCAATACTATCAATCCTCGATCAATATTTTCTGAATAAACCTAGATTGACAATCCATTTGTTAAAACATAATCTATGCTACAATACTATAAACCTAATATCATATACCCCCACGTGCTCACTTCTAATCCCAAAATCGATCAACTCAAAACGCGTCTCGCACGCGGCCAACCTAACCGAGAACCCTGTACGATACTTAACGCGTGTTGATATTTCAAAATTCAAAATAAATTACAATAAAACACTTTTATAGCTTAAAACATTATAAAAAGTCAAAATATGAATTTTTTTAAATTTTGAATAAATTTAAATTAAAATAATTTCCTTAAATGCGATAAAAACCCATAAATTGTCAAAATTACTTCCAGCTGGATAATAAGTCCCATAATTTTTGTAACAACCTTAAAAATGTCTAAAAATTTTCCAAAAATTATAATATAGTGTAAGGTGTTATACTCTAGAATTTCACGTGCTAAAAATTAGTGTACGCTATCCTGTGCACACGCTAACATAACGCTAACCTGTGGGACCCCTTTGTACCACTCATTGGCCTGTAACCAGCAGACCCATTCCAAACAGCTGCTGTGCACCTTCTTCTTCTTCACTCACACAATTCACTCATGCACAGCATACACAACGCACCATCTCACCACACTCATGCACTTCACAACTCAAATCTACACAACCACCACTGCCACCTTCTCTCACAAGCCCCACATACAATACACACACACCCAGTACCCACACAAAATGTAAAAACAACCACAGCTCCCTCCCCTCCTTCTTCTTGCTTAAAACCCACTTCACCCATACAGCACACACACACACACACACACACACACATGTGGACGCATATTCACCGCACGTACACATGCAGTTTATATATGTATGCACACACACTACTCACTAAACACTAAAAATCACCTACACATTACCTCCAAAACACAGCCAAATATATATACATACCATCTGCAATGCCCACTGCCTCACGGCAGTGGGACTACCGTTCCTTTTTCTCTTTCTAAACTTCTCACTCACACCATTTCAAATCATTCACTCAGGTTTGCACTTAGAAACCCCTACAGTGCTGTTACTCTCTTCTCCTTCTCCATTTTCATGCACACAGCACATTCCCTTAGCCTTGTGCTTTCCTACTCTAGTTCAAGAGAGATGAGCGCTCGGAAGATTGCCCTGTACGGTCAAATTTCCACCGCTAAGCATCGTTGTCCAAACAAGAACCTCAAACTTCAGCAAAGTAATTATGAACATGTGGGTCACTTATAATTAGAATTCTTCTTGAACCTAAGACACATATGCCACTTTCACGGAACTAACATCATACACAGGCCTTCCAATCCACCATCAATTGCTCACCCCACACAACTAAATCAACCCACACAATTTTGCACACACAGGCTCACACGAACACAGACTTGCATGCAACTCACGCATTCTCGCCTGTATACACAAACATATGATCCCAGCACACACATGTACTCAGTACACACTCCATTTAACCAGCTATTTACCCATAACATGACACCCTATCTCCTGAAATATGGTGTACAAACAGAGATAAGACACATAAAGAGAGACACCCTACCCAGAACCACGCGCACGATACCCACATACTCCTCCCTCCACAACTTCCAAAAAACCTTGATTAGATTAGAGGAAAAGGGCTTGAAAACTTACCAAGAATTTGCGCTTCGATCGCTGAAGTCCCGTATTAGCAGGCCCCCCCTCTCTCTCTCTCTTGTTAGTGTGTACGACAGCTTGAATGGGAGGTGGGCGGCTGCCAAAGAAGGTTATACATATATATGATATGAAACCCTAGTTAGACAAAGAAAAGAAAACCCCACCCCCTTCATTTGTCGCTAATTCATCTTATCCAAACTTACTATTGCGAAAATGGTCCAATGATAGAATATTTATGACAAATTATACGCTAGAAAAATTATTAACGGCTTGTTACGCTATCTCGTTTGACAAAACGTCACTATTAAGTGTACACTACTAAAGAAAACCTCTTTGTCATTAAAAGTATGTCGAATGTTACAAAATATAATTCGCCGATAAAAATACACGCCAAAGCCCAAAAATTTATAGGTTTATTTTAATTATCACTAAATACCTCGATCAATACCATTCATTATTAAATTATAACTTATAGTTTTCAAAAATTTTGTCGTTAAAGATAGTCGTTAAAATTTCAATCACGTTAATCGTTAAACATTTAATCGCCGCTAAAAGTTGTTAAAAAAAAATATCGACACTAAGAAAAATGTATTCGCTACTAAAAATTTTAAATAATTCCGAAAAAGTATCGGGGTGTTACACCTTTTGCGTCAGAAAGTCTTCTCTTCACAGACATGGAGAGTTGTGAGCCAAAAGTGTGATCTAAAGTCTCGAAAGATAAGATCTTAGACAAGATGGTTCAACATGACGCGTTAAGGAAAAATTTTGAGTCCATAACTTACTAACCAAAAGTACCGGGCTTTCTTGAGAATCCTGATTTGGTAGATCGTTAGATATTAAAGGATTTAGGAATGATGATTTAATTTCTCTGCTTATGTTCACTATAACAAAATGATTTAGTATAGAACCTAAATAGATAATAGCTAATTAAGGTGAACATGCCAAGTTAATTAGGGTAATTCGAGTCATTTAGGGTTGATTACAGTTAATTGCGTTTAATTAGACTCAATTAGTGTTATTCAGGGATTAATTCGGGCTACTTAGGACTAATTGAACCTAATTAGAGCATATTACAGTTAATTGTCCTAATTGGGTTTAATTAGGGTTTGTCTACGATTTATCACGATAATCAAGGCTTAATTAGGTTAATCAGCGGTGATTAGGGCTAATTAGAGATTAAATTACTAATAAATTAGGGTTAACTAATATTAATTAGGGTTAATCAATTTTAATTAGGACTAATTAGAGCCAATTAGGGCTAATAAGGGCTAATTCAAGCTAAATATGGTTAATGCTAATGAGGGCTGATTCGATCTAAATATGGTTAATTAGAGTTAATTGGGTTTAATTAGACTTATTTATTATTAATTAGGGCTTAAGTAAGAGCTATTTAATGTTAATTAGAGTTAGTGTATTAATTAGGGCTAATTAGGATTGAGGCACTTTAGAATTCGTTGAATTCACTCGCAGAGTTAATATTTTCCCACCTATGATTGAGTCTAGGGTTTAAGTATATAGTTAGGGTTAGATGGTATTTAGGATAATTAGGGTTGATTAGGAATATATTAATAGGTTTTAATTAGAGTTTGGTTAGGGTTAACTAGGGATGTGTTAGGGGTTAATCAGAGTTAATTAAGGATTAATCGGGGCTAATTATGATTAATCAGAGTTAATTTTGTTTACTTAGGGTTAATCAGGATTATTTAGGTTTAATAATTATTAATTAGGTTAATTAGGATGAATCAAAGTTAATTAGGGTTAATTAGGGTTGATCGAGGTTAACTAGGTTTAGTTAGGGTGAATCAGGACTAATTATAATTAACTAGGGTTACTTAGGGATGTTAGGGGTTAATCAGGGTTAATTATGTTTCCTTAGGATTAATCAGGGTTATTTAGGTTTAATCAGGGTCACTTAGAGTTAATTAGGGTGAATCAGAGTTAATCTAGGGTTGATCGGGGTTATCTAGGGTTGATCGGGGTTAACTAGGTTTAATTAGGGTGAATCAGGACTAATACAATTAACAGCAAGAGCAAAAGCAGAACTTAGAACATTTGAAACTTTGAATTGAAGCAACATTCATAGAATTGGGGAGACATAATCTACTTCTGGGATTCCACTACACATGCTCTATATTCCCAGAAATATACTTAATCAGACGACAATAAAAGTAGTACATCCAGTAAAGTAAGTAGTAGAAATCTAGAAATGGGCCCTAGTCAAGAAGTAAATAAACATGAAACGCCAAAAAAGTAACTCAGAAATACTTGCGAGATCAAGGCGGTCACATTAGTTTTACAACTCATAAACGTTATTCTAGAACCACGTAGCAAAATTTCAGCATGATTTGATACTACGCAACTAAAAAAACATTTCATCCATAAGCAACTAAAGAACATTTCAACCTCCAAGCTCAAGTACATGGAGAATTCTAGGGGCAAGTTTGAACAGTAACCTAACTCGTAACCAACTATATTGAATTTTTAATTACCTAATGTGATGTGCAATTCGTTAATTTTGGTTTACTTGAGAAAGATGCACACTGTGTGCCATATTGACTTTTAAAGTTACTGCTTATTTGCATTATTTTCTTTTACTGCAAGTTTGTTTAATATTTGCAAGGCATAAAAACTTTTCTTATTAGTAAAGCCCTAATGCACCTTCTTTTTTTGTTGTTTAATTTAAAAATGAATTTACTCTAAAATTGATTGCTTCAAGAGAGTTTTTAGTTCAGCTCTGAAGTAAAATTATCAAATTTTTAATATTCTTTCTTTCCTTTTTTTCTTTGTAGATTCACTATAAACAATTAAGTAGCCAAAATGAGTTTGAATAGACTGAATACAGTCCCATTTAATCAATTTCCAAGCAGGCAGAACACAAATATAATGGTGTTTCCCAAATGAAAATGAATGTTTAATTACCTAATTTGATATGCAATTAACTATGAAAAATAAAATTAAGTCACATATCTCAATCCAATTAGGTCACAAATCTCAATCAACAATCTCAAATGCTCAATCTAACAATCTCAAATGCTCAATTAATTGCTGGTCAGATTTGAACAATCTAGGTTTGTAATTATAAATCTCAAATGCTCAATCAACAATCGCAAAGCAAGATCTGTAAAACACCCTCAGAGCAATAATCTCAAATCCTCAATCAATAATCTCAAAGCAACAATCTTAAATTCTCAATTAATCATCGATCAGATTTGAACAGAAAGATTATCTATTCGCCGTCACCAGTCAACAAGCCCACCGGGGTTATCGTATATATATATATATATATATATATATATATATATATATATATATATATATAGACGTGGTTGACTGGTCGGTGGTCATCAAAACCCTAGATCGTGGGGTTGGGGGAGGGCTGTGGCACCGAGGGGTTAGAGGATCATGAGCGGGGGAGAGAAGGGCGAGAGACAGAGAGAATAAGGAGAGAATGCATCGACGGGGAGGAAATAATAGAATTTGTATGCAATTAAACATTTAGCAACGGATTACGGCCGTTGTTAAAAATTCGTCGCTAAAAGTTATTAAATATTCAAATAAATAGACTTTTACCTACGGAACAGAATCTATTGGTAACATCTGTCTCTAAAAAATAATTTAAAATTATTCTGAAAAAAAGAAATTCAAGAAAGGAAAAAATTTTAAAATTAAATTATTGACTGTATATTGTTGGTAAAAGTCCGTCTTTTAAAGATCTTTATCGATAGAATATTCTGTCTGCAAATCTCTTTAAAGACGGACTTTTACCGGTGGACATATCAGTCATTAAAGGTGATTTTAGGGACGAAAACTATTCTACCGCTAAAAATTCGTTGCTAGAAGTTATTTTTCTTGTAGTGAGAATAAAAAAGAACATGTTCAACATCTGAGGCAAGTTTTACAAATATTGAGAAAACACAGATTATATGCCAAATTCAAGAAGTGTGAGTTTTGGCTTGAAAATGTGCAATTCTTGGGTCACATGGTGACAGAGGAAGGGATATCAATAGATCTCGGGAAAGTTGAAGCGGTGTCGAACTGGGAGCATCCGACATCTGTTTATGAGGTTCGTAGTTTTCTAGGACTAGCCGGGTATTATCCAAGGTTCATTAAAGACTTTTCTAAGATTGCCTCCCCGCTGACCAACCTGACCCAAAAGAATGTGAAGTTTAATTGGACAGAGAAGTGCGAGCATAGCTTTCAAGAACTGAAGGAAAGGTTAGTGATTATACCAGTACTTACCTTACTATCTGGGTCTAAAGGGTTCGTGATATATAGTGATGCATCTCGAGAAGGGTTAGGATGTGTTCTTATGCCGAATGGGAAAGTAATCTTTTATACGTCAAGGCAGCTGAAAAACCACGAGAGGAATTATCCAACACATGACTTAGAGCAAGCAGCAATGGTGTTTGCTTTGAAAATTTGGAGACACTACCTATATGGTGTAATATGTAAAATTCATACGAATCACAAAAGCTTAAAATATATTTCAATGCAAAAGGAGCTTAATATGCACCAGAGGAGGTGGTTGGAACTTCTTAAAGATTATAATTGCTCTATATTATACCATCCCAAGAAGGCAAATGTGGTATCTGATGCCTTGAGTAGAAAGAGAACAAAGAACTCAGCTTCCATGATTAACCAATAGAAGGCTATTATAGACGACTTGAACAAGCTGAAAATTGATGTGCGAGTGAGAGGAGAAGGGAGCAGTAGCCTGTTCCAGATGGAAATTCAACCTACGCTACTAATCGAATAAAAAAAGCCCAGAGTCAAGATGAAAAGTTAATCAAGATTTGAAGGGGGTATGAAAAGAACGACAAAGAAGTTTTTAGTTGTGAAGGGGAAGGGATTTACATATATGAAGGTTGGGTGTATGTTCCACTTAAGGATGAATTAATAAGATAAATCTTGATAGACGCTCATAATTCCAAGTACTCAATCCATCAGGGAGAGACAAAGATGTATCGAGATTTACGATAAGGATCCTGGTGGCCAGTTATGAAAAAGAGATATTGGAGTATGAATCAAAGTGTATGACGTGTCAGCAAGTAAAAGTTGATCATAGGAAGATGGCTAGACAAGTGCAACCATTACCTACTCCCGAGTTGAAGTGGGACCAGATTACCATGGATTTTGTATCCGGATTACCCCAAACATCTAATAGAAATACATCTATTTGGGTAATAGTAGACCGTTTAACCAAAACGGCTCAATTTATTCCTATTAGAGAAGGGTATTGGACGAAATAACTAGCCCGAATCTATATGAAGGAGGTAGTTAACCGATATGGTGTGCCGGTTACCATCATATCCGGTTGGGATACGAGGTTCACCTCAAGATTCTGTAAGAGTTTGAAAGAGGAGTTGGGAACCAAGTTGAGCATGAATATGGCTTTTCATCCACAGATGGATGGGCAATCCAAATGAACAATCCAAATTTTGGAGGATATGTTAAGCTTGTGTAGTAGACTTTGGAGGAAATTGGGATGAACAATCACCCTTAATTGAACTTTTGTATAAAAATAATTATCAGACAAGTATTTGTATGGCCCTGTACGAAGCATTCTATGGTTGAAGGTGTCATACGCCAATTTGCTAGGATGTAGTCGAAGAGAAGCGATTATCTTATACCGAATTAATCAAAGAAATAAAAAGATAAGGTTAAAATTATTCAATATAGGCTTAGTACCGCGCATAGTAGGCAGAAGAGCTAGGCTAATAACAGGCGAAGGACATTGGAATTTGAGATAGGCTACCTCGTATTTTTGAAGGTGTCATCGTGGAAAGGGATTATGTGGCTTGGGAGAAAAGGAAAATTAAGTCCTAGATTCATCGGATCAATCAAGATCTTGTCAAGGATTTAAGCAGTAGCGCATAAACTTGAGCCCTTGGAGTTGGATCAGTTGTACAATGTATTCCATGTATCAATGCTAAGAAAGTATGTTCCGGATCCGTCACATGTGATAATACTAGAATCAATAGAGATTCATGACAACCTATCATATCAAGAGGTACACGTGGAAGTGGTTAATAGAAAAGAGCAAGTACTTCACTCTAAAGTAGCACTGGTAGTTGGAGAAACCATGCAATAGAAGAGGCCACCTAGGAACTCGAAGCTTTGATGCAGCAAATAATATCCTCACTTGTTTGCGGATTATGGTACGTTATCTTAAATTTTGAGGGCAAATTTTTCTTGGAGGGGGGGGGGGATGTAATATCCTTGTAAAAAAATATTTTAATTATTATTATTTAAAAAAACTTTGTTTGATTTCGTGGCTGCCAAAAAATAGCCACAAACAAGGAGAATGACACCTCATTTTTCTATGGGATGAAATGTGTGCATGTGAAGTAAAGCGGGAGTTGAGGTGGCATAAAGAAGCTTATCAGGGCCAGCATTTGAGGGAGAAAGAAAAAATCCTGAGGGAATTTTGGGAGACTTTCAATTGAGAATTACCGCGGAAAGAGAGAGAGAAAGACAACTCAAGAAATAGAGAGCGATTTGGTGAAGAATTAAAGGAGTTATCGATCACCAAAGTCAGGCAAAATTCAACCTTCAGTGTGCGTAGCAGCTGTTTGAGGGGGGATTGAAGAAAATCCAAGAAGAATTTTGTGAAGGGCTGAACTAAGAAGTTATGTTAGGAAGAAATGAGAAGAACTTCCAAGAAACAGAAGGCGTTTTCATGGCGAATCGAAGAAATTACGGGACTTCAAAGTAAGGTAAAAATTAGCTTTTGGTATGTGTTCTTGGTGTTTTAATGTGTGTTCTTGAGGAAAATTAGGGCTGGAATGATTATGTTTTTGATATGATCCCATGTTCAATGAAGTTATGACATTAGATAAGTGGAAATGAAGTGAAATTAAAGTGGATTAAGGGGAGATGAAGTGGAATTAAAGGGTGAATTGTATATGTGTATGATATGCATGTAAGTGGGTAAGAAAAAGAGAAAATTCTGAAAATGCTGAACCAAGAAGGCATTGGTGCGTGTGGCTGAGGTGTACAAGTAGGTGTTTTGATCCATAAACCAATGAATAGTAACTGTTATGGTCACTAAAACTCTTCTTCTTTTATTATTTTCAAACTTTATTTCTAAAGCATAGCGTTTAGCAAGAATTTGGCCAAACACAAAGTAGAAACCCCTATTGTTTTTTAAAGATCTACACTCTATGTTTTTGTGATTTTTCTGAGTTTGCTAAAGATGTTAAATATTTTTATCCTTGAAATAGGGTCTTTAATTTTTAAAATATACCAAAGCAGGTTATTTTAATCTAAAATTTTATGGGGATCTTATGCAGCTGAGAAACTTCGGTCTCAATTTCATGACATTTCAATTCCTATTATTATTTTCAATAAAATTGGTTCCCTAGCGCGTGGTTGGTTATTCGGATAGGATTTTCGAGCGAAAATTTCACCGAATGACTTTTCAATCCAAAAATCAGTTCATATTGTTACTATATAAATTCCGCGAACTAAAAGAAAGCTCCCTGGAAGGTCAATCCCTCTGATATTATTTGATAATACCAATTCTTGTAAAGATATCTTGAGCCATTTTAGAGTGTTTATTGGTGCGAGAGTCAACAGGGGGTGTTTAGGTACTTTGAATTATGCCCGGGGGTGTTTTGGTTTTTTTTCACCCCCAGTGACGAATTTTGTGGAAACTCATGGTTAAACAACAAGAAGCATAAGAAATGAGAAATTTGAGTTTAAATAGGTTTAAGAAGGATAATAATATAGTTGATGCACTTTATGGGCTAGGGCAAATCAGGATAACGGATTAACCGTAATAAGTTGTGAACAGATAAGCATGAAGGATAAGGTTGGGTTTATGTTTGTATTTCAAGGTTGTCTAACAAGAAGGATTTTGTTTGGATAGGTGATTCCAGAAAGTCCGAAAGCGAGGAGTTCATCGGCTATAAAGCCAAACAAGTAAGGATAGTGCGGTTCTGTTATGCTATGCATTGTTTCGTTTAGCATACCATGTTGATGTTGTTTATGTTGAACTCTTGTTGTTATGATTGAACACCGGTTGATCTTATGACCCGGTATTTCTTATTAACTTATGTTGTTGAGAACTTAAGGTAGAATAAATTCCCTTAGTCCCCCTTGTTGATGAGCTTGATAAGTTGTTGAGGACTTACGATCGAAATACTCTTTAAGTTTGCTCCTTCGATGAAAATTGTCTTTTTTAATCTATGCAAGATTGAGATGAACACCCCATATGATGGGGCATCAATAAGGAGAGGGCCAGTGAAATGAAGTAACTGGCGGTCAATGAAGATAAATTAACGAGAAAAAAGGAGGAAGCGCGCTAGAATCTGTTGCGTTGTGTCAATTCGAGCGTGCATTGAAATTGATTTTATTTGATATTGCTGATTTTATTGTCTTCTTATTCTCATGATGATTATTTGCTTTAGTGTTTTCTCTTGCATTGCACTTGCATAGTGCATGAGTCTGTCTAAGTGGAAATGATTATGTTCTGTTAGGCTTGAGCCCCTCAGTCTAAAATTCATAAGTGCAAATAACAAACATCTGCAAACAAAGGTGATGTATCAAGGTGTTTGCAGATGTTTGTTCTTGGCATTCTTAAATTCATTGCCTTCGTTTCATAATCGATTCTCCAATATTTTCAAAGTTATTGTGTGTTATACTCCTCTTATTATTCTTACTGAGTGATTTGCACTCATTCCCTATCTGATGTGTTTTTCAGGTGCTAGGCTTGAACAAGGAGAATCTTCTGGTAAAGGTAAAGAAAAATTATGTTGAAGTTCTGTGAGGGATATGTTGCCACGATGATGCGAATTTGGTGTAAACATTAAGTTGTATTATGCTGAACAATTTTTGCTGCAGCACAACATGTACTTTCAAGAAAAAAATTTGTAAGGACAGATTGTGACAATCCTTTATGATCTTAAAGTTACAGTAGCTCGGTGTTGTACTAAAAGTTGTGACTTTGACAAGATTGACATCTTAGCTCGAATGACGTCACTTTGGCTGGAGGTGTCACACATCTGCTCGACCTCTCTTTCCTTGTGAGGAGAAACATAAGGTGCATGCCTCTGACATGAACACAAAAAAGTACATCGTCGTATCTCCTGACTTTTTCCATGAATATACTTTTGACCTCTTCGAACCCCAAACCCTTTTTTCATGGCAGATGCATTATATCTATAAAAGCTTCATCTTCACTATTAAACATCATCTCCAACTTAAACGCAAAATCATCATCAATGTAACGACCAAACGTGGGAATCTCATCGTCAATAGCATCAATATCTACATATTAATGTTTGGGAATCTCATAGGTCAACCACAAATTTCTCAATCCATGCATCAACTAATTTTCTAAGGCAATTTTTGGAAATGTTTGGGAATCTCATAGGTCAACCACAAATTTCTCAATCCATGCATCAACTAATTTTCTAAGGCAATTTTTGGATATTGTGTTACGTAACAAGTGCCAGGATTGAAATAAAAAGGTATGAAAGTTACACTTACCAGTGGCTTCTTTCCCTTTGTTACTGCTCTCCATTGGAAGTGCGTAAACATTTCTTCTTGGCTAACAATCTAGAAACAAATCAAGCACAACATATTGCACTCAAACTTAGATTTTTTTTAATATCCGAAACCATCACCTCACTCGTTCAAATGAGGTATACATTCCCAACTTTGAAGACATAGAGTTTGTGACAGGGGACTACTGCTCAAAAGTTCATAGTGATAACTTTCAATGTTGTGCTCAAGTGATCAGTAATAGATTAAAGGGTCTTCCAACAAATCCGATGATTAGGCTTTAATATTGTTTACTTCAACCGAAAAAGTGAATTCATAAACGGAATCACAAGTGTGTCTTGTTTAAACGCCTTACTATAACAAAGCTCACAGCTTTTGTAAGTATCAAACTTCCATCAGCACAAAGGCCAAGAATCAATTCGACATAAAGATCTTGATCCATCATAAGAATAAGACAGGACTAATAATCTTAGGAATACACTAGCTCTGTTCACCTCCAAACCAAGATGAGAAATATATTCCTATTAAATAAGAATAATGAGAGAGGTTGGTATCGACGATGTTCAGCGTAAAGCAGGTTGCAGAATCCGATTTCCATTCTTTTTTCTCGTGTTTCAATGTCCAATCTTCTAGGCTATCAAGCATCAGATCCCGAGATAAAAGCACCTTTAATGCGTTGATCTGACCCTCTGAGTCTTTTTATTGTTATGTAATTGGATGGGGACATATAGATGTTGGTGGCATAAGCACTTTATGACAGTTAATGCATAGACACGTAGCATGATGAAGACCATGACAAGTGCCTTAGGTGGGAAGTGAAAATAAGCATGTCTGTTACGGTTAATGATGAAAAGCCAGTTTCCAATAGTAGAATGAAAAAGATAAATGAATTGGAGAAAACACGTGGGAAGCAAAAAATTCAAATGAGTCGTGCAAAAAGGAGGAAACCTCTAATAGGTGCAACAAAATTGGTAATAATAGCTAACCTGGAGACAGGGCTAGAAAGATCAGTAGTAGTAGTTGATAAACAGTTCTTGGAATAGACAGCGGTACTGAGAAGACTGTGAGAAAGATTAGTTAAAATGACGGCATGTAGAGCACAGATGTTAGCAGAAACGACTGATCGTGAAGTTTGAGAAGTTATTCTCAATGAAGATAAGGATAAGTAGCTACAAAAGGAGACAATTATGAAGGAGCAAGTATAAAAGAAGAGAAGAACAACAAAGAAAGGGGTCATCAATTTCAAAAACAAAACTAGACTTAGGAAAAATAGAGTCTGTCGTGTTCTAGCTGATTTCTTTTATTTCTGTCTAGTTTCTTGGATGATCTGTCTTGTATAGAAAATCTTGTACGTTGTCATATTTATGTTCGTTACATTGTGTTCCAACCTATCTTGGCTACCCCTATAGGCCCACTGGGGGTCCTAATTTTTATGACACGCCGTCACGTGTTCAACGGTCAATTTTTCAACACTCCCAAGCCGGTCAAAGCAATCATGCTCAAGTCACTTGAACTGTCGTGAAACAACCTTGGCATGCCTTCCACCTAAGGGGGTGGGCCACCTTAGGGGGGTGGGCCACCTACCTTGACAACCGACGACAATCACTAGCAATCGTGCGCTGTAGTCGCGACTACCGTTGCTCGCGGCCGCGCTCCGCAGTAGTTGTGATGACCATCGTTCGCTGTCGTGCTCCATCGCCGAGACGACCATCGCTGGCGGCCGTGGTCCGCCATAGTCTCGACGACCGTCGCTTGCGGCCGTGCTCCGCCGTAGTCATGACGATCGTCTCTCACGGCCACGCTCCATCGCTGGCGAACATGCTCTGTCTAGGAAGCCCCTGGTCACTGCACTTGCTCCACCCTTGTTGTGTCCCACATCAGTACACTTGGCATTTGACTTGGATTGCTTTCCTTGTGGCACCTCCTCGTCGACTACGAACCCACTTTCCTTGGCATCATTTTGGTGACTCCACTGGGGAGGTGAGCATCACAGTGCAGTTCGTCCCTTGCCTGACACACGCAAGCAACCATGCCTCAGCAACGCAGGGCTACCAGGACTACTAGCCAAAGTCTCTACCCAGCCATCCAAGAGAAGCATCACCCCGAGGACCAAGAAGAGACCAGCCACAACCAATCCAGCCTCTCCCCGGGATGGATGCACCCGACGTGGCCACGATCGTGAATGCCATAAACCAACACCTTACTTCTACCATCACCGAACTCCAAGACTCTCAATCTTCTCTCATGGCTGTCATCTTAGAAATGCAAAAATCAATCCAAGTTTTGACTTCATGGTCGCCGACCTCTCAAGGCCCTGGAGCTCTCCACCCTGCGCTCGCTGCTCACCCCGTGTCACCCTAAGCTCTGGGGTTGGCCCCTCCTGCTCAGATCCAGAGCATGGGCTAGTTGGGGACACTGCCCAGGCCCCAGTGTCACGACCACCGCTGCCTTGGTCCTCCGGGCCCTTGGCAGTAGGACTCGTGGCACCTCAGCTTGCGGCACCTCAGCCCGGAGCAGCCCGACTCACCCTTGCTCGGAGTACTTCAGAGACTCACGAGTCAATTAAGATGGAACCTAACCCTAACACAACCAACCGACACCTAAACACAAGTCATTCCCCCAGCTTGCTTCAGTCAGCCCTTCCTAACGGCCGACCTCCTGCTACCGTCACTACCCCTGTGCAAACCCCACCCCAGGAAGTTGCTATCGACCACCAACCCTTCTCTTCTGTTCTCTTCCCCGCAATACCTTAGTTCACTCCATCTGGGGGCTCTGGTGCCAGGATCATCCCAACGGGGCACAAACCCTCGCATGCTTCATATGTCACCAAGCATGACCTTGACGCCATCCTCCGTTGTCTCGAGCAGTCATCCTTACCACATTCCCCCTCTAAGCTGTCAGGCCATGCTCCCTACTCCGGCAGCCTCGCTACCAAGCCGTACCCTATCAAGTACAAGAAACCAGCCTTCACCCTGTTCAACAACAAATAGGGCAATTCCTGTGAGTACCTCACTCATTTTGCTGGCTCCCAGAAGCACTACGGGGAGGACGACACTTTGAAGCTTTGAAACTTTCACAAATCCTTAACTGGCCTCGCCTACTCTTGGTACCACCGGATCTCCGACGATCGTATCCACTCCTGGTCTGACATGGTACAGCTCTTCCTTGACAAGTTTCATTATGAAACAGAGCGTGTGACTATCGTTGACATTGTTGGAATCTGCTAGCACCCGGTGAAGACCTCAGCAAGGATGAGACCCTTGTACCCATTTGCATCAAGAACATGAAAGAAACCTATAGGGTCTACCTTAAAAACCTCCAGCTTCAGTCTTTGGGACATCTTAAGGAAGCTGCACGACGCACCTACGACTCGGTCGGTCCGTCAAAGACCCTAAATCTCCAAACTCATATTGCCCTAGCTGCAACAGAGTAAGCAGCAACGAAAACAGTCGTAAGTGCCAATCCCAAGGAAAGGATGTGCACCCTGTCAAGATAAGGCAGTCGACGCCTGCCCCAGAATACCCATGCGACTTGAAGACGGTCAAAGCTCTCCTCGAGACTTGGATTAACGACTACTCCATAACCCGGCCCGATGCCAAAGAACTGACACCAAAAGACCTAGCTCATCCCTACTACTCCCCTTATCACTGGAAGGTCGGTCATGACCTCAAGTGGTGCAGGGGCCTCAAGTTCACCTTCGCTGACAAGATTGCATCCGACGAGCTCAAACTCTAAGTGTGTGACCTGTGCACCACCCGCCCAAGCCCTAGCCTGACCTAGTGCATTTTTTACACTTGTAATTTCGTTCCTTCATTTTGCAAGTTTCAATGTGCTCATTCTTCTTGTACCAAGGCATGTTGCCTCCCTTTTGTTATCAATGAAGTTGCATTTTCCAGACTTAGACAATTTTTCAAGCCTACTGACACCACCCTTCATGCCGTTACCAGATCCCTTGGGTGCTTCACCCCTTTTCCTACCCCGCGCAGGCCAAGTTCCCTCCGTCTCCCTTGCCTCACATGCCACAGTAACTTGGTAGGTGGTGCGCGGGGTGGCTCGAGCCACGCTACCTGTCGCCTCTGTGACTCAGCCGGTCATCCATGCTAGCCTGCCATCCCAAGTCACCCCTCCCTCTCATCTCAACCCTCCGTGGTCGTGGTCACATCAGTACCCCATACGCATTTTTTTTTCTTTCAATACCTAGAAAATTTTCTTCATTTTTTACAGTTGGGTCACCACCCCCCGCAGCCTCCCTCGGCACCCTTGCTTGAGCTTAACACTTAGAAAATTTTCTTTATTTTTTGCAGTCAGGTCACCACCCCCCGCAGCCTCCCTCGGCACTCTTGCCTGAGCTCCACACTTAAAAAAAATTTCTTCATTTTTTGCAGTCGGGTCAGCACCCCCAGCGGCCTCCCTCGGCACCCTTGCCTGAGCTCTACACATAGAAAAACAAATTCTTCATTTTTTGCAATCGGGTCACCACCCCCCGCGGCCTCTCTCGGCACCTTTGCCCGAGCTCTACACTTAGAAAAAATTATTCATTTTTTGCAGTCGGTCACCCTCTCTCCCATACTTAAAAAACTTTTACAAAATTTTTCCATCCCCCACCACTCCCCCTCATCCTCTTCCTTTCACTTTGAAATTTCTCTTCATAAAAATTTCTCATTCACACCTCTCATGCTCTTTATATACATGTTGAAAAGTTTCTCTGGGGTCTACACAAAAAAAAATCCAATTTCACAAAACAAAACAAGATGGGCAGAACCTACCCGTGGTGCACTGACCCGGACCCACACCCTCTCGGTGCCTATTTCTAAAGACAGATCCGAACCCGGCCCACCCGAAACCGACCTGTATCCTAGAAACCCTAATCACAAAAAACCCTAATCTCTTTTCTATCTTCCTCCATGCGCTGCTACCAGCCACTTACAGCATCCTTGCCTCGCTTTCCCTTCTACCAACTGACCCTTGTCAGCGTCGCCCATCCACCCCCCACCCCGCCGAACCCCCTCCCTGACCCCTTCCTCTTTCCTTTTTTTCCACCTCCCCTCGCCACTACCTCACGGCAGCGCCGCCTCATCTCTTCCCCTCCATCTTCAAAGTTTCGGCCCCTTCCCCTCTAACCATTCACACACGGCCGACCCCCCATACCCGTTAAACCCCCCTCGGCCCTCTCTCCCCCTTCTCCCCTCAACCCCTCAAGCCTCCATAGCCCCGCGACAGCCTCATCCTACCACCGCTAAGCCCCTTTTTCTTCCTTCTTTTGTCATCTCCAACCCCGACCGAGCGCACCACTAGGCCGACCTCACCCCCTAGCCGACCCCCCACCTCGCCGACTCCCATTCGGCCATCACACACCCCACCCCTCAATTCGGCCTAACACCTTCAGCCAAACTACCCAATGCCCAAAGCCATGATACGAACCTTAATCCCTCTCACTTTCGGTGACACTTTGGCAAGTCTTCCCCCTTCTCCCAAGGCAACGCTAAAGCCCCTTTGTAGGTCTCCACCACTTCGACCTCTACACTTTGCCCGCCAAAGAATCAACACACCTTCAGCCAAACGACGACCATCGCACCCGACGGCGGCCGAGCATCAATTACACAGCGTTCGTCGCCCATGGTCGAGCGTCGTCTCTGCTACGACGCTGTCGCTCGTGGGCGACTTCACAGAACTCGTCGCCTACGACTGCGTGCTTTGTCTCCATGGTCGCCCGCCGTATCCGCGATGCTCGTTGTCTCCGGCGCGCCGACGCCTAACATTCCAAGGTTTTAATAGGCGGCACAGGGTAGCTCGAGCCACCTACTCTTCACCTTCGTCATGCAGTGACGATGCCAGCAGCTCTCCGGCCAAACAACATACAAAATCTTGCTATCTATTTATGCGTGTGGCGCCCGCTCTGGTTGCCCCTCCGTGCACACCACACGCAAGGGGCTTATGTTCCCAACCTATCTTGGCTACACCTATAGGCTGACTGGGGGTCCCAATTTTCATGGCACGTCGTCACGTGTTCAATGGTCTATTTTTCAACGCTCCTAAGCTTGTTAAAGCAACCATGCTCAAGTCACGTGAATTGCTTGTGAAACAATCTTGGCGTGCCTTCCACCTAAGTGGGTTGGCCACTCTAGGTGGTCGGCCACCTACCTTGACAACTGACGACCATCGCTCACATTCATGACGACCGTCGCTCGCGACCGCCCTCCGCCGTAGTCGTGATGACCATCACTCGAGACTGTGCTCAGTCATCTCAATTATGCTCCGTAGTCCCAATGACCGTCGCTTGCAGTCTCGCTCCAGTGTAGTTGTGACGAGCGTCACTGGCGGCCGTGCACTGTCTACGCAACGCTCGCCGTCATCCACGTGTTGGCCTAAAGGTGCCTGTCACCAGTGGTCATGCGACGTCTGTCGTCGCCCGTGCACCAACTTCTCGACACTTGTTGCCTACGGCCGTGTGCCGTCACCATACATACTCCATCACGCCCATGCGTGGCACCACTGATACTGCCGTGCTCCCTGGCTCTCTGTCACAATGCCACAATCATGTTATATTCCCCTCGGGCACCACACTCATTCACCACACCATGCGCCCCCAGCCATGGATGTGGAACATGCTTCGACCCACTCTCCGGAGTGTGCAGCATCCCGCGGGGATAGACTGCTCTTCTGGGATACTATCTCTGCCATGGAGCTTTTCAACTCCCCTTTTGTCAGGTAGACGGCTCCTTTCGGATGCTACCTCAGCCTGTCAGGTAGACGGTTCCTCTGGAATGCTACTTTGATGCGCTTCGAGTGGTCCGGCACAATGACTCACCCGCGGGATAGGCTCACTCTCTAAGCCACTATCTCTGTCAATGATATTTTCAACTCCCCTTCTGCCAGGTAGATGGCTCCTCTGAGATGTTACCTCAGCTCGTCAGGTAGACGGCTCCTTTGGGATGTTACCTTGACGCGCTCCGAGTGCTTCGGCACAAGGACTCACCCGTGAGATAGGCTCGCTCTCTAAGACACTATATCCTCCAGGGAGCTTTTCAACTCCTCTTCTGCCATGTAGACGGCTCCTACATGATGCTACCTCAGCCCATTAGGTAGATGGCTCCTCCAGGATACTACCTTGATGCGCTCCGAGTGCTCCAACATAAGGACTCACCCATGGGATAGGCGACTCCTCCGAGACACTATCTTTGCCAGGGTGTTGGCATGGCTAGCATACGTGCTCTGACACTGGGGGCTTGCGTCGGCACCGCTGGGGACTATGACCCCGGGTCACTTCGAGACCGGAGCAGGTCTTCGGAGGGCATCGCGCCTAGTTTGCCTGGCAGTTGGGCATCAGGTATTCCTTACTGCTGCCAGGCCTATGGGACTCTACAAGGGCTTGGATTGGTGGCTAAGTCAAGGGGGTTCTCTGGCCACACCGACGCTGTTGGAGCCAGTCTTTCCATACAGACATAGCAACGCTGTGTGGAGTAGGCTGGGTGGATATACAATTCGACAGTCCTTGGGGCATCGGCAGTTGTGGACCCCCTCGGTGATGTGTCACTCCCAGGAGTGCCACGTGCGGTTGACGATATTATCACCTCAACCTCTATAAATATGGGTCTTGAGAATTCATTTGAGGAAGATTCTATCATTTTGACAATTTCACACACACACACTCTCTCTAAAACCTATTCTCTCAGAAATTCTAGATAGAGAAACATAATTGGACCTCTGACATCAGACCCCTGACGCTGGACCCAAGCATCGGACTGTGACTGTCGTCATATATTCACCGTGTGCCATCGCCCTCGCAGCATTACCACCTTCAGCCTCTGTCTGGGAAGCCCTTGGTCTCTGCCCTTGCTCCACCCTTGTTGTGTCATACATCAGCACACTTGGCATCTGACTTGGACTGCATTACTTGTGGCACATCCACGTCGACTGCGAACCCACTTTCCTTGGCATCACATTGTAAGGATTGTCTTCATTATTTTAGTGGGCGCATCAGTTTTTGATCTGTTCAATATTTTGTCTTCAATTAGTTTTCATTTTTAGAGAAGTCCTCAGGCCCAAGAGGCAAAAAAAATCCCGTATTGTTTTATCGGTTGCGTCTCAGGCACATGATCGATAGTAAGTTTTTCCAGCAGCGCAAACATTGGCATGCGCGGTGAGACACTGGTAGCTAAAAAAGAAAACTATGTCAGTAATGCTATAAGGCTGCACAGTGCCAATTATGGTACTGAAACTCGAACTACCAACAATGATGGGAATTTGGAAGAAGTAAGAAATATTCAGGTCACTCATGGCATGACTACGATTGATAGAGTGAACACCAACGTTCAAAACTCAGGAAATACCAACGGAGGAAGCTCCAACAATGATGTAAGTCCTGATGCTGAAATGCCAGCCACTAGCCATAGTGGCCCAACTCTGATGCAAATGATGAACCAGGTTAGTTCATCAACGCGAGAATTTACAAATATGATGTCTCAGTTTATAACCATCAAGCAAGACCAAAACATGGCTTAGAATAAAATGGTTAGTGATCAAAATCAATCTAGTTCTGAGATAATAGATGAAGTGAGACGACTGTCGGTGGAAAGAGATGCTTCAAAAGAGAGATGATTAAAGGTCTATCGGGAGAAATCCAAAAATCGACCTCTTCTATTGTTACAATAGTAAATTTCAATATGCAAAAGAGGAAAGCCCCTATCAGTAACCAAACTGACCCAGAGGAAGCAGATACTTCCCCCATAAGGATTGAACATGTTGTAAAATAGCCTAATTGCTTGAATTCAAAGCAGCCATACGAGTCTGTTGGTACATTCCCGTGCCTGTCGATGAAGGGGAACCAGGGGCGAGTAAATGAGGAATAGGCATAAATGGCCCTAAAAGCCCTGCCACGTGGCCCAACAACATCAAAGTTCCAAAGAAACGAAAATGGTCAATACCATGGTGGTCTGGGAGTCGAGGGTATATACGCTCCTCTTTATAGAAGAAATCTAGAGAGAACCACTCGATTTGAAAACCCTGTGTTTGAGGACACGACTGATGCTGTTCAATTAAGTGATATAGAATGGTTAGACTAGAGGTTTGGGCCTCAACCCAACACGAATTCCATCAAGTTGGAATGGGTCAAGGATACAGGCCTATCGATTGGCAAAATATCTAAAACCATACCCTGATGAGATTGATAAGATAAAAATACCTAAAGGAGTAAAAGTCCCAGAGTTCACTCTATTCCATGGCGAAGGGAACCAATCGACCATTGAACATATTGTGAGATTTACCTTCCAGTGTGGAGACTTAGGTCGGCATGAATGGGTCAAATTAAAATGGTTTTAATACTCACTGACCGGGGTAGCTTTTCATGGTTCATAAATCTACTACCAAATTCAGTGTTTTTTTTTGAAAAATCATGGAAGACTTATTCCATGCTAAATTCTTCAAGATGGAACAAGAAATTTCTCCAGTCGATTTGGTTAAATTGAAACAGTTTTCAGGGAAGAGCGCAAAACAATTTTTGGAAAGATTTACGGCTTCCAAGAACAAATGTCATTTTCAAATGCCAGAATCAAAATTAGCAAATCTGGCTCTCAATGGTTTAGATCTTGAGATTAGAAAGAAGTTTGAGGGGATGCAGTTCAGAAACGTTTTTGAACTATCTTCTAAAGTAGCCCGATATGAGATGCTATTAAAGGAAGAGCAAGTCAGAAAAAATTCGTCGATGGTAACTTACTTTCAAGATCCTATCGATTTGGAAATATATACTGTAGAAATGGTTGGATAGAAGCTGGTCACTTGCGAACCCTTGGTTAAAGTTAGAAGTCCTATCAACCTACCTTTAAAACAGCCTAATAAGCTGAATCCCTTACCTGCGATGAGGAAATATTGGTGCAATATAAATCAAGCGGATCAGATTTTTTATCACCTTTTGAAGATAAAATTTATCTAGCTCCAGGGCCCTTGGGGCTCAAAAAAATAAGAAAGCTAAATTTTGTAAATGGCATAATACCATAAGTCAAAATACTAACAATTGTGTTATTTGTCATGATTCTGTGCAGGATCAAATTGAAGCTGGACTTCTCAAGTTTGTCGACAAGGATAAAGAAGTGATGGAGGTAGACAGTGATCCCTTCCCAGAAATATAAAGGTAGACAGTGACCCTTTTAAAAAATGACGCTCGACATTAACATGGTATCTGTCAATTTTGACCCGATCAAATGTTCAAGCGACAAGGAGAGTTTAGAGGGAGACAATTTTAAGGCAAGGAAACCTTTGGAGAGAGACACTAATCAGGGAAGAGCAAAGGAAAAGATAAGTTTTGATTCTGATATGAATGAAGGTTTTAGTTGTAATAGTAAGAAGAAAGAAAGGTTTATATGGGCTAATTAAGAGACTAGTTCCAATAAAGGGAAAGGTTTATATGGGCTAATTAAGAGACTATTTCCAACAAAGGGAGCTTGCTACTAAAGTTGGGCATGTCCATATCCAAGATTGGGCCGATCGGAGAACCAGTATACCAAAGTTGTGGTCCTTCGAAAGAATAGTCAAAAAGAATATGGTAGAAAGAACGGGCGATACAAGAAGGGTATCAAAAGATAAATCAAGAGGGACTGAATAATCATAATCAGTCAGGAATGAGCTTTAGACATGCAAATATGACTAATCAAGTGATTTATCAGAACAATGTAGGGCCAGAGCCACTTTGGCTAAAAAATGGCGAGACCAAATTTGGACTATTTGACCCAACATATGTGTCCAAAAATTACAAAAGCGAAAATTCCATGACGGCTCGACAGAAGGGTGAATTCAGGATGATGAAAGAGTATCGAGGAGAGCCGAGAATGTTGAAACCCAAAGTGCCACTTGTTAATCGTTCGCACAGAGTTGGTCAAGAAAAGTTTCATTCCCAAAGACTTATCAAGACTTGAGCAGAACACAAAAAAGGAGGGTGCAAAGAAAATTTGCAAATAATGCGGAAAGAGTTAGAGCTGAAACAAGCTCAACTCAAGAGGAAAAAGTGAACTTGGATAAGAGCGTTTGAATATCAAGATACAATTGGAATTGTACAACAAAAACAAATGGAAGAGGTAGTTCTCCAGAAATGATCACAAATAGGAGATTCCAGCAACTTGAAAAGCTAGAGTTGGCAAAAAAATAAAGCTGGATGTCCCAAATAAGAAAGAGAACAAAAAGGAAAGCGAAGTGCTTTTGGAAGACAAAAAGGCTGAAGCAAAAAGAAGTTGTTCTTTGGTGAATATGAGGTAAATATCGATTGCAACATGGTGTTCATTCTTCCTCTTACTTTTGAAGTAAAAGAAGAGCAATCATTTTAGAATATGGAAGAAGATGTGAAAGACGATAAAACACCAACACCGAATAGTTTTGCACTCGAGGAGATGAATGATACACTTGGTGAGGTAGGACATAATCATTCTAGTAAAGGCATCATAATCGATCATGGGAACGAATGATATTAACCAGACCAGACTCGCAAAGGACAAAGCATTTGAAACCTTTGTTCATTTCCATCCGAAGTCATGGTTTGTAACTTTGCCAGAGGCATTTCAAAACCAAAGTGTGTAGTCCCCATAGAACTCATAGTCAGGAAAAAAAGACGAAGATGTCACCGTATTTCATGATTGATTCTTCCACAAGTTTTAGTGCTTTGCTTGGAAAGGATATTATGCACATACAGAAAGGATATTATGCACAACAGAAGCTAGGAGATACTTCTATAGTCGATAGCCAAAGAGACGAAAAGAATGTCAAAAACTGGGAGAAAAGCCGACAACAGCCATAGATTTAGATAGAGCTAAAATAGGACAAGATGTGGTAATGATTTATGCCATGGAGAAGCGATTAGTAGGATTTTCTTCTATTGATTGGGTAGAATGTGTAGAAGATGATGAAGAAGATCGATGGGATGGAGTCCGGTTACAGGATCTCAAATTAGCATCGGTCAAATTAGATGATTTGAAATCAGAAGCACAAGATCCGTTGGTAGAAGTGTACTTGAGAACAGAGGCCGATCCACGGCCTATTTACATTAGTGCTCAGTTACCAAGTGGAGTTAGAAAACAGGTTATCGAGTTGGTCAAAGACTATAGAGACTGCTTTGCATGGAACTATGAGGAAATGTCTGGTTTAATTTAGACAAAAAGTTGGTGGAACACAGGTTGCCGATCAAACAGGGATTCAAGCCATTTATACAGGCTCCCAAGAAGATGTCAAATGAAGTGACATTGTTAGTAAAGAAGGAGATCAAATGATTGATCAAGGCAAAGTTCATTCAGCCATCCAGGTATGTTGAATAGATGTCTAATATTGTTCATGTATTAAAGAAAAATGGTAAATTCAGAGTGTGCATCGAAACTCTGCTACTTCTGAAAACCAATATGCTATGCCTATTGTAGACCTGTTAGTTGATTCAGCATCTAGACAAACAATCATGTCATTTATGGAGGGAAATGTCTGATATAATCAGGTTTTTATCAAAGACGAAGATGTTCATAAAACGACCTTTAGATGTCCTGGTGCAATTGGAACACTTGAGTGGATAGCAATGCCCTTTGCACGTATCAGAGGGCAATGAATTTGATTTTTCACGATACGATTGGCAAATTTTTAGAAGTATATATTGATGATGTGGTTGCTAAATTGGATCATCATCAAGAACATTTACGACATTTAGAAAACGCCTTCATGAGAATGAGCTTTGGGAGTTTCTACGGGGAATTTCTAGGATTTTTGGTTCACCAAAAGGGAATCGAAATTGATAAAATAAAGCAAAAGCCATTATAAATGTCAAACCCCCTTGGCGGTTTGCTAGCTAAGGAAAAAAAATCAAGGCTTTGAATAGGCTATTTATTACTTTAGCCGGCTATTTATTACTTTAGCCGATCTTTATATGTAACTGAACAAAAGTACTCCATTGTAGAAAAGATATGTTTAACTTTATACTCTACTGCGATTAAGCTTCGACACTATATGTTTCCCTTTGATGTGTTAGTAATAGCACAAACTGATTTGATAAGATACCAGCTATCAAGACCAGTTTTACGGGAAAAATGGGGAAATGGGTCCTTGCACTGATAGAGTAAAGCTTAACTTGTATTCCTCAGAAAGTCATGAAAGGGCAAGCCTTGGCCAATTTCTTGGCAAATCATCCAAGTAATGACATTGAAAATGAGGTAATCTATGTTGGTATTGGTCCTTGAAAAATGATGTTTGATGGATCAAAAACTAATCAGGGAGCTGGTGCAGGAATAATATTAATTTTACCTATCGGGAATATCCATCAATTTGCCTTTCAAATTGAAAAAGATTGTTCAAATAATCAAGCATAATATAAAGCCTTGATTATCAATATAGAAATACTATTGGACATGCATGTAACAACAATACAAATATTCAGAGACTCTCAGCTGGTGGTAAAACAAGTAAATGGAGAATCAAAATGTAGTGCTCCTAGTTTGGAGATGTATTTCAGTATTGCTTCATACTTGCTAGCAAAATTTGATGATGTGACTGACCCATGTCCCCATGTTAGATAACGGGAGTGCCAATGTCATGGCTCAATTGGCTTCGGGGTTAAGAGTCTCTGATGGAGTTAATGAGCAATGGATGAAAGTCTCAAAACATTTTCTGTTGATTGGTGATAGATATGGACATTTAAAAATGGTTCATCCAGTCGATACAACTCAAGACGACTGGAGAGCACCCATTATTCAATTTTTACAAAGCCCTCAGTTAAAGGTAGACACAAAAATAAAATTACAAGCAGTCAAATACTTCATCCTAGATGGCGATTTGTTCAAACAAATGCTAGAAGGATTGCGTTAAGGTGTCTAAGGAATAAGAAGTTATGTAAGTAATGACTGAGGTGCATGAGGGCATTTGTGGTGCTCATCAGGCATGCATAAAAATGAGATGGCTGATTAGACGACATGGTCATTATTGCCTACCATAATGGAGGACTGCATCATATGTGCAAAGGGGTGTCAGGCTTGCCAAAAACATGGTGTTGTTCATCGTGCACCCGTGCATAGAGTTGCAATCGATTTGAAGCCATGGTTCCGAGGATGGGCCATGGATTTAATAGGCTAAATACATCATATTTCATCTAAGAAACATGGATTCATAATCATAGCAACTGATTATTTCACAAAGTGGACAATAGTCGAACAAGAAAGCGTCATTACAGTGATCAAAGAGAATATAATCCATCGGTTCGGATTACCTCAAATGATTACGGCTGATAGAGGCACTATCTTCACTGGGGGACAAATACGTGAGTTTGCTAAATAATATAAATTTGAAATAGTAAACTCTTCTCCATATTATGCACAAGCAAATGGTAAAGCCGAAGCAACAAACAAGTCAATTATGCACATCATGGAAAGAGCCATTGAAGACACCGCTAACGATTGGCACCGTTTATTGTCTGAAGTTCTTTGGGCATTTTTGAACTTCTCCAAAGTCTGGCACATGAGTAACTCCATATGCTTTAACGTTTGGGCATGATCATGTATTACCCATGGAGATAATGGTAAGATCTTTCCGAGTAGTCATGTAAAATAATATTCTCGTGGCGGAATACAATGAGGCCATGGCAATTGAGTTAGAAGATCTAGAAGATCATCGATTGGATGCTCAGAATGGTCCCCAAATTGGGTAGGATCTTTTCAAGTACACAAGGTTTTGTTTTTGGGAGGGGGGGGGGGCATATTAGTTGAAGTCTTTGGAAGGGCAACTACATGCCAAGCCTATCAACAATCGATACCTAAGGAAATATATTCCTTCTATGTCAGATGGGACCGAGCTAATTGATATAGATAGTATATATTAGCTTGTTAAAGGCTACAAAGTGCGAAATAAAATAGAACTGCTATGATACTAAAAATGACAATCTAAAGGAGATAATTCGATTAAAGGAAAGATTATCTACCAAACAAAAGAGATCAAACACCAAAAGCAATTTGTATGTCCTTCCACTTCATTTTTGCTTTAGAGATAATTTAGTCTGCAAAAGCAAGTTGGGAACGAGCCCTCGCTCACTTTTTCAGGGGCTCTTCCGTGGCTTTAGCTAAATCGACTACCTCCTGGTATATCGCTCTTTGTCGTTTGAGTAGACCTTGTTCCTTCTGCTCAAGAGCAGCAATTCTCATCTCCGACTCCTTCTTCTCAGCCGCGATTTCTTTGATATCCTTACAGAATTGCAGGCTAGCTTGATGCTTTTCTTGAATCTTCGCATTAAGAGCATCAATATCCTTATTCACTAGTTGGACACTTGACTTGACTTGATACCCATACCTTGTTTCCAAGAAGAGGATATAAGCAAAACATGTAGCTTCAAAGTCGCAATCAATTCCGTCTGAACATTGTTTAGTGCAGATGTGTTATCGGCCTAAGTGTCAATTAAGTCATTCATCTTTGACAAAGCATCTTCATTGGTCAAAACATCAAAACGATGGTGGCTAAGTAAACTCTTGAATACATCAAGAACTGCAGTCATATCAGCATTTGAGGCTGAAGTCGATGTTACCGTTGAGGGCCAAGAGCAAGCACTGATTGCCGTCTGAAGTTGTTGAAACTTCTAATTGATATCCTTAGAAATGGGCACGGAGGGTTTTGCTCGTTTGACAATCAAAGTTCCTGTAGCTTCTTCAATCGTTTGAGCAATCGACGGGGAACTTGAAACGGTTAGAATAAGCAATGGCTCAGGCATTGAAGGAATAACAATTGTTTAAACAACTGATGCATGAGTAGGTGTTGAGTCTCAAATCTGACTTGTTACAACAGGAAAAAGAATTTCAGTCAGGAGGCGAGTTTCAAAAGTAGGAGAAACAGGTAATAAAATGTTTCTCGGCTAATTGGAATGACGACTGCTAGAACCCTCACTAGAACCTTCTTCACCTTGAATGTCCCATGACTCACTGCTTTGTTGTATAAACCAAAACAAGGTACGAGCCATCCATAATAATGCAAAACAAAAGCATTTGAATCCACTAACCTGCTGAGGCGAAGACGCTGATTGGTGAGTGGCAACAACTGAAGGACCCTCACCATTGGTAGTTTTTGTTGGTTCATCAGTAAGCTTACCAGAAGAAACATTATCACCTGAAGGAGTACCCTCCTTACTGGTGCATTCCTGAATTAAATCGATGGTAATACCATCTAAATCATAATAAGGGGGAAATAGAATAGGGCAATGTATACAAAAACAAATAAAGGAAGAAATTTACCTTTAACGACATTGTCCTTGCATTGAAGCGAGTCTTGCGTGCTATGCTTTCTTTCGAGTGGCTTTGGGCTTAGTTATACCCATGCCAACCTAAGTAGTTAGAGGGTCCTCGTGCTGATCAACTGGCGCGATAAAAGTCTTCTTCATTTTTTTGAGTACTCCACTCGGAATGGCATAGACCCTTGCCTCAGTAGCTAACCTTTTGGTTTGTCTAGCACTTTCATCAGCTGGATAAAGAAAATTAATGATCACAACCTTTTGAACGATTATCATTGGCAGAATAAAAGGTCTGAAAAGTTCTTACTTGGGTTTGGAACACTCGAGGATGCTGGAATGATAATGAGAGCTGAAGTAGTCTAGATAGGAGGGATGATGTTCAAAGGGACAACTGATATCGACTTGGTTGATTGAGGATTCGAGGCAAGGACTTCAGAGACTTGCTATGTTTGCTTTTTATCCTCTCGAATTTCCTTTCTCATCTGAATGAGAGGTACATCATCTTCTTCATCGTCTTCATCCATTTTTTAGTCTCTTCTTCTACTAAAAAAATCTTCTACTTATCCATCACCCTGACGGTGTCAGACTCCTCAAGTGAAGACTCAATAGCAGGTTCTTTCCCTTTCTTACCCCGCAGTTGTTAGGAGGTTTCTTCAGAAGCAGATTGACTTCTCTTTTGTGGAGTGGTAGGATTATTGCTTCCTCCTATATCAATATAACCAAAGTACAAATTGATACCAACAATAAAAAATGGTATTAAAAACCGGAGTAAAGTACCTGATGGATGTGGGTCGTCTGGAGCAAGATGAACCATGCAATCAATATACTTGATGCCATCGTACCACTTGGAAGCACAATCTTGGTACCACGAGTCAAAAGGGGGACTCGATCCAGTAGTACAAATGGCAAAATTGGACATAGTAAAGTTGTCCATCGATCGGTCTACAACCCTATCTATCGCCCTAATATGGTTTTGATTTATTCTCTTCATTATTTCTTTGGCCTCCAAAAAACCATTATCAATAAAGAAAGGGGCTGAAATTTTCTGAACTAATCCAAATTGTTGGCCAAACTAGGAGGGGGTGTATCGTTTGTAATTGCAAACTCCCAATGGCGAGCTCGTGATTTGACCCCCCACATGAAGAAAGCGTTCACAAAGAAAGCTAGCCCATACCCTACAGACAAAAACTTGAGACCCTATGGACATCCCTTCATCTATATGGGTAGGAAGAGTTCTAAATCAAGCAGGTCCAAACTCTCTAGAGAGGAATGGATGTGAAGAGATGCGTGAAATCAAATAAGAAGCGTAAACAAGATATGAAAGAATGAAGCTTTATTTTTCCCAGAGAAAGGCGATGTCCATAAGTTAGGAAGGAAGTATTAGGCTGAACAGGAATAAAAGGAGCAAACTCTGGAAAATAAGCTTGCAACCATAATTGGATCAACCAGAAAAGACCGCCAATGCTCCAATGTATTTTCTTACCTATCATGGTAGACATCGCCCTATACAAACTACCTAACAACAAAGGCACAAGCGCATATTCCTTACCGTGAGCTAAGCTAATAGCCAAATTCATATATTCTTTGGTTAGAGAAAGACTCGATACACAAAAGACATGACGAGATAGCCACATCCAAAGAAACATAGCTAGCTCCTTCAAATAGTGCGAAGTATCAGCGTGTTTGGAATGTGATTCGATGAAATATCTCTCAAAAGTTTTAGAATACTTTAAGGAGGAAAGATCAAGAGATAAGCTAGTAGGATTATGGTTGGTCAAAGCATTGGCATGACTACCAATCGGCAAAAAGCCTGTTAAGGCACATACGTAAAAAATGGTAGGGGCCATCATCTTAGTCCTTAACATAAAAGCATTGGTAGTAACAGACTAAAGACAAAAAGACGAGGATAGAAGCCATCGATCTACCTTAGGAGGATTTTTTGACATATGAATTAATTTATAAATACCTTGCCGCCTCTATTGATCGGCAAAAGAACTCGACAAACGGTCAACCCACAAACCCCAATCGATATGAATAAGGGTTGGCTAAGACCTAATCGGCAAGCCAGATTTGTGTCCGCCTTTCCAATTCAAATAGGGTGAGATAAGCAACAGCTTATCTGAATTGTCAATTGGATACCCTTTTAAAGGTTGAGATTTAACCCTAAAAGAAGGATCTAAAATATGGGGGCTGATAGGTTTTGGGCATTTCTTATATGGAATTAGAACGCGAGTATCAATGGGATCAACATAGGCCATATGGGCGCCAATGCCCCATCGAGGGTTAGTGGGACAGTCGACCCCATCAACTCTATCTCCTCTTAGGATAACTCTCTTTTTCACCATAATACTTGAAGGTTATAGAGAAAGAGTAAGCAGAGGTTTTAGGGTTTGCTGCAAATAGGTAAATATGAGGTTATGCTGACAAAATGGCTTAAAAACGAAAGAGCAAGATTGTTTAATTTGGACTCAACCACATTGAAATGATTAAAAGCTGAAACACTGAAAGTTGAGCCAAAACAGTAATTAACTCGCACAACTATACACGTCGTACAAGATAAGGGGCAATGTTGGGGGCATAAGCATTTTATGACAGTTAATGCATAAACACGTAGCATGATGAGGATCGTGAAAAGTGCCTTGAGCGGGAAGTGAAAATAGGCATGTCTATTACTATTAATGATGAAACGCTAGTTACCAATTGTGGAATGAAAAAGATAAATGGATTGGAGAAAACACGCGGGTAGCAAAAAATTTGAATGAGTCGTGCAAAAAAGAGAAAATTGCTAACAGGTGCAACAAAATCGGCAATAATGGCTAACGTGGATACATGGCTAGAAAATCGGTAGCAGTGGTTGATAAACGGTTTTTAAAATAGACATTTGTCAGCACTACTGAGAAGACTGTAGAGCAAGATCAGTTAAAATGACTGCATGTAGAGCACAAATGTCAGCAGAAATGACCAATCATAAAGTCTGAGAAGTTATTCTCAATGAAGATAAGGATAAGCAGTTGCAAAAGGGGACCGTTATGAACGAACAAGTATAAAAGAAAAGAAGAACAACGAAGAAAGGGGTCATCAATTTCAAAACAAAACTAGATTTAGGAAAAATAGAGTTTGTCATGTTTTAGCGATTTCTTTTATTTCTGTCTAGTTTCTTGGATGTTCTGTCATGTATCGAAATTATGTATGTTGTCATACCTATGTTTGTTGCATTGTCTTCATTGTTTCAGTGGGCGCATCAGTTTTAGATCTGTTCAGTATTTTGTCTTCAATTAGTTTTTATTTTTAGCGAAGTTCTCAGGTCCAAGAGGTAAAAACGATTCCACACTATTTATCAGTTGTGTCTCAGGCGCAACGATCGATAAAAAATAGTGTAATACAACAGTCTCAAGATCAAAAGGAAAACAATAAAAAAGAAGAACAAACAGCATTCCTCAGCGGTGAGATGATAATCTGATACATCAGCTTCAGTAGAGAGGCTAGGTCACGGCGGGGCGCTGGATGAAGGAAATGACAGCTTGGTGATGAGTGGGTAAGGTAGCTGGCAAAGAGAATAGTAAGGCGGTTTGAGGATGACGAAGGGGAGATAGAAAGTACGGTAGGTCTTTTTTTTTCCTCTTCGCATTTTTCTTTTCTTCTGTTAAACCTTAAACCTTAAACATGGTTAAGGTTTAATGTCCAGCTGGACATTTGGTTCATAACTTGCCAACTTCGCTTAGTTGACACAATATTATTGGTAGTCTAACAACACGTATACTAGTGACGTGACGTTAAATAACCGCAAAATATTTTGTCGGAATAAAGAGTGTTTTTATGTCCACACTATGCTTTCTCATAAGCAACACTTGTGAAATTTAATTACGACACAGTAATACTTTATGTTACATTCAAACTCGCATCCATCACAGGTTAAAGCATAATTGTTCTTCCTTTATACCAATCTAACATCTAAAACTAAAAAAGACATTTAAAACTAATTAATATGATCTTAACATGGCCTAACGAAAGCATCATTGAAAAAAAAGCAATTTGGACCATAATAGTCCAGAGTTTAAAAGCATTTAAACCTTCACGATGACCTCTTGGCCGAAGTAAGACTTCCTTACCGTACAAAACAATGATTGGAAACGATGGTACGAGGTTGAAAACACAAACTCTCTGACACTTGGGTCTGTTTGAAATCACTTATATTTTTAATTTTCAGTTTTTTAAAAAAAATAAAAACCAAAACCAGTTTATGATTTGATTATTCAGTTTTTATTTTGAATTTTTTCTTTTTGGGTGTTTGATTATCTAGTTTTTATTTAGATTTTTTCTTTGGTGGCAGTGGCAGTGGGGGTAGTGGTGGTGGTGGCCGGTGACGGGTGGCAGTGGCGATTGTTGTGGCGGGTGGCAGTGGGAGTGGTGGTGGCGGTGATGGTGGTGGTGGTACCCAAAACTCTAAAATATGAGTTTTTTAAAAACAGCCCTCTTTTTAAAATTAGTTTTCAAAACTGAAGAGAAAAAATAAAAGAAAACTGTTGTCAAACACGTTTTTTTCTCCAGTTTAAAAACTAAAAACTTATGTGATTTTAAACGCTACCCCTATCTTTCCATCATAAGTGTCACCATCCACCACCATCGCCACAAACTCCTACCATCAAAGCCAACAAACTTTTGACTACCGTAACAAATATCAGTACAGCACTATCAAACATCACTACCGCTTCCAACCGCTAATACCACCACCATTTGCGCTACCATAAATCATTACCATGGGTAACATCACTTTCACTCTAACCAACACCAACTATTACCTCTACCCTGATTACCATATCTACATGTAGAATTGCCACTACCATATTGGACTCTTCACAACTTGTACACTAATCTTTTCCAATACCCTTTTGAAATTCATTTTTGAGAGAAAAAAAAAAGGTTACGTAATATTTGTAACATGTTAGAATTAAGAGGTCGGTGCACATCACTCTAAATGAACGGAAAATGTTTATTATGGAAAAGTAAGAAGCCTTAAAACTTTCCTTAGCAATCTCAAAGAGGAAGTCTTGCTCAGCTTTGGACTCTCTTGAAGTTGTTTACCAAGAAAAGTGAATAAATATTAAAAATATATAACATAATAGAATCAATAACACGGCAATTTACCAAGGGTGACTCAAAGTGAAATCTAGTACATTTAAGAACAAATAACCCAAGCATTAGCCATTTCGAATAATGGTTTTAAGTTACCTCAAATATTTAAAGGACCAAATGTTGCAAGTGTCTAACTATATGACCGGATCCCTTGGTGTACGTGCCGATCAAGAGTAAGCACATCAGCCAAAGTTAAAACTTAAATGTAAGCTTTTTTTTTTTATCTGAACTTATGACTTTTTTAAAAATTAACGAGGCTATTTAACACCACTCTATTGTTATTTGTAGCATAAACTATATATAGCGAAATTATTAAATAAGCGGCAATTTTTCTAGTGTGTGCAAATCTCACGTAGAATATCAGTTTTTCGTAGAAACATAAGTCCGGTAGAATATCAGTTTCTAGGATCAAGACTATGAGTGACCAACCACAGTTATAACTACAATATAGTAATATGCCTTAAAAAAGGCCATGTTGCATCCACGCATGTACCGAGTGAAGAGTGTTACATGTTTGAATTATGATGGCCTGATAGATTTTTGTAGTGAACAACAATAACTAACTACGAAGTGAACCTGTGGTTCAAGACCGTAAGCATATTAGGAATTTCCAATAGAGCTACCTAATAGACGTTAATATATTTTCTGCACTTCAGTGATTCTCTGAAGTTTGGCACATTGGTCGGTTACCTGCTGACAGAGCCATTACACTAATTGCTTGGTTGAAGCAAACTACACATTCAAAATGGCCGTAGCCCTCTTCCTTTCAGCAGGTTCACGGCCTAATTATCCAAACTCATATGTAGCTATAGAGTAAAATCGCATAAACATATTCCAGTTACGGCACCCGTTAATCATTCAACTCAAAAGACATAAAAATATGCTTACGATTTTAAGTATTGATACGATATTTTATTTTTCTCTAAAACTTCAAAAATACAGAAAATCAAATACATCTATTACGGAGCCAACTTCCTAATTGCAATCTCTATGGCACTTGACGTGTAAGTAAAATTGGTTATCTGTAAAGATGGGACCTATTACCACTGTGAAGATGCTAGAGCTAGCAAGTTGCTTCACCAACATTCTATGTGATGTGCCTTCATTTTTCTCAAAGATATTTGCACCTTTGAAGGTTATTGTAAGCAAAGCAGCAAGTTTGGAGGCACGTACTGGCTGTCGGACTTCTGGAGATATCAGTAGAAATGCTAATATAGCTGTCCGTTCTCTTGCATTTGATAACAACATTTATTTTGACCCAGCTCCCATATCATCCATTTCACATATTTCTGGAGTGGTGTATGGGAATTAGAGATGGACACCCCCGTAACTCCCTGATTTTCACTAATACAAGTTGATTAGTAAAGGAAAAATAAAAAAAAACAAAAACAACTTGCCTCATAATGAGCTTAAACCAATCTCTTCTGTATGTCGCTCAACAAACCATCCCTAGGAATCATAAACCGTCTAACACAGGTCTAAAACCTCCAAACTGATGCACAATACTCACGGAGTGATAATATCATGTCTACGACTAGAGCTTCACCCTGGTGCGCTCTTTTAACTAAAAGCCAACTGCAACCCACCTTTACGCGATCAGCTATGCATCGTCAGATTCCTCTCTTAGTCTAGCGTATGCAGGCAAGTAGGCAAACACCTGCAACAGATTAAGCTGTAGCACCGTACCTCATATTATTCAAGGCACAAGCGCACCTAAGGAACAAAAGATTTTTGAAACCTAGGCGTAAGGCGCAAGGTGCAGACGCGCGCCTTTTCAAAGTGAGGCGCAAAATAAAAATGAATAGATATTAGTGCATTAAATCATAAAAATTTTCAGAACGTGGCAATTTAACAAATTTTCAACACTAAATTTTTTTTCAAAACCAATGAGAAGTAGTTAATCCTAAGTGAATACGACGACGTCATGCTCATCATCAGTGAAGGCTAAGACAACAATGTTTTCTCAAAAGAGAATTATAGGCTCCAAGTCTGGTAGAGTTTGCTCCTCAATTTCATCTTGTTTGTCTACAAGGTGAAGTGAATGAGTAAATTTGCTTAAAAAAAAGAAGTAACAATTGGAAACGGAATGCTAGCACAATGAACAACAATAAGAGAATCGATTGATTAGAGATTTGGATTTTAGGGTATTTTTTGGTGACTTTGATTTATTATGTTATGAACAAAGAATCAAAAACAATGAACGGTTGAGATGATGCCACGATGTAAAAATAAAAAATAAGAATTTTTGAGCTTTTTTTTTGCCTCCACCGTAGCCTTATGCCTGGGCGCCTAGGTGTGCAAGGCGCGTCCTTTTGAAAGGGCTACACCTAGCCCTAGGCAACGCCGCGAGGCGCAGGGAGTGCGCCTTGCACCTAAGCACGCCTTTGATAACACTGTTGTAAGTGTAAAGTTCTGATAAAAAAATGCTGAGATATTTGAATATCAAGGTATTAACAAGAAAACATGTTCTTACGGCACCTTTTGTATTTTTGGCCTCGTATATTTGGATACAGTTGAGTATGTATATGGTAATAAGTGATTATTAAGCCACAATCATTTTTTTTCTGTACTAGCATTCCTCTATGTGTGCCTGCATATATATTTTGAAGACATTATTGATTTCCTCTAATGTCCATAAGGGCATGTCTACTGATTGCAGTATCTTTCTTTGGGACGACACCTCAAATGTCCTCATCAATGCAAGGAAGAAGTTTAAGATTGCAAACAAGTCTTATGGTTGATTCAATACTCTTAAAATCCAGCGTGTCATAAAAATGAGAACTTAAAAAATGGTGTCATAATTCTAGTCCATGCTTCAGCTTTATATTGACATATATGTATAGGTGGCTGTAAAGCCTTAATTACTCTCAGCATTATATCATTAACTGTATCATTCAACACATCATCGCCACCATTGACCACGACCTTATGACCTGTGCCGCTTAGAGAATAGTAAGCTTTAAATTACATTTACCACAAATTTCATCGAGAATTTGGGTTGCAAAACCATAGAAATAACCTTTGGCTAGAAAACTCGAAGCTCTGTGCCTGAGTCAAGATCAAACCCGAAACCAAGTCTTACCAGCATGGTGGAAAAACATTCATTCATTTATCTTTCTATAGCTGATTGAATTTCCTTCTTTTATTCCGGATTGTAGAAAGGATGTTTGTGGTTGCATTATACGTTTGGCGGTCCGATAATTATTCGAGGGTAATGTAGGCAGTTTAATTCTGCGTTAGAGAAGGTGTTGACGAGGTAATATACGAGCACGGAGTACAAGCTTTTCATGCACTAGTTGCTTTGGCATTTCGTCAAAATCTAATTGAAGAGTCAAGTTGCAAGGGTGTGGTAACCTGCAGATTCAAATGGCAAC
Source organism: Escallonia herrerae (assembly GCA_033070095.1). Classification (NCBI taxonomy): domain Eukaryota; kingdom Viridiplantae; phylum Streptophyta; class Magnoliopsida; order Escalloniales; family Escalloniaceae; genus Escallonia; species Escallonia herrerae. Next base: position 314,420 of record JAVXUP010000603.1, read on the forward strand.
TTCCGGAACAAAAAGATCTTACAAGGTGCAAGCAACATATGGCAACTACAAGATTTTCCAAGCAATTCCACCATAGATAATTGTCCTCCCAAAATAGCCACCGAGACTAAATGACATGTTTACCCTCCACTTCATGCTTACATCAGGGGGACTGAATGACTTGTTTTCCCCTCCCACCAGGTGACATCATAACCTATTTGTTACAAGATATGTGGTAGTCCATGTAATTTCCCAATTTTTTGGAACGTTAATTACAAATAAATAAAGTAAAAAAAAACCTCAAAATGTCCAAAATGTCTCCCACCTGAGTATTCAGAGCATCCAAAAGTAAGTCTCCGACAAAAAAAAACATTGATAAATGTCGCACCGGCTAAAAAACAGTTACATTGCCCTCAATTACTCTTACAAGAAGTTTTAAAATAAAATCTAAAGGAAAATATATCAAAGGCTACTTACATGTCTCTTACAATCTATCTGACAATATATACAAAAGAAAAATCCTTCATAAAAAAGATTCTTACATGCCTTATAATACTTTGCACAATTTCGAACACTGGCCTATAACCTGAAAGTAGGGGGGTGAGCACAAAGCCGAACAAAGATATCACACACACTAATCCACAGAGTATAAAGCACGCTATATCGATAACACTACTTGGAGTTGACAAAAAACGATACCAAAGTGCATGACGAATACCAAAATCAATGTACTAACTTTCAATTTTAAAAATTAACTAAACAAGTAAAGCAACAAGATCAAATAACTTGTACCAGCGGACAATACAATGTCAAAGTAATGAACTCCCATAATAACTACATTTGGGTGGTTCAAAATGTTTCAATGTGTTCGAAACAATACAAAAATTAAGGTAATGTTTGAAAACACTTCCAGTTTTAGTTTTCAAAGAAACAAAAACAAAAATCAGTTTTGTTTTTTTACAAAAACAAATGGGTGTTTGATTATCCAATTTTTTATTTTGGTGTTTGATTACCCAATTTTTATTTTATGTTTTTTCTTTGGTGGTGGTTTACGGTGGCGGTGGTGGGGCATGGCAGTAGCCTGTGGGGTGGCCGGCCGGCCGGTCGGCTGTCACCAGCAGCTGTGGCCAGCGGCAGTGCGTAGTGGCTGTGGTGGTGATCTTAAAAAAAAAACTAAAACTGAAAACCCAAAACTCCAAATGAGAGTTTTAAAAAACAGTCCTGTTTTAAAAATTGGTTTTCAAAACTGAGAAGGAAAAAAAAATAAAAACTGTGTGCCAAACGTGTTTATTTTTTTCAGTTTATAAAACTGGAGAAAAAATTAAAAAAATAAATGATTTCAAACAGAGCCTAAGTTATGAAATGACTCCATTAGTTCAGATAACAATAGTCTTTTATAATACTTCATATAAATTCAAAAAATGTATTCAAATAGACGAGATATCAAAATTCAAACATTGAATTAGTACAAAGATGGAAACTAGGGGAGCCGTTCAGAAATGTGTTACATGTGCTATTACTGACACGCGAGGCAAGGTTCAGAATTTAAGAACACAATTCTTACTAACCCACGTTCCAATCCAAATAGTTAAGTCAGAAACAAATAAGTCACCTACACTGTGACATGACTCACCAGTATATAAAAACATATATCCAATGAGTCTAATAAGCACGAAGAAATTGAACTCGACCAACTCATTCTATTCACATGATTCATCAGAGAATAGTTTAATTCAAAGACAACTTCAACAAAGAGATGTACGGTATCTAAGAAAACTCAAAACACAAAAGTTAAAGAGGACTTGTTACAGTTTTCATAACTTCTAAGACAATAAAAAACTAACAAGAAATGAATAAGAGAGAGCAAGTCAAAGTGAGTTGATTTGCAGAGTCAAAACAACAATTTCTGCACTGACTAATTACTTTTAAACTCAATTTCAGGCTAGAAGTAGAAGGATTCTTGTAACATCCCGAAAATTCAAAACGCTAACACTCATTCGATTATTTACGCTAAGACAATAACATCTTCAAAACTTGTACCAAATAATACCACCAATCTGTCAGAGCAACTGACCATCAATTAATGTACTACTCTGAGTACACAACCATGATTGATAAACTAAATTAAAATCTGATAATGAGCTATAGAAGTTCACCCACACAAGGATTCTAACAATCAATACAAAATTAAATCCCTTTCTTTCTCTCGGCTCTAATCCTTACTCAGGTAACCTAATGCTAGTCATCACCTACGAAAAAAAAGTCAAACGAGAGTGAGCTTTTATCAGTAAAGTCGATCAAGGATTAAAAACGAAACGATTTGGACGATTTTATATTTAAGTCAAATAACAATTTTTAAACGGATTCTCAAATGAAACCAATGCATTTCGATATAGACATATGGAAGTATCAACTCAACCCCTCAAATCAATAGTCATTTCAAAACATTTCAGGTGCAATAAATCAAAAACAAATAATATTGAACATAAGCAGTTCACTATAGCAAAGCCTCCCTGGCAGTGCTCGATACACTTTTGCATATGTACACTAACTAGTTCATTTAGGAACTAGTTCAGCCCAACCAATAGACCATCCTTATAATGCCAACAATACACACCATCCTTATAACTCCTCTTATTTACTAACTCATGTCAATATTGAAAAGAAACAAATAGAATTCAAAACATTTATGATGATCGAATCAATAAAACATTTGAGAATGAACAAGAATTCCAAATGATCGCTTTAAGGTTCAAGTTAGGGTTTCATGGGCAAATCCAAATATTTTCATGAAAATTTATAAAACCATAGTTCAACGGAATTATCGAAACAATTAAGATTAAAACATATGAATTCAGAATGATGAGTGGGGTTTAGAGAGAAAATTCTTACCTCGATCCAAGTTATGCAATGCTACGCAACCTCGATCAAAGTCCTCTAAATCAATCTAGATTGACAATTTATTTATTAGAAAGCAATATAAACTATGACACTATAAACCTAATATCAACTGCCCACAACGTGCTCACTCCTCAACCCGGAATGACACAACCCAAAGCGCATGCCAGCCTAACTGAAAATCATATTCACTCCTTAATGCGTAAAGATACTCATAATTCATAATAAATTATAATAAAATACTTTTATGGCTTAAAAATTATTAAAAATCAAAATATGAAAATTTTGAGTATTAAAATATTTTTGAATTAAAATAATTTCTTTAAAAGTAATAAAAATCCATAATTGCTTCTAGCTAAAAATAAAGTCCCATAATTTTTTTAACAACTTTAAAATATATATAAAAATTATGAAAATTAAAATTAAAATTTAAAAGGCAATAAAGTATTTTTAAATTATTTATTTTGCCGAATACAATGCGATCCGAAAATGACAACAAACTAACTCTAAAACTTACCAAACTGATGCTGGGACTTACTTATACTATAAAAATATTTTTTAGAATTTAAAGTGGACTGTAAAGATCCCCAAAAGAATTTTATAAATTTGAAGTTACAGAAAATTTTTAAAATACATGTGATTTTAGAATATTATAAAATTTTGCCAAAAACTATAACTTAGCCTGTAGTATCCTACTATAAAATTTGACGTGCTAATGACCACCGTGTTCTACCCAGCACATGTGTCGAATATAATGTTAGTCCGTGGTACACCTATGCAAGCATAGGGTACCACAGTTGCTCAGTTCTCACAAGATCCACTTCCTCTACTCCCCTTTGTTCTCTATACTCAGTCTCTCACTGATTCACAGACCCAACTCCACAAGCCTCACTTACATAGTTTATTCACCCCCCCCCCCCACACACACACACATATATATACCCAACACCTACACATACCCATTACACACATTATATACTCACATATACACGGACACACTCATATATTTAAATATACACACTATATATATACACATATACATATACACGACCACACCCACAAATTTTAACACATACACATACTGAAATATGCACAGGCACATACACACACACACACACACACACACACTGTGCTACCGTCACAGCAGCCACACCATGCACACCGCACACACAAACGCACGCACACAGCCCACTTTAGTTTATTCTCTGTCTCTGTCACTCTCTCTTTATATATATATATATATATATATATATATATATATATATATATATATATATATATATATATACACTCTTATACCCACCAAGACATACATGATACACGTGGGCACTCTCACGGCTGTTTTTAGTGCAACCATCGCATTTCACTACACGCACAAATACTGCTACCCATGGCAGTCCACGGCTGCCACAACCACCCCCTTTCTCATGGCAGCCACGCTTGGCCATAACCTATAATACACTACAAGAAATAAGGCCTTTGGTGATGGGGAAATCCGTCGCAAAAAGCCTATATTCCGTCGCTAAAAGTCCCTCGTATAAAAGCCCGTCACTAAAAGTTTTGCGACGAAATTCAAAAATTCGTCGTCTAATATTGAACTTTCAACGATCAAATGTTTTACACATTAACGACGGAAATGCTGTCGCTATTTGTATTTTCCGTATTTTAATTTATTTACTTTTTTTTGTAAAAAATTTATTCGGTAAATATTTAGTGACAGAATAAACTTTTAAGCGACAGAATATCTGTCGCTAAATACCCTTTTTAACGACTAAATATTTCGTCGTTAAAAGTTGAGATTTAGGAAACTCTTTAATGACGGAATGAATCCGTCGCTAAAAGTCAATATTTTTTTAAAATATATATTTTATTTTTTAATGCCTAATCCTGTTATAAAAAAATCAAGCCTCAACAACAAGACACAATCCCCAAATGCACATTAGGGTTAAATAATTGTTGATCGATCAGCAATTAATTAACCCTAAAATAGACACAAAACAACTATATATAACTTTAAAAAATGTTTACTATAATGAAAAATATAAATGTACAATCTGGGAACCGGATACAATTGGATAGGAGAGGAGGGGGAGGGGAGGGGAGAAGAGTACAAGTCGGGAGGGGGTACAAGCTGGGAGGGCACGATAAGGGGCTCATCTGGGGTTACCGAGTCCCGGATCTGGATCCTACTGATCCGAAGAAGGCTCGACATGTCTAGCAGCAATGCCCTGCTCATCCTGCTCCCTCATCGTCCTGAACACCACCGTAGTAATGGGCTGGATCTCCTCGTCGTCCAATGGACGCTGTGTAGCCGATGTATGTGAAGGGGCAACAGGGGTAGGGACGCTTCTATCACGGCATGTGCAGTCGTGGTAGGCAGGCCGCGTATGCGGCCTTTCGGCTGATTGACGACCTCCAGTGTATCCAGCCATCGCTTCAACGCCCCAGTACTCGTACCCGTACTAGTGGACGCTGATGGCTGTCCAGACTGCTTCTCGAACCCCCTAAGCTATTCATACGAGGCCTGCAAAAAGCAGTTATTTAAAGATATGTTAGGGCATTAATGCAACAAACAATGAATAGAAAGACAAATTAAACAGATTGACTCGAACTTACATCGATCAGCCGGGCAATATTTGAAACATAGTCTGCCACCCGGTGTGCCTTGTCCTTGTCCTTCTTCCTCACGTGCATCTGATTATACGTCAGAGCTACGATCTCATCCTCCTTCAGGTCTGGGTGCTCGACTGCATTCTTGTGTCGGAAGACGTCGGGTGCCACCAACCCCCTCGTGTACATCGAATCTTTCTCATGTCTGTTCTCGGCCCCGCTCTTACTCTTGGCATCCCAACCTGGATCCGTAACCCACCGATCAATCATCTGCCCCCATACAGTCAGAGGTATCTGCTAGAAAATCTTAAAAACTGATGCAATCTTTATTTTCTTGGTTGTCTGCTTATTTGGTAAGTTTTTTATATGAGGGATCTCGTTTGGTTTCCTTATGTTTGGCCATGTATACATCCATTGTTTCCTTTGTAATAGACCATCTTTTATGGTACTTTATCCATTAATAATCACGTCTTAATACATAGTAATGATAATCATTTTATTAAAATTCTATTGAAGGAAAGAGGGTTTCAGTTGGGTTTAGAAGTCTATAAGTAATTGTTCCTAACATCTCTATCTCAAAGTTTAATTAATTGCTCCTAATATATCTGTCTCAAAGTTTAATTAATTGTTCCTAATATCTCTGTCTCAAAGTTTTGAAGTTTCCCCACAAAAGACTAAAGGAAACACTATATATTGATCCAAATAATTACGTCTAAAACTATTCTATGTTTTCAATTAAAAGTATTAGAGTTAAGATTTTTACCCTTTAACCTTCTTTGACCTAAAGCAACAAAAAAGATGTGCTAAACATTTGTTACCAAAGTGTATTCTGGATTATTACAGGGCTTAAAGGTGTGATTGATGCAATCTGGTCCAACCTTGCGTTCATTAGTGAGTAGCTAAACGAAGATTTAGGATGTAATTCAATTGTTGTTTTGTGGTATATATCCCGTAAGATTGGACGAGTTAATGCTCGTTTGATTGCTTTAAATGTTAGGACACACCTCCGGACACGTGTAAAGCGTGAGGTACCATATTATATGAAGGACAATAGTAAGGCTTGGCGGAGCCTTTGCCAGATTCTGAAAGTCCTATGTAGCCTGTCACACCTGGCTAATGGGCCTAACTACGAGTTTGGCTAGTGACAAGTAGTTTAATAAAAATTTTCAATTATGTTCATCAATCATATCGTTCGTTGCGCTCGGCATACTAGCTTCACTGGCTAGGGCCCAGAATTACACCTCGCTATATTCATCAATATGGTGTAAGGGCAACCATAGGCACCAGCGCTATGCATTATTTAGCCCTATTGGCAAGAGCTCATAATATATATATATATATATATATATATATATATATATATATATATATATATATATATATATATATCTTTTAGATGTGAAGCAAAGAAAGCCAATAACAAATGCATTCCTTGCACTTTCTATGTACTTTATTCCATATAGTGAGATTCCATCGGTGAATTCCACCATCAAATAAAAGCCAACAAGAGTAGATTTTCCAAAGTAAGTGTTTTGCTATTCAAATGATTTCAAATATTTCAATTGCTACTTTTAAAAGCCTAGTAAAGCAGGGAGCATTGTACGAGTTCTTACATTTAACGAAGATAATTAACCTTGTTCGTTAGCTAACAGACAAACATCTCACTCCACTTTGTACTAGAACATTTCAACCACATTGTAATAATAGTTTCAAACAAAAACTTTCTTTTTACATGCTTATCCGAATTTAACGATATACTAAGAGTAATTTAATTTCGTTGATGGATCATTCTTTAGGAAAATAGATAAGCATATGCAGTATATAAAACACCAAATGGATCAAAGGTCACTTATCTCAAAGAAGCCCAAGGCTTTGGGCGTGGCTTACTTCCGTATACTTCATGCTGCTTTGGATTATTTTTGTAGTAGTGTGCTCCCTTAAAGTTTTTGAAATAATATGAGAGTTGATTTCTCTACTTCTCATCGAGGATTGTAAACTTTATTTCTCTGGCTTCCTTGTTGTATAATTTGGTGTTGAAAGATATAAGAAATATACTCTTTAAGATCATAAATGGGGTCAACTTCCCTGGCCTCAAGGATTGATTACAATGTACCAAAATAAAAAGCAAAAAAGAAAGAAAGATAAACAACAAAAGTGAAAGCCTAACACCTTGAGCCTATAGGCATAAAAAACGTAATGGTTGAAACATTGAAAAAAAAAAAACTAAGCACTGAAACCGGATGCTCTTATGACCTTCATTATAACATACCCTCAGAAAAACCAATCACCACTGATAGAGGGCATGGAATCACCATGCACCATTGTCAAACTTTTCACATCACCCCAACCCTGTGCCATCCACCCACGTCACCACCACATAACCACTCATAGCAAGCATCACCACCACATCACATGACCACCCACCTAATACCAATAAAAGAGGTTGCTTTACCCAATCACGCCGCTACACGAGATAGCGGGAACTCACCCGAACACTGAACAATCCAAGCCACCACCAAACAAACTCAAACAAACTAACACAGGCACAATGTTGGGGGAAGGGGATGACAAAATACTAGCCTAAAATTACACCCGCTCGAAAAACTAAACCAACCACATATAACAAACTAAACCAGAAAGAACACTGAGCTAGGGGGAAGGCGAAGGACTAAACCCTAGCCTTAAAATTCACCCTTTTTGCACGGCCTCACCAGGAACCCAAACATACATCCCACACCCCCTAGCTGCCTATGTAGCAAACACACCTACACACATTGCTAAACAAGCAGCGCATAAACATGCACATATCAGATGGCTCTCGCACACGAACAACACGCCCCTCCCCCTGCTGCACAACCCTTTTTCTGAGATATACACTGTCGATTTAAGATCCTAGCTAGTAGCAGACTTGCTCATGATCAATTAACGCCAACATACTTCGCAAGTGCCTCAATTTGAAAGCACAAAAGTCGATAATGCAAGGCAAGAATAAGACTAAACAAGCATATTAACATTGCAAGACAAACTTCACAAAAAAGAAACACATAATATTAAACTCTAAAACTCCTGAACATAGCAAATATCAACTCCATCGGGAATCTAATTCGATCAAATGTTCGCCATCAAGAGGAGAGGCGGACAGTAATAAGTGACGCATAAACCTAAAATTGTTGCATAAGGTAAATTCTAGAACTCCTGGATATACCAATAGTGTAGTGCAATTGATGATGAGCAGTGGCGGCAGCAGCAGTGGTGGTGGCGATGTTCGTCGATTAGTGGCAAAAATGCAGGTTCACTGGCCGAAGGTGGCGACAGAGGTGGCGCGTTGTCAGGGGGTGGGTTACCATAGAAGAGTTCGCCGGAGTTAGATCAAATACCAAACACAGGATTCAAGATGCAGATCCAAGTGTATCGAGGATGATACCAAGGATTTGTATTTGTTTATAAACTCTCCTGGCGGATGGGTAATACCCGGAGTAGCTATTCATGATACTATGCAATTTGTGCGACCAGATGTACATACTAGAGGGATCATCTAGAAAGCGAGCCATTTTGGATATGTAAAAAGCAGGTCCGATTACGTAGTAAATAGGATAGAAAATGGAATTTCTCTCTTCGTCCGGTGAGAGATAATTAAGAGAGAGAGAGAGAGAAAAAAGAAAAAAAGGGATCTGAGATTTAAGAAAAGACTTTTAGCAACAGGTTTATGCCGTCGGTAAAAGTTCGTTGGTAAAGCCCTGCTTTCACCGAGGGAATTTTTAGTGACAGAATAGTTCCGTCGCTTATATGTTTTTTAAAAATTCTATAAAATATTTAGCGACAATTTTATCTGTCGGTAAAAGTTCGTCTGTAATAGTCCGTTGGCAAATACTTTTACCGACGGAGTATTCCGTCGTTAAAACTTTTTACCGACTATAAAATTTGTCACTGAAAGATGTCTTAGCGACAGAATACCTTCGTTACTAAAGGTCCGTTGCTGAATCCGTCTTTTCTTGTAGTGATACTACATGACAGACATGTTTTCCCTTCCCTATCACAGCCACTATATACCCATGACCACAAACATGCACTACTTCACAGTACTAAACCCACAAAATCTCACGGGTTCTCTCATGCCCCCCACCCCTTAAATCGGTAAGCAGTTTAATTACGGAGAAAGGTTTTTTTTTTAAAAAAAACTTACTGGAAGAAATTCAGTCGTCGAAGAAATTCGATCGTCAAAAAAATTCCTTTGATCCTTCCTCTTTTTTACTCTCTCTCGGTATCTCTCTCTCTCTCTCAAAATATATCATATGAAGATGGATGGAAGCCTTGGACGGCCACACTGTAAAGTTTACACACACACACACACACACACCCTTTAGGTTGGAAAATTACCAAAAAGCCCCTTAAACTTTTGTTAGTTATGCTAAATTTACCCGAAAAATTCTATTGTTACGGAGAAGTCCAAAGTAACTATTCATGATAATTAAAGCACTAGGAAGTTTTAAAAGGTCGTTACATAACCCTACTACACTAATCGTTGTTAAAAGTTATTAAATAAATGCATCGATGCTTACTAAAAGAAATTCGTCGCTAAAAAATTTCAAAAATATCATTTACGCTAATTGTTTCTTAGTACCTTAATCAATATAACTTATAGTTGTCATTGTTAAATTATAACATATGGTTTCCATGAAAGTTAAACTATAACTTATAATCGCTAAAGGTTGCCGATAAAATTTCACTCATGAAAGTTGATGCTAAATCTTGCGTATAAAAGTCGTCACTTAAAATAAACTAACCGGTTAGGCAATATCAACGTTCGGAGTGTTACAATTTTGATAAAATATAAAACTAGAAAGTTAAAAAGGACCTTTGAAGAATTTCAGAATGTCTAGAATCATCAAAAATCAATAAGAAAAAAGAAGATAGAGCAAATTGAAGTGGATTGGTTTACAATGTCAAAAATAGAAAAAGTCTGCACTGATGAATAACTTTCAAGCTCAATTTCAACCATAAACCAGAAGGATTCTTAAAAAAATCTTAAATTACAAAGTTGAAGAAGAGATTTCATTTCAGAATATCCAAGATCATCAAAAACCAATGAGAAACAAAGGAGATACAACAAATCAAACATAAGCAAAACAATGTTCAGATTTATTTCCAAATATGTGTTAAATACACGGTTGATTATTGTACTATAATACAAATTCAACTTTAATCACTGAACTTTAATTTGTGTCAAAGTGACATTGGACTCGTCAATTTATCCATTAAGTCATTATGTGAGGTTAAATTAACCATAGCCCCATTAAGTGCCCATGTGCCTCGCACATGGGGCCTAAGTTGGGGGCCAAATCGTCAAAACAAATGAATGAGTTTTTTTTTATTTTTTGGTTTGATTTTTATTTAATTTTTCTTTTTGCATGCCTAACCATCACCATCACCACCACCGCCCCCCACCCACTGCCACCACCAACCACTACCCACTTCTAGCACCGCCTCACAACCACAACACCATCTTTAGAGAAGAAAAAAAAAGGATTTCCTTCTCATTCATTTACACACAAATATGAAAGTCGTTTGGCCCCCTCTCCCATCTCCATTCCCCTCAGTTTAGATCTAAAATCTTTCACCAAAATTCCACTCCAGATCCTTCCAAATCTCTTTCATCAGCTCCATACACACACGCACGTGCGCGCGTGCACACACGCACAAAATTGGATTTGATCAAGTTATCGTACAACTTCAAGAAGGACACAATCAATACTCAAAATGATGATCGATACGGGGTACGGAGTCTTAGCTGTGGCAAGTTAAAGGGTTATCAAAGAAGAAAGAAGAGGTGATAAATGTTGTAGGCAGGTGGTGGCTTTAGAATAATAGGTGGTGGTTGTTTGGTGGTGTCGTGGCCGAAATGAATTGGGGGGAGAAGGATGGGGTTATGGGCTGCTGAAATGGTGTGGTCAAGGTGCACGTGGTGGTTGGGGGTGGAGCCTTGGCTATGCTCAGTGACAGTGGTTCTTTGTTTGTTATCGAAGACGTGGAAGAAGAAAGGAAGAAGAAGAAGAAGAAAAAGAAGAGGGAAAAAAAGAAAAAGAGAAAGTGATAAATTTGCCCTTAAAACTAAATCACTTAACGAGCTTCAGCTTGACGAAACATAACAAAATGACCTAATTGGACAAACTAACGAGTCTAATGGTCACTTTGACAAAAATCATATTCTAGTCACTAAAGTTAAATTTGCGTTATAGTACAATGATGAATCGTGTATTTAACTCTTCAAATATTAACTTGTTGGATTTGGGGGTGAACTCAAAATTATGAAGTTGTAGTAGACCATTTGGGGTTTTGAAAAGTGTAAGAACATTGAAATTGGACAAAGAACGAAAAAGATATGGACTCTTGAAATTAATACAAAAAATTCGCAACAAAAAGATTACGAATCAAAGTTAATAATCAAAAGTACAAAGAACCATTGATTGTAATGATCAAGAATGTAATTAAGATTCTAGAGAATCAATGAATCCCTTTGCACAATAAATCAATTGATGAACAGATTGATAATCACATTCTAGATGGGGTAAATGCATGAAAAAAACCTTTATTCCTAATTGAACAATCAATTACAAAGCCTTGATCTCCTCAACTAATTTATCTCAAAAGCCTAAACATACCTGAAAGTTCTAGTTAGGGTTCTAGCAATCACAAAACAATCACATGGTTCTTATGGTAACCTTCAACCTAAAGATCAAAATAGGCTATTATCTCAAAGCGTGACTTGAATTCCAAGGGATCTCTTCCTAGAGGTTGGGTGGAGGCTCTTGAAAAGATCGCATTGCTCCTAAGACAAACCAATATATTATACTTAAAGTATCAGAAACCTAAAAGGATTATATTTATATTCCTAAAGCTATTAGAGTTGTAAAATACCCATTACGTTCAAAATTCTCTAACTTTTAAAATGGGTCAGGCTAAAACCAAAATTTATGTTGAGTCATCAAATCCCAAACATATAACTCACTCTCCGAAAAGAAAAATCCAAATTGGTTCTTAGGCTAACCATTTAAATGAAAGTCACAATACATTCTAATTCCATTTATATAATTAGCCTGATAATAAAACAATCTGGGGTGTTAAATTCGAACACTACCTAAACCAATAATGTGGTGTTATACAACTGTAAATATTTTCAACTAATACACTTTACACATGGCTTTAAATTTAAAAAGTAAGGCATTATTTCCTTATTGTAAAACGTGTTAGATGATGAGAGCAAAAATAGTTTTTTTCTTTTTTTGGCTGAGTTTAGATTTGCGTTGGTGGTTGTCTAACACCACGTTATCAGCATATGTGGTGTTAGACTACTAGCAAAACCATGCCGCGTCAACAGTACTTTAAAGTAGTATTGTCATTAACTTAGGTCCCTGTCTACATGGTCTACATTACCAGTTTGACCACTGAAGGGGAGGGGGGAGTTTCAAAATTAATTGAATTCATTCTTTCTCTTTCATCTCATTCGGGGATGTGCAGTGACAGACTGGGGGAGGATTTTGGGGTTGGGTGAGGGGTGGTCGATGGTGGAACAATTTTAAGATGGCGAGGTTAGTTGGGGATCTTAGGGGATGTAAGTGTGGGCATTGATGGATTGAGGGTGGGGTGTCGCATGGTTTGCGGTTATGTATGGGTCTGTGTGAGTGAGTGGGCGAAACCCGTGGGTAGGGAGTGCGTGTTTCTGTTGTGGTGGTGTATCAGTTGGTACATCGGGTTTGGTTATAGCAGTTATCATGTTGTCATAGGCGGCGGGGGGTGGTATAGTCGTGGTTGTAGGCGACAAGTGGTGCTGCAGCGATGGGTAGACAAATAAAAGAAAGGTAACCGTGGTGGTCGGTAATTCAGCCATGGTGGTGACCAGAGGGGAAGAGTTGGGTGTGGTGGTTTGGTTTGGTTTTCAATGGACCTAGATGGCAAAGAGATGTGGGTTTTGTGTTGTAGTCACAGTAAACCATGGTAAAGAAGCTAGATATTGGCCTTCATTAGTTGGCACAATTTACTAGTAGTCTAACGCCACATATGCTAGTCTCGTATTGTTAGACAACTACAACATATATTTTTTTCCAGAGAGAAGAGTTCTATATTAAAAAGAACATAAATAGCTTATTTCTCGAAACCGTATGATTACTGTAGCTTTGATCTTCAGATCTGGTAGCTTTCATTGTCATTTCACCCTAATAGAGCAACTAATGTAGTATCAAACTCGGTTACATGAGCTTTTCAAATTAAAGTCAATGAAACTCTTCTTACCTTAAAAGTGCAATTAGAGATTTCAACGGCATGGTTCATAAAGAGGTGCATGTCTAAATAAGTAGAACGTTGATATTGTACGAACATAGAATCACTTACTCTAAAATTATCTCTCGCTTTGGCAAAAATGCTCTCTCTGCACAAACTCTCCCTCTCTCACCCTCTCTCTGTGTGTGAACAAATTCAAGCTCTATCACTACTGTCGATTTTCTTAAGTGGTTGGTGACGTCATAGAGTAGTTCCATTCTTTTCTGTGTAGTGTGTGTTTGCAGTTTTAGATTAATTTAAATTGAGGTTCTTGTGGTTTAGGTGCGGTGGCAGGCCTTCGCCATACGCAGCGGATCTATTCTGGCAGGTACAGGTCAGTCTCTGTGTTCGGCGTCAGAGCTTGAGTGTGAGTTGTTAATGGGTTAAATTGCCTGGGGTTTATTAGGTGCACGAAAATCGGGTTGTGGGTGGTCTAAGGGTCTGGGTTGGTCTCTTCGTCGGGGTAGTGGGCGTGGTTGTGCCACAAGTTGGAGAAGGTATGGTGAGTTTGGTTCAAGGGTTTTGCTTTTAGGGTTTGTCCCCCCTCCCCCCTGTCCAAAAGGACGACTAGTTTATTGAAAACCAGGAGATAAGTTCGGGGATCAACTTACGTAAAGGGAATGTGTAGGCATTTACCATGTCCTTTCAGTCTCTATTTTATTTCTATTGATTTTTGGCCTTAAAGATATGTAGCATGCTAAAGATGACAAAATCAACCCTAAGTTTATGTCTATGTTTTTGGCTTGAACTCAACATTAGGGGTCGAATTACCTATCTATCCAGTCTAAAACTGAAATTAAAACCATTATAGTTCGACTCTGGTCCTATGAGAAGTAATCTACATTTCGGTCCTAGACCTAGACTGAGAAAGACTCTTTTGATTTTTATAATAGAAATGTGATTATGTGACTGGGAGACAACTTCAAAGTGATTTTCTAAGCTAGAAAGTTATTAAAATTACCATTAACGTACCTTGTTTGGAAGACTCGGGGACACTCTCTAAAGGATCCACGATGCAAAGACTAAACAGACTTTTTAAAGTGAATATGGATGGCTAAAATTCTCGAGAAAGATAGCGTATCACTTCACGGAGAAATTGTACTCAAGATCTAAAGAGAATAAGCTCTCAAAGTTCAAGACCCTTGAAAATGAAGGTCAAGAGCTCTGTTTACAGAGTTCTGGGTCGCAAAATCTGATAAAATTAGCTATGCCAATCTTCATGGTTGGAGATAAGCTAGAATATTGGATAAAAATTACAGGCTGACAAAAGTCAATTAACCTGTCAGTTCATTCCATGAATTAATTAAATATATTTTTTTAAAATTTTGTGGCATTATCTGATCCTAATTTTGATAATTATCTCTGATTATGCAGATGGGATGCACCAGATTCAAGATTTATCACCTCTAATTATGGACATAATCGTTACATTAAGGATAATTCAGAGACTATTTTCCTAAATTATCTAGACAATTTTGACTAAATAATAAAATTTAAACATTGGACTGGACTGACACACTTGGACCAGACTGGACCAATATTCTGACTAGCCCACAGGACAAAACTGAACTTCTAGACTGGGCTGCTAGACTATACTGGACTAGACACTTAACATTTAGACTGGACTGGACTAGCTAATTAATTAAGTCACATCACTAGATCTAAACTCAGTATGTAATGCACTCTAATTAATAATAAATTTCAATATTTATATAGTTAAAAATGGCTATAAAAATGGAGTGTCTACACCCCTTGTTCAAGAAGAGCATTGTAGGATTGAATTTTGTGGTGGTGGTGTCCATGTGTCTATTGTGGTGTTGTTAAATTAAAGTTGATGGGCGGCTGGATCGGACGGTGTGGTCTGCCGTAGGTTGTTGGTGGTTCTTCGGTATGGACTCGTGTGGTGGTGGACTGGTACGACTAGTTGTGCGAGCCAGAATTCAGTTGTTGCTAGTGTCCGGTGGCACTAGGCAACATAGTGGTGGCTCCGGTGCTACAAGCGGTGCTTGCAACACTCGATGGTGAGTGTAGGGGTGATTGCACTGGAGTCGAGGCACCTGGCCTTGGCCAGGTTTCATAGAGGCAGGCACAAATATCTTGTCGACTGCACCGTGGGTGTATGGTTGAAAATTGGTGTTGACTTTTTGGTTAGGTTATCTCTTTATTATCTTCATCTTTTGTTGTTAATTATTTTGGTCGATTGGGCAAGGCATGTTGTAAGGTTATTTGTTTGGTTGTTCTCAGTGGCGGAACCACGTGAGAATTAAGGGGGGCCTAGTGCACCCTTTGAACTCTTGAAAAGAAAATTTCACTTTTGCACATAAGTCTGCCTCTCATCTCTCTGCCTGACTCTCATCTCTCTCTCTCTCTACAACTCACCTAGACGAGATAGCCGTGACTCCGGTGAGGGCGACTGGCCGAGCAGATTCAAATATGGAATACACCGACCTTACCGAGTCAGTGACAACAGCAAGTGACAGCTAGACAGACGGACGGTGACTGGTCGATTCGTTTAAATATAGAATATTTCTCGAGTTGTGCAGTTGTGCAAGCAACGGGGAGGACTCTGTCGGCATTTGCAGCCCTCTTCTCTGTCGGGCAAGCACCGGCAATGATGACGAGGACCGACAACAGCGAGGACTTCCAGAGACATCGTCAACAGTGAACAGTCTGCCTTAATTTCTTGAATTTGAGGTAAGCATTTTCTTTGCTTAGCTAATTTCAAGCAATCTGATTCTATTCTAATTTCAGAAACCCTTATTACATTTTCTCTGCTTGGCTAATTTCAAGCAGTCTGGCTAATTTCAAGAAATCTTGTATTACTTAGTAATTGATTTAAGACCATTGGTGATTTGGTGGAACACCTTGATTCTATTTAAGAAATTATAGGTGATTTGGTGGAATACCTTAATTGTTTGGTTAATTTGCTTTGCTAATTCTTAATTGGCTAATTGCTTTTTTAATTCCTAATTTTGTGCATAAATAATTTTTAATTGTGTTGGAATGTGACGTTGAGCTTGTTTAGCTATTTAATTTTGAAATTGGGAAGTTGAAATGTACTGTTGTGTTGAGATTGGGAGGTGGAGCTTGAGCTCAGGAGGTTGATTTTGGAATGTGATTTAGTTTTAAATTTTGAGGTTGATTTTGAGCTTGAAATATATAGTTATTTAGCTACGTGAATTTGTGTTGAGATATTGAGATTTCATTCTAATGTTTTTTTTTTACAGAATGGAAAAGTTTTTTAAAAAGAAAGGAAAATTGGTTTCCATGGGCGATGAAAGGATGAATAATAGCTTGGTTTGCTACATTGAGAAAAATATCTTCATATTGGAAATGAGGCTATTATCAAGCGCTACTAATCTTCAACGCTACATTGAGCTCTAATTTAGTACTTTCTTTTGTAAACACATATATATCTATTTTGTATTCAATTTTTTTTTTTGGTGTTTCACTTGTAAAGTGACTTTAATGACTTTCATGAAACTTAACAACACCTTTTTGTATATTTTTTAAGTGCACTCGGTTTTTTATATTATTTTACTAATAAAAAATTTGATGAATTTGATATATTTTTCGCACCCCTGGAGAAAAATTCTAGTTCTGGTACCAGTTGCTTTGATCCACTCCCAAGAAAAAAGGAAAAGACAAAAAAAAACTAAGGTAAAACAAAAAAAAAAACAAAACTAATTCTGGTTAAGTAAATTTGTTGGCTGGCAGGCAATTTTGTTGGCCTTTGTATTGTGTTATTTTTTATTTTTTTTTGTTGCCTTTTACTTTACAGTTTATGATACTTACAAGATGGAGTTGTCATTCGTATATGTGTGCGTCAATATAACTTGAATGCTTTGAAGTCTTATTGATTTGTATATATTTCTATTATCATCTCCAAAAAAAAAAAGAGGTTCATCAAAACTGAAAAGTTTTGGCTGCTTACCCTTGTAGTAGGAAGATAGGTACAAATTCATATATAGCGACGATAAATAGATTTTTAATAATTTTTATTCAGTGACCTTAAAAAGCGCCGCTAAGAATTTTGCTAAAAATGGTAATAGAAATGCCACAAAATAAATCTAGCGACTTCAGTTGTTGTTATAACAGATTGTAACTATCTTCTTATAACCATAGTGACAGTGAAAATTTTGCTACTGTACCGGAGGAAAATAGATATAACCTCTTACAGAAAGGATTTCCCTCAATTTGCTGTCAATGGGAGTGTCTCCAAAAGAACAGTCGTTGTTGTCTATCTTGCTAAATAGAGATAATTAATTATTATTAAATATTTGGGTGCTTTTATTTAATGTCACTAAAATATGTTGTTATGAATCGTCTTTGTAATGTTAGCAAAAAATTATAAAAAAAAAACGTTTACATCTTCTTATTACAACTAGAACTAGGATAGTTACAGGAGATTTTTCAAATCATTTCCAAATAAAAAAGGTTGATTAATTAATGCCCAGCCAACACATCGAGCGTAGCTGTTAGATTTTCAACTAGACTAGATTAAGTAGATGGCAACTGTCATATGACTATCATCAACAGAAACGGTCGCCATTATCTCAACGGCAATGACTGATTTGAAAATTTCAGCACCATCAGTCTCGAGCCATGCGTGCAAGTTGACGTCAGAGAGAGAGAGAGAGAGAGAGAGAGAGAGAGAGAGCGCGGAACCTTGTTAAATCTTGGCGTGATGACAAAAGAAGACAACCCGCAAGCTGGAGAGGGAACGATGTCCAAATGTCTTAGTAGTTAACATGCATCAAAAGCGCCGCATTACTAGGAGGACGTAGAGAGATCCTGAAGAAAATACTTGGTACAAACTCAGGGACTTATGGTTATGTTTTTTTTTTTACTCAAATTTTGTAATGATGGCAAAAAAATGATCTTTCTTTATACTTTTATTATTTTGGATAAAAAAATTCAAATAGTACCAGAAAAAGGAAAAATACTTTAGAGGTGTTTTCACCTTTTTTCCGGTTCTTTCCGACAAAAATGAATCTTTCCAACCACTGTTTACCCTCTCCCCATGTGCATCTGTTCATCCTTTCTCTCTCTTCAGTTTCTTGGTTGCAGAATCCTCGCAGAAACCTTCTGGCATGCTTCAAGAGAAAGATTTCATTCTTTCACAGCCCTCTTCTACATTTTTCATGATTGGGTAAACTAGTTTGGGTGGGAATCAATCGATCTCAAGAACATATTTATCCAGAATTTCACAGTTTCTCTCAAATCCATTGCCTGGATCTTCATCACGAAATCCGAATTTGGCCGAAAAAGAAGCGACGCTATGGATACTGATATACCTCAAATATAACTCTCAATAATTGGGGAATACCCGACAATCCTAGTCGAACTGGGAGACCGATAATTATCTTATTAGAGATCATGACGTGATCCTCAAGGATCCTAACGCGATCCTAACACATCTAGCTTACGGCCCAGTCCTACTAGGGCTCTTCTTCCTACCACTATACCCCCTCCCAGGTATGAGGAGACTACACACATTCATGCTTCTTCAGAATCATTATCATGTAGCTGCGATCTGACTTAAGCACGGAGAGTTCCCGCCGGGAACCCCACCCGGCGGTCACTCGTTTTCTCTCTTGCAAGTCATCGGTTCAGGCTCGGGTTTCTGCAACATACGTGGAGTATATTTTTAGCAGCAACATTTTGGCGCCATTCGTGGGACCCGCCAGCCTAACCTATCGACCTCAAGAAAAGTCAAATAGTTATTTCACGAGCAACCGGTAGTAACGTGTCAGAACCACCAACACAACGATGCATTGCCACAGTAGTCCCCGCCGCTGTCACAAAGCTGCCGAAGCAACCACACATCGGGAAAAAAATCACAAAAGATGGAGAAGACGCTGCCACTACTGCAGCAGCGCCGCCAGAGACTATCATCAACAAAGCCCTCGGTTAGAGGTTGCTATCGCCGCAATACTCCTTGTATCGCTGATGGCAGAACCGATCAGCCCCATCTCTGACACTTCGCCAAGACTGCAATCGTGACAGTGCCTTGATTGTCGTCAGCAGCCAACAGACGGCAACGCCGTCAAAAAGTCTAGCAAAAACAGGAAGCAACATTAGTGCCACCGACAGCACTGCCGCCGTCTCCAGCGGCCCTATCACAAGAAAAAAAGAAGAGAACAGAAGACATAGCAACGCCACCATCAGGCTCGCGCCGTCACCACCGTGACCAGCGATAACACTAATCGCCGCCGTCGCACCTCTACGGTTTCCAAATCGGCGTCACTGTGGGTCACCATTAAGCTCCCGTTCTGCGCCATCACAGCGAGAGGAAAAGAGCCGTCGTCGTCTACCACTATTGGTGCCTACAGTATCCGCCACAAGCCACCAGCGCCATCACCACCGCTGGCATAGCCAGCAAATCGCCGCCCCAGGGTCAAAACCTTAAATAAACAAGATCACCATCGGCGTCGTCATGCAAGCAATTAATGGTGAAGCCCTGCCGAGGGGCTGCCTTTGTCAAGAGAAGCCTCATTGCGGACAAACGGTGGTTGCCCGCCACCTTTCTTCTAGATCCATGCTACCGACACTGTCGCAATCAAGTGCCGCCGCCATCGCCACCACGACAGGTTTACCGAGAAACATTGGTGCAATACTACCACAAGCCCGGGCACCACAAAATCGCCGCCATCGCAGTGAAGCCGCCGGTGTAGATCCTGATACTGTTACAATAGCGCCACTTAAAACACCATCACTGATCGGCGTCATCACCTCCGCCGACCACAAGATCCCTAAGGCCATCTCGCATCATCCTGTCAGAACGCACACCACCGCGACAACTCCTAGAACAGCCGCGAAGGGCACTCCCCACGGTCGCTGCCATCACCGCCACAACTTCAAAACTCCAGCCCTGCACACGCCGCCAGAGTCACCGGCGACGCAAAGCTACTGAGACCAACAACAAACATCTCAACGAAAGAAAAAAATAGAGATCTAGCTACCAATGTCGGACAACCATCACTAACGCTAACAGAGTCGCGGGCAACACAAACCGTCGACTATCGCTGCAAAGTTGTCGGAGCAGCAACAAGCAGCAAACAAAGAAAACATAGAGGAAAAACCAGTAGCGGCACCTCCGCTTAGATTTAAAACCCTAACGGATCACCACCGCCGCAAAAGGTGTGTCCCCTTTCCATTAACATCTACGGCACCACAACGGGCAGCGTTGCCAGGGCCACCTCGTTAGCGCCGCTCCGTCGCCGTCGTCCAAGGAAGCTAGCTCCACCACAATCACCGACAAGGGCTGTCATCGAACAACCACGACAACACACCGTCTTGCTCGGACCCATTCCATCAGCCTCCGCTACGGTACAAATAGGAGGCCCGCCACCGGCAGCCATCATCGATGGTTACCAACAACCCGCGGCGATTCACCAAGCAATGTCGCAGGACCACCACGGCCACCACAATCGACCGCACAAACTTTAAAAAACTGTCGGAGCAGCACCAACAATATCCCAAGAAATTTAAAAAAACATAAGGGAACAAGAAGAAGCTGATCGCGCCATCTGAACGACTCCTCCGGCAAGGCGCAGGAGCCGACGCCGCACCATCGTGGCCTCACTCGACACAGCGCCGTCCACCATGGTCAGCAGTAACAACTCGCTGTCGGTCAACCGTCAAACAGTGGCCACTCTAATCACCACCAAAACTCACGGCAGTGCCAATAGGCACCGTCACTCAATCGCCACCATGGCCGCGCCATTGATGCGTTACTGAAGACCCGCCGCCGTCGTGAATCAGTTAGCACTGTCAACTGACAGGGACCGTTGCCGTCAAACTTTAGCCTTGGTAATCGCACTCCATTCAGCAGATGGCAAATCGCTGATGCCACCTCTGTCAAACTCTCAGCCATCGCTGGGCACACAGCACTGTCACCACAGATCCGGTCAAGCCCCAGTGAGAAGCGGCAAAATTAAATCCACCAGCAGTGACCGCCTCTACATCTTTGGCAAAGGGTGACCGTAGAGGTGTCATCGTCGTGTCTTCTCTGATCCGGCCGTCAATCGCACAAACAAAAATGGAGTAGCCGCCCCACATCACACCGCCGGCTGGCCAAGCCAACTGTTGGTCTTCAGTCAATCAAAAGAAGGGCCAGATGAAAAATAAGAAAGAGGTCCATTCTTTCTTTTTATTTTTACATTCCACCGGCAAAAATGCATATTTACATCTGGACCCGCATGGTTTTATTTACTCAACTTATGCCACACATTTTTAACTCGGGAAAAAGGGCCTATTTAAGTTTAGGACCCGCAGGGTCTTATTTATTTATTTAACATATGCTGCACACTTTTTAAAAAATGGTGTATGCTTCCTTAGATATGTGTCGTTAAAAATAAAGCGACTACAGATTTTTAGCACTAACAAGCCTTCCAAAGGCTACTTCCAGTGCGCTTCTATTAGCTAGAACTATTTTTTCGTCTACCATTCTCTAGTTGCATCAAGTGGTGCAAGCACATTACATGTTAAGGCTTTCGAATGCTATGACGTTTTAAGCTCAAACACCCTGTTGTTTAGCAGGCAGAGCCCTAATAGGGCTACAGTGTTTGAACATCGCCCTTCATTCTGTGTTAAAAACATAGTTGCATTTTTATATGCTTTATTGCTTCAGAGGTTGTTTTTTCAGTCATGTACTTTTATTTCTTGCAAGGGCTTTGATGTATAAACCACTCCATAAGCTAGGAACAAATTCACAACACCATGTGACTTGAAGTGGAATTTAGGGTTTTTGTTGTAGTATCTTGCCCCCTCGGCATTATATATTCGGTCATATAGTGACCGACTATCAACGGTCAAACATTCACACCATCGCATGCTACCAATGCAACTGGTGAATCAGAGCACTTTGCGCTTCATCCGCCCCTGAGGGCACGTACGACGAGAACTCTAAGTTCCGTCCACCCCCCAGGGTATTTACATGAGCTCTACGTTACATTCCCCCTCAAGGGCGTGTACGAGAACTCTAAGTTCCATCTACCCTCTGAGGGTATTTACATGAGCTCCATGTTCCATTCCCCCTCAAGGGCACTTATCATAACTCTACGTTCCACTAGCCTTCTAGGGCAGTCCCTCAAGGGACAAACACCCTCAAGGGTGACAGGATAGAGCTCAAGTTCTATCCGAACGGTTTAGCTATAGTTCTAACTCGTGAAATGGCAAAACTTAGTGGAAGTTTGTCGCCCTACCCTTTTTTGTTAATTCGAAACTTGGCCGAGCGTGAGTGCGAGGCTTCTTTGCCAACCCTTAGCTGACGATAAGGGTTCGCATCAAAGTAAAACGCAAGCCTGATGTGGTCAGCTCAAGCTAAAGAACACACACTTGCACAAAACAAACACCCTCCACAGGAGAGGTGACCCCATGAGGGGACATTCAAACACTTAGCACATGCAACAACTTGCATGCACAGCTCTGTGTCCTCTCTCTAGAGAGGCTAACGTGGGGCACATCCACTAATGGATCCTGAGATCCCATGATTAATCTTCCCAAAGATGATTCCGAGTAGCCTACTTAGGTGACATTTGAATGACCTAGCTCTCAAGAGCTAGAGTTCTAGCATCCTACTCCAGCAAAGTTCCAAGGCTTAAGCTCCCAAGAGCTTAGGTCCGAGCACATGGAGTAAAGAAATATTATTATCCCTACAAGCGGATTAAGAATCCCTTACAAATCTAGCGCATGTCTCAAGACACTAGGTATAAACTTCCTCAGCCAAACATTTTGGCTAAGGAAGTGGGGGGCTTATGACATACCACAAATATAACTCCCAATAATTGGAGAATACCCGGCAATCCTAGTCGAACTGGGAGACCGATAATTATCTTATTAGAGATCATGACATGATCCTCAAGGATCCTAACGCGATCCTAACACATCTAGCCTATGGCCTAGTCCTACTAGGGCTCTTCTTCCTACCACTATATAAAGGGGTCTACTCCCCAAGTATGAGGAGACTACACACATTCATGTTTTTTCAGAGTCATTATCATGTAGCTGCGCTCTGACTTAAGCATCGGAGAGTTCTCCGCCGAAAACCCCACCCGGCGGTCACTCATTTTCTGTCTTGCAGGTCATCGGTTCAGGCTCGGGTTCCGTAACATACACGGAGCATATTTTTAGCAGCAACTGATACCATGACCGATCACCATGGATAAATAAGTATCTTTCTAAATCACTTGGGGTCAGCAGGGCCTTCAAGCATCTAAATTGGGTTCTTGTAACGCTCTGTTCTTCTTGGCCTTACCACGCTTTCTCTTGAGGCTCTTCTTCATCATCTATTCTTCAGTTTTTAGATTAGGGTTTTTCTCAATCACCGCCATGGCCACCCTCACTACCAGCTTCCATCTTTCCAGGTCAGAGACATGATTTTTAGGGTTTTTTTCCAAAAAACCAAAAAACGCAATATGATCCACACTTTAAGCCCGAGGTACAAAAGGCTACCGAAAGCTGTTCGCCTTCTCTTTCACCGAAGTTGTTCGCCTACCGGATGTCACAGGCCGTGATCGAATCTATGCCGACGGTGGAGATTGTCGAGAGCCACACAGTGATTGAAATTCTTGCCGTGGCTTTCTATGCAAAATTCGTGCCCGGTTTGTCGACATGGAGGTTGCCCCGGCGAGAAAAGCAGGGGTAACGCAATTGGGCTGCGTAATCCGTGGTATCAAAACTTGTCAGTGGGAATTTATTGGAAACGGGAAGATCAAGGTTGCAAAAAATAGACCTACAAAGAACAAAGAAGTTTGGATCTGAAAGAGGAGAGGCAGAACGTTGTTTCCGGCGAGGGTAATACCGAAAAACATGGGAGTAATAGTAATGAAAATGAAAATGGTAAACATACAAAAACAATGACATAAAAAAAATAGTGAAAAAAATAAAAGTACACAACCATAATTTGTGATTGGATATGAAAATATTGAAAACAAAAATACAATACAAATACACAAAACGAAAAGTGTAAATGTACGGGCCTTTATCTTCTTTCCCTCTAGTCTCCGAGTCCACACCACCTTTTGGAACCACTTCTTCTGTTTTTTAAATATAAGAAAAATATACACCCGCTTGAAGAAGCATGATCAATTTGATGGCAGTCACATCCCATAAACATGACAAACTATAATCAAGCCATAATGTCATATGCCAATATCTTATCCCCAAGAACACCAACAGGACTAGTTACAAAAATTACATAACTTATTTACAAACATTAATTAAGCGACTAAGCTGTTCGACTATTTTCGATGTACAAAATAACTATTATGGACGGTCTGACTTGCCAGACCAAAAGTAAAAATTTTATCGTCCATATACACGTTGCGAGATATAAACAACATACACAGCTTGACTAACTTTACATAAGTCAGGTACCACCTCTTTTAGGTTTTGTCATATCCTTCATTTCAAATTGCATGACTTTAGCCGAACAAAACATTAAAATTCTCGTACGAGAATAGTAAACAATTTAGAGGAACAAACGGGTGTGCGTTAGGTTTTTTTAGTATTAAATCCCAGCTTCTTAAACTTCTTACTTAATCAAAGGGTTTGTCTCGACGTGAGTTTAGTGAGATGCGAGGGAGGTCTCAAGTGGTGGTGATTTGAACTCAAAGTTGACTTCCATCGCCCCGAATTGACAGAAGATCTCTCTCTCTCTCTCTCTCACCCTCACCTCCATATATATCAACATACCACATCTATCTCCAGGTGAACATGATCTTCAATCCAAAGAAGAGAAGCAGAGAAACAAGGTTTCGGAACCAGCAGGATGGTTACTAATGGTGCCACTTCTTGTTTTCCTAGTGGCTCCCAAGGTTTACAACATATTTATGGTGCGACAGAAGACGACTTTGTTTTGTCTTCCTCCTTCGAACCAGCCTCGGCTGGCTCGGATACTCACTCAACCTCTCTCCTTTACCATCTCTCAATTCTTAAAGACAAGGTTCATCAGGTGGATTCAGTGGTCAACGTTTTTATCTCCCCTGATCAAACTCAACCTCCCGAGTCAACGGCCGTGGCCATGGCCGGCATGGGCACTTTAATCCAAGACATCATAATAACTGCTTCATCCATGATGTTCACTTGCCAGCAGATGGCTCTTGGTACGACCTCAGGTAACATTGGGAACACCTTCGATGTGCACAACCAAAACCATGATCTGGTACATGCAGGAGAAGTAGACGCACTTCATTGGTTTGGTGACAACTATAGCACACAAAAGAATGCAGTGGAGAATATGGAGTTCCCTGCGACGGCTAAATGCAAGCATACTGAAGGATTTCCACCAAAGAATTATGATATCGTCGAGATAAAAGCTGCTGATTTATTGGCTAAGTACACGCACTATTGCCAGGTTTGTGGGAAAGGGTTCAAGCGCGACGCGAATTTGAGGATGCACATGAGGGCTCATGGTGATGAGTACAAATCTAGCGCCGCTTTGAGCAACCCTAGCAAGAACAACGGAGGTGAGAGTAACGTAAATGGAGATAGTTCCACGAAACTGGCTAGGAAATATTCGTGTCCACAAGAGGGGTGCAGGTGGAACAGGAAGCACGCCAAGTTCCAGCCATTGAAATCCATGATCTGCGTGAAGAATCACTACAAGAGGAGCCACTGCCCCAAGATGTATGTCTGCAAGCGGTGCAATCAGAAACAGTTCTCGGTGCTGTCTGATTTGCGGACTCATGAGAAGCATTGCGGTGTTCTCAAATGGCAGTGCTCGTGTGGTACGACATTTTCTAGGAAAGATAAGCTTATGGGGCATGTTGCTTTGTTCATAGGCCACACCCCGGCGGTGAAAATGGGAAATAATGCTGATCAACGTCAAGGTCAAATGCAACTAGATGGTGGGTGAAGTTTGTACTGAAAATAAGCTGCGAGTTCCTTGTAATGTTGTACATTTTGACCAGTATAATGTAAAAATGAATTTACAGTTTGGAGTTTGTTTGTCCTTTTTTTGGGTTGAAGCAAATTGGAGCACTTGCAAATTCTAAATTCCAATCACCGGGCTAGGTAGATGCTTGGTTAAAATTTTCTTCTTTTAATGGGAAGAAATTCTTTTGATAGAGAACGTTGTATAACCATTATTATCGAGTCAATACATCAAGATGTGTTTTCAACCATTTCATTCTTAGTGGTGCATTTTTCTTGTTTCCAGCTCTTCTTCATAAATTCCTCACACCTGAGTCAGGATTGTTCTAATATGGCTTAGTACAGGGACGAAGCCATCAGACACTCGGCATGTTGGCAACGAAGTTGTTGCTAAATTTTTCCCAAGTTTTTGTCAAAGAATTGATTGCCGGGGTGTGCCCGACGAACAAAGAAATATGTCCAAGAAGCTTGTCTTTCCTAGAGAATGTGGTACCACACGAGCACTGCCACTTGAGATCCCCAGTGCTTCTCATGAGTCCGCAAATCAGACAACACTGAAAACTGCTTCCGATTGCATCTCTTACAGACATACATCTTTGGACAACGGCACCTCTTGAAGTGATTTTTCACACAAATCATGGATTTTAGCGGCTGGAACTTGGGGTGCTTCTCCACTTACACCCTTCTTCTGGACATGAATATTTCCTACGCGATTTTGCCAAGCCCTCTCCATCCCCACCATTCTTAATAGGGTTGCTTAAACTAGCGCTATACTTGTACTCGTCCCCATGAGCCCTCATGTGCATTCCTAAATTTGTGTCTTGCTTGAACCCTTTCCCGCAAACATGGTAATAATGCGTTTACTTCGCTAATAGATCCGCGGCATCCAACTCGATAATATCGTTCTTCTTTTGCGGAAAGCCTTCATTATTTTCACTCTCTCGAAATTTCCCTTTCTCTACCACATCAGTTATTTGTATAGTACAGTTGTCATCATACCAATCTAGCGTATCTACTCCAGAATGAAGCAATACATTGCTTTGGTTGTGCAAATCGAGAGTGGTATTTACATTACCTGAGGTTGCACAAAGAGCCATCTGCTGACAGGCGAACATCATTGATGAAGCTGTGATGATAATATCTTGTACTAGAGTGCCCATGGTGGCTATAGCAGAGTCCAGAGGGTGTGTTTGATCAGGGGAGACAAAAATGTTGACCACAGATTGCACCTGATTAAGCTTGTCTTTAAGAACTTATAGATGGTAGAGGAGAGAGTTTGAATGAGTTTCCGAGCCAGCAGGGTTTGGTTCTTCTGTGATACCATAAATATGTGATGCCAAGGAAAGTGGGTTCGCAGTCGACGTGGAGGTGCCACAAGGAATGCAGTCCGACTCGGATGCCAAGTGTGATGATGTGAGACAAAGCAAGGGCGGAGCAAGGGCAGAGACCAAGGGCTTCCCAGACAGAGCTTGAGGGTGGCAGTGCTGCGAGGGCGATGGCGCAGAGTGAATACACGACGACAGTCACAGTCTGATGCTTATGTCCGAAGTCAGGGTCCTGTATGTTTCTCTCTCTAGGATTCTAGAGAGAGAAAGTGAAAATGTTCTGAAAATGTCCCCCTAAAAGAATTCTCAAGACCTCTATTTATAGAGGTTGAGATGATGATGTCATCACGCGACACGTGGCGCTCCCCGGGAGTGACACGTCACCGAGGGGTCCACAGCTGTCGGTGCTCCGCGGACTGTCGAATCGCATATTCACCCGGTCTGCCCCGTACAGCGTCGCTCTGTCTGTCTGGAAAGACTGGCTCCCACAGCGTCGGTGTGGCCAGAGAAACCCCTTGATCTAGCCTCCAATCCAAGCCCTTGCAGAGTCCCACAGGCCTGGCAGTGGTGGGGAAGACCCGACGCCCAACTGCCAGGTAGACTAGGCGCGATGCCCTCCGAAGACCTGCTCCCGTCTCGGAGTGACCCGGGGGGTCATAGTCCATAGGGGTGCCAACGCAAGCACCCAGTGCTGGAGCACATGTCATGAGAGTGGTGCGGCGACGAACGTCGCGAAGCAATACTTCGTGCTGGGGGCGCGCATGATGAGAATGGCGCACGGGCGCGGCGACGAAGGTCGCGAAGCTATAGTTGGTGCCGGGGGCACGCATGATGAGAATGGCGCACGGGCGCGGCGACGAAGGTTGGGGAGCTATACTTGGTGCTGGGGGCACGTATCATGAAGATGGCGCACGGGCGCGGCGACGAACGTTGCGGAGCTATACTTGGTGCCGGGGGCACGTATCATGAAGATGGCGCACGGGCGCGGCGACGAACGTCGCGTAGCCATAGTTGGTGCCGGGGGCACGCATGATGAGAATGGCGCACGGGCGCGGCGACGAACGTCGCGGAGCCATAGTTGGTGTCGGGGGCACGCATGATGAGAATGGCGCACATGCGCGGCGACGAACGTCGCGGAGCTATACTTGGTGCCGGGGGCACGTATCATGAAGATGGCGCACGGGCGCGGCGACGAACGTCGCGGAGCTATACTTGGTACCGGGGGCACGCATGATGAGAATGGCGCACGGGCATGGCGACGAACGTCGCGGAGCTATACATGGTGCCGGGGGCACGTATCATGAAGATGGCACACGGGCGCGGCGACGAACGTCGCGGAACTATAGTTGGTGCCGGGGGCACGCATGATGAGAATGGCGCACGGGCGCGGTGACGAACGTCGCGGAGCCATAGTTGGTGCCGGGGGCACGCATGATGAGAATGGCGCACGGGCGCGGCGACGAACGTCGCGGAGCTATACTTGGTACCGGGGGCACGTATAATGAAGATGGCGCAAGGGCGCGGCGACGAACGTCGCGGAGCTATACTTGGTGCCGGGGGCACGTATCACGAAGATGGCGCACGGGCGCGGCGACGAACATCGCGGAGCTATACTTGGTACCGGGGGCACGCATGATGAGAATGGTGCACGGGTGCGGCGACGAACGTCGCGGAGCTATACTTGGTGCCGGGGGCACGCATAGGCGACGAACGTCGCGGAGCTATACTTGGTGCCGGGGGCACGCATGATGAGAATGGCGCACGGGCGCGGTGACGAACGTCGCGGAGCCATACTTGGTGCCGGGGGCACGCATGATGATAATGGCGCACGGGCGCGGCGACGAACGTCGCGGAGCTATACTTGGTGCCGGGGGCACGTATCATGAAGATGGCGCACGGGCGCGGCGACGAACGTCGTGGAGCTATAGTTGGTGCCGGGGGCACGCATGATGAGAATGGCGCACTGGCGTGGCGACGAACTTCGCGGAGCTATAGTTGGTGCCGGGGGCACGCATGATGAGAATGGCACACGGGCGCAGCGACGAACGTCGCGGATCTATACTTGGTGCAGGGGGCACGTATCATGAAGATGGCGCACGGGCGCGGAGTTATAGCGACGAAGGTGGCGCGAAGCATATACTTGGTGCCGAGGCACACGTCATAAGAATGACGCATGGGCGTGGCGACGAATGTCGCGGAGACGGTGCACGGGCATGCGTCGGGTGTCCCGAAGATGGGATTTGAGCTTAGTGTACCTGTCATAACAAGATGATGAATGCAATATGTAGTAATGACAAAGTTGGAAATGATGGTATGCGGTCGTCGTACGACGGACGTCGCGAGGTTCATGCACGACGGACGTCGCGAGGATGGTGCGCGACGGACGTCGCGAGGTTTGTGCGCGATGGACGTCGCGAGGTTAATGGACGACGGATGTCGTGAGGTTGATGGACGATGGACGTCACGAGGTCGACGCACGACGGACGTTGCGAGGTTGATGGACGACGGATGTCGCGAGGTTGATGTACGAACGTCCGTAAACATCGCGGAGGTGCAAAGACTTGAGAAAACAAGTGCGCGCGGGAGGGGAGGCCATAGGCCAAACATGGGGGAAGGCCAAGGCCACCACCCTTGGGGAGGCCGAGGCTGACCCCTTGGTGAGGCCGAGGCCGACCCTAGGGGGTGGCCAAGGCCGATGGCCAACTCCCATGAAGGGAGGCCAAGACCACTCCTCCTCCTAGGTGAACTTCGGGCGCGCCGACGATAGGTATTTTGATGGGCAATGACGAATCCAGAAGTTGTGTTATGACAAGCGCGTCGACATGAATCGTACCCAGGTGACAAACAAGGTGCCAAAGTCACATACGAAGTGTATGAGACGAACAAAGCGCGGGAGGGACTTTGAGCGAAAAGTGAAGAAACGGGGGGGGGGGGGAAGGTCAAAGCCAACCTCCCATGGGAGGCCGAGGCCAACCCCATGGCCTTGGGTGAGGCCGAGGCCGACCCCATGGGGTTGGCCAAGGCCTTTGCCCCTTGACCCCATTGCCCCGGTTGCGCCGTCGGTCGATGTTTTTGGTGAAGAAGTTCTTGGGTGGTTTTGGTGTGACGAACGTGCTACCGTGAGTGACGTTGATGTAAAATAATTGGTGACCAAGTCCGTGAGACGTGTGAAGCAAAGAATGCACGTGACTTGGGCTCCCGCACTTTGACCGGTTCGCAGCGTTGAAGAATTGACTGTTGAATCCGTTGACGTGTTCGCGTGAAATGGACCCTTATTGGGCCCTTGGGTACGACCAGAATAGGTTGGGAACATAAGCCCCCTGCGTGGGGTGTGTGCGGTGGGGCAACCCGAGCGGGCACCGCACGCATAAACACTTAGCAAGATTTTGATATTGTTTGGCCGGCGAGCTGTTGAGGTCGTCAAAGCATGATGATGATGAAGAGTAGGTGGCTCGAGCCACCTCGTGCATCACCTACAAAAGCGTGGAATGCTTGGGGGTTGAGACAAAGGCACGATGATACGATGCAGGGGCGCGAGTATGTAAACAGCGTCCGGGTGACGGACGACACCTTGTCGGAGATAGTGTCCCGGAGGAGTCGCCTATCCCCGCGGGTGAGTCCTTGTGCCGGAGCACTCAGAGCACGTCAAGGTAGGATCTCAGAGGAGCCGTCTACCTGACAGGCCAAGTAGCATCCCGAAGGAGCCGTCTACCTGGTGGAAGGGGAGTTTAAGAGCTCCCTGACGGAGATAGTGTCCCGGAAGAGTAGCCTATTTCGTAGGCCGAGGTAGCATCCCAAAGGAGCGATCTACCTTGCCGACCGAGGTAGCATCCCGGAGGAGCCGTCTACATGGCGGAAGGGGAGTTAAAGAGCTCCCTGACGGAGATAGTGTCCCGGAGGAGTCGCCTATTCCGTAGGCCGAGGTAGCATCCCGAAGGAGCCGTCTACCTGGACGGCCGAGGTAGCATCCTAGAGGAGCCGTCTACCTGGCGGAAGGGGAGTTGAAGAGCTCCCTGGCAGAGATAGTGTCCCAGAGGAGTTGCCTATCCCCGTGGTGAGTCCTTGTGCCGGAGCACTCGGAGCGAGTCAAGGTAGCATCATGGTGGAGCCGTCTACCCGACTGGCCGAGGTAGCATCCCGGAGGAGCCGTAGTTGATTGTGCCGGTGATGGCTTTAAGGTTGTGAGCCCATCCCGTAGTTGATTGTGCCGGCGATGGCTTCAAGGTTGTGAGCCCATCCCGTAGTTGATTGTGCCGGCGATGGCTTCAAGGTTGTGAGCCCATCCCGTTACGAGGGGTCCTCGTGCCGGAGCACTACGAACGGAGCCCCCCGTGATGATGCACACTCCGGAGAGTGGGTCGAAGCATGTTCCACGTCCATGGCGGGGGCGCATGGTGTGGTGAATAAGTGTGATGCCCAAAGGCCTGTATCATGATTGTTACGCAGGGGCGCGGCGGAGTGAGTAAGGTGTCAGGGGCACAGTGTGACGTCCGGGCGACGGGGGTAGCGGAGTGACGTCCGGGCGAGAAGAGTCGCGGAGATGATGTCCTGGCGACGGGCGTCCCTGAGATGAGGTTTGGGTGACGGGGATCGCGGAGATGATGTCGGGGCGACGGGGGTCGCGGAGATGATGTCCGGGCGACGGGGGTCACGGAGATGATGTCCGGGCGACGGGGGTCACGGAGATGATGTTTGAGGGACGGGCATCGCGAAGATGATGTCTGGGGTGACGGGGGTCGCAGAGATGATGTCTGATGTCCGGGCGACGGGAGTCGCGGAGATGATGTCCGGGCGACGGGCATCGCGGAGATTATGTCCGGGCGACTGGGGTCGCGGAGATGATGTCTGGGCGACGGGCGTCACGGAGATGATGTCTGATGTCTGATGTCCGGGCGACGGGCGTCGCGGAGATGACGTCGCGGAGATGATTTTGGGGCGACGGGCGTCGCGGAGATGATGTCGGGGCGATGAGGGTCGCGGAGATGTAGCCCTAAGGAGGGAGCCCCCAATGAAGATTTTCACAATGTACAAGATGAGAGTGAGAGAAATGGGATGGGAGAAGAATGAAGCTTTTCCATAAGAAAGAGAGAAGTTGTGTATGAAATGGGGAAAGGGTGATGGGGTGTTGGATGGTGAGGGAGGAGAGGAAAATGTGAGAGGGAGAGTGATGAGAGCATGTATGTTGGGAGTAGTGGGGAAGATGAAAAACTTGAAAATTTTTCTAAGTGTAGAACGAGGGTGAGAGGGTAGTGCCCGACCACGAGGACGTAGGGTGAGAGGGAGGAGTGCGAAGGGGGTGTGAAAATTTTCTAAGTGCTGAGAAAAATTTTTGAGTGTTGGAAGGAGCACGGGGTATAGGGGGTGAAAATTTGTTCTAACTGTTGAGCTCGGACAAGGTGCCAAGGGAGACCGCAGAGGGTGATCATGGATGACCGGCTGTGAAAAAAAATGAAATTTTTTCTAAGTGTCAAGAATTTATTTTTTTTTTGATAAAGGGGTGGTCATGCGACCGCAAGCACGAGAGGTTGAGATGAGCGGGATGGGAGACTCAGGGTGATGGGCTGGTATCGATGACCGACTGAGTGACGGAGGCAGGGGGTTGGTGAGGCGTGTTGCATGCATACCTGGCGGAGGAGGTCGCGAGACCGTGGGGGTGTCAACTGACAGAGTTGAGACTTAGTAACGTGGCTCGAGCTACCCTGCGCACCACACACCAAGTCAGTATGGGATGTGAGGCTGAAGGGGTGGGGAAGGGGTGAAGCCCCCAAGGGAGTGGCTGATGGCATCAAGAGTGGAGTCAGTTGGCCTCTGCAAGAGCCCTATGTCTTGAAAATTTTCTAAGTCTGGAAGATGATGGCCTCTTGGATGATTGGGTTGAGGCTATGACTAGTAGTCCTGGTAGTCCTGCGTTGCTGAGGCATGGTTGCTTGGATGTGTCGGGCACGGGACGAACTGCACTGCGATGCTCACCTCCCCAACGGAGTCGCCAAAATGATGCCAAGGAAAGTGGGTTCGCAGTCGACGTGGAGGTGCCACAAGGAATGCAGTCCGACTCGGATGCCAAGTATGATGATGTGAGACACAGCAAGGGCGAAGCAAGGGCAGAGACCAAGGGCTTCCTAGACAGAGCTTGAGGGTGGCAGTGCTGCGAGGGCGATGGCGCAGAGTGAATACACGACGACAGTCACAGTCTGATGCTTATGTCCGAAGTCAGGGTCCTGTATGTTTCTCTCTCTAGGATTCTAGAGTGAGAAAGTGAAAGTGTTCTGAAAATGTCCCCTAAATGAATTCTCAAGACCTCTATTATAGAGGTTGAGATGATGATGTCATCACGCGACACGTGGCGCTCCCCAGGGTGACACGTCACCGAGGGGTCCACAGCTGTCGGTGCTCAGCGGACTGTCGAATCGCATATTCACCTGGTCTGCCCCGTACAGCGTCGCTCTGTCTGTCT
Source organism: Escallonia herrerae (assembly GCA_033070095.1). Classification (NCBI taxonomy): domain Eukaryota; kingdom Viridiplantae; phylum Streptophyta; class Magnoliopsida; order Escalloniales; family Escalloniaceae; genus Escallonia; species Escallonia herrerae. The sequence goes on from JAVXUP010000603.1 coordinate 348,878, forward strand.
GGAAAGACTGGCTCCCACAGCGTCGGTGTGGCCAGAGAAACCCTTTGATCTAGCCTCCAATCCAAGCCCTTGCAGAGTCCCACAGGCTTGGCAGTGGTGGGGAAGACCCGACACCCAACTGCCAGGTAGACCCTCCGAAGACCTGCTCCCGTCTCGGAGTGACCCGGGGGTCATAGTCCATAGGGGTGCCAACACAAGCCCCTAGTGCTGGAGCACATGTTATGAGAGTGGTGCGGCGACGAACGTCGCGAAGCAATACTTGGTGCTGGCGGCGCGCATGATGAGAATGGCGCACGGGCGCGACGACGAAGGTCGCGAAGCTATAGTTGGTGCCGGGGGCACGCATGATGAGAATGGCACACGGGCGTGGCGACGAACGTCGCGGAGCTATATTTGGTGCCGGGGGCACGTATCATGAAGATGGCGCACGGGCGCGGCGACGAACGTCGCGGAGCTATAGTTGGTGTCGGGGGCACGCATGATGAGAATGGCGCACGGGCGCGGCGACGAACGTCGCGGAGCCATAGTTGGTGCCGGGGGCAGGCATGATGAGAATGGCGCACGGGCGCGGTGACGAACGTCGCGGAGCTATACTTGGTGCCGGGGGCACGCATGATGAGAATGGCGCACGGGCGCGGCGACGAACCTCGCGGAGCTATGCTTGGTGCCGGGGGCACGCATGATGAGAATGGCGCACGGGTGCGGCGACGAACGTCGCGGAGCTATGCTTGGTGCCGGGGGCACGCATGATGAGAATGGCGCACGGGCGCGGCAACGAACGTCGCGGAGCTATGCTTGGTGCCGGGGGCACGCATGATGAGAATGGCGCACGGGCGCGGCAACGAACGTCGCGGAGCTATACTTGGTGCCGGGGGCACGTATCATGAAGATGGCGCACGGGCGCGGCAACGAACGTCGCGGAGCTATAGTTGGTGCCAGGGGCATGCATGATGAGAATGGCGCACGGGCGCGGCGACGAACGTCGTGGAGCTATAGTTGGTGCCGGGGGCACGCATGATGAGAATGGCGCACGGGCGCGGCGACAAACGTCGCGGAGCTATACTTGGTGCCGGTGGCACGTATCATGAAGATGGCGCACGGGCGCTGCGACGAAGGTCGCGAATCATATACTTGGTGCCGAGGCACACATCATAAGAATGACACATGGGCACGGCGACGAATGTCGCGGAGACGGTGCACGGGACTCGTCGGGTGTCCCCAAGATGGGATTTGAGCTGAGTGTACCTGTCATAACAAGATGATGAATGCAATATGTAGTAATGACAAAGTTGGAAATTATGGTATGCGGTCGTCGTACGACGGACGTCGCGAGGTTCATGCATGACGGACGTCGCGAGGATGGTGCGCGACGGACGTCGCGAGGTTGGTGCGCGACGGACGTCGCGAGGTTAATGGACAACGGACGTCGCGAGGTTGATGGACGATGGACGTCACGTGGTCGACGCACGACGGACGTCGCAAGGTTGATGGACGACAGACGTCGCGAGGTTGATGTACGAACGTCCGTAAACATCGCGGAGGTGCGAAGACTTGAGAAAACAAGTGCGCGCGGGAGGGGAGGCCATAGGCCAAACATGGGGGAAGGCCAAGGCCACCCCCCTTGGGGAGGCTGAGGCCGACCCCTTGGGAAGGCCGAGGTCGACCCCTTGGGAAGGCCGAGGTCGACCCCTTGGGAAGGCCGAGGTCGACCCCTTGGGAAGGCCAAGGCCGACCCCTTGGTGAGGCCGAGGCCGACCCTTGGGGGTGGCCAAGGCCGATGGCCAACTCCCATGAAGGGAGGCCAAGGCCACTCCTCCTCCTCCTCCTAGGTGAACTTCGGGCGCGCTGACGATAGGTGTTTTGATGGGCAATGACGAATCCGGAAGTTGTGTTATGACAAGCGCGTCGACATGAATCGTACCCACGTGACAAACAAGGTGCCAAAGTCACATACGAAGTGTATGAGATGAACAAAGCGCGGGAGGGACTTTGCGCGAAAAGTGAAGGAACGGGGGGGGGAAGGCCAAAGCCAACCTCCCATGGGAGGCCGAGGCCGACCCCATGGCCTTGGGTGAGGCCGAGGCCGACCCCATGGGGTTGGCCAAGGCCTTTGCCCCTTGACCCCATTGCCTCGGTTGCGCCTTCGGTCGATGTTTTTGGTGAAGAAGTTCTCGGGTGGTTTTGGTGTGACGAACGTGCTACCGTGAGTGACGTTGATGTAAAATAATTGGTGACCAAGTTCGTGAGGCGTGTGAAGCAAAGAATGCACGTGACTTGGGCTCCAGCACTTTGACCAATTCGCAGCGTTGGAGAATTGACTGTTGAATCCGTTGACGTGTTCGCGTGAAATGGACCCTTATTGGGCCCTTGGGTACGACCATAATAGGTTAGGAACAATATGTTGTAAACCTTGTGAGCCATTAGAGAAACAAGAAGTGGTCCCATTAGCCATCTTTGGTTGGGAATCTTGTTTCTTTCTGTTTTTCAGTAAAGTGCTTCAATTCCCTTTCCGCAGTTGTCAGATTGGATGTGAAGAAACAGGACATTAGGCATAATACACTGGGAGACAAACAAGAGATGGAGATGCAAGTCAGCTTGAGCTTCAGCGCATCACCAATTAAGACCTCCCTCGATTTCACCAATCTTACATTGAGACAAACCCTTGGTAAAGTAAGAAGTTGAACACACACCCGTTTACTTCCTTGAATTGCCAACTGTTATCAAACATCAACTTCTAAAGTAATGCCACTCCTACTAATGGTACTAGGGCACAGTGTTTAGGAGTAACTAGACTAGGCTTTGCTAGGTGTCAGGTGCCACCGCAGAGCCCCTGCGCTCTTCCAGCAAGTGCCTTGCGCCTGCCTAACACAGCGCCTCTGCACCCTTCTAGCACAGTGCACCCACACCCACCTAGCACAGGTACAACTCATGTGCGCCCTCCCAACATAGCCCTCGCAAGCTCGCCTAGCCCCGTGCCCATGTGCCAGTTCTGCCCTTGTGTGCAAATTTACTCATTTGCGCTGTTGATGTACTGTTGCCTATAAATTATTGAGATTGGTTGACGGACTATTCTGCAAGACGAATGCTACACATAGTTTCCTTGTGCCATATAAGCTGTTGTATGTCCTTAGGGCATGTATCAACGTAAGCCGACTAGAATGCGAGATTTTGAAAATTGAGTCTGTGATAGTATCATGAAAGTCACTACTTCACGGTTCACTGCTTCAATTTATGTACTCGTCATCAGCTGGTGAGAAAAGATCGGATTGCTTTTCCTGTATGGCCAATCCAACCGCAACTTGTACCACTTTTCATTTTATAGCACGTACACTTTTCTAGTGGTCATGTTTTTAGGGTCCAGTCGGTTCGGTCTCTTGATTGCATCACGTCTATTTGTCCAACTGGGCAAGTCTAGCTACATAAGAGTTGAAAAGGTATTAATATTGTAAGAGAACTATTGACTAATGTCACTTTGCACATATCCAGCAGAAACTATCTAGATCAGATCAGCTCCCGACCCTTGCAGGATGCTTACAGTTTTGTTAATATACGAGCTGTATAGTGGACTTACCTTGTAGAGAATGCTAATTTGTAGACAACTAATTTCTAGGGATTCTTGTCTTGTATATTTTGCTAGTAAAGATCCTGTAAACTTGTATAAATTGTCTTCTATCCAGATCAATGAGATACATAAAATGAGCATTTTGCTCTTTGAATCATTTCATGGTATCAGAGCAATTGGCTCAATTTTTTTGGGTTCACGGGGTTTGTTTTTCAGACCCGAAACTGATTTGGTGTCGTCACCAGTTTGGGTGATAGTTTAGTCTCACCGCCACCTCAGGGACGTGCGCATGATGGTTTTTGGCCAGTCCTCAAAGATCGGTGGCTGGGTTCTCTACAAGTGGGTCTCACATGCCAGCTGAAGGAATATGTCCTTCTCACACACACCAGCTGATTTGGTGTCCTCACCAATTTCAGTGATAGTTTGGTCTCACCGCCACCCCAGGGAGGTGTGCATAGTGGTTTCCGGTTAGTCCTCAAAATCCAGTGGTTGGGTTCTCGGTGAGTGGGTCTCACGTGCCAGCGGAAGGAATCTATCCTTTTCTCACGCGCCGCGAGTGGAGGCGCGTGGCTGTTCCGATCAGCGTCAACTTCTTACTTTAACGTCGCTCTGACATTTTCGGCCTGTCTCCAGTGGTGCTTTCATGTTCTGATATCTTTTGAAGGCAGTCTTTATCTCGCGGTCTTCGGTACACGATCTGTGCTTTGTTCCAGTTTTATCTGCTTTTCTTTTGGGTTGTTTTTGGTACTCTGTGTGTTGAACAATGGCTGATAGTAAGGTTCAAGTAGGTGAGGTGGTTCCAGTATTGTCCAAAATCGCTGAAAATAAGCTAAATGACACTAATTACTTAGATTGGAGCAAAACTATTAGAATATATATGCGGAGTATTGATAAGGATGATCATTTGCGTAATGATCCCCTTACTGATGACACTAAGCAATTGTGGTTAAGGGAAGATGCGCGTCTCATTTTACAGATTCGTAATTCCATTGATAGCGAAGTTCTTGGCTTGATTAATCATTGTGAATTTGTGAAAGAACTTATGGATTATCTTGAGTTCTTATACTCTGGGGAAGGCAATATATCCCGGGTTTATGACTTCTGTAGGGCTTTCTATCGTCCTGAGAAGGAGACTAAAACTCTCACAGCTTTTTTCATGGATTTCAAGAAAACTTATGATGAATTGAACATGCTGCTATCTTTTAGTTCAGACATCAAAGTACAATAGGCTCAAAGGGAACAAATGGCGCTGATGAGTTTTTTTTGGGTGATATTACCTCTCTTCAAGATGTGTTTAGTCGAGTGCTCCGCACAGAGTCCACTTTATCTAATCAACAAAGTAGTGTTCTTGTTGCTAACAGAGGAGGGGGGGAGTGAAGCTAGCAGAAGGAATAATAATAGAGGAGACAGAGGATGTGGAGACCGAGGAGGTCACAATGGAGGAACAAGTGAGATTGTTTGCTATTATTGCAAAGAGCCCTAACACACAAAGCGTTATTGTAAAAAATTACAGAATCGCAACCAGATAGGTCAGACAACACTGCTACTGTTGCTGCAACTTCTAGTTCATATTCTGAGAAAACAGCCACAATCTCAGTTTATGAGTATGTCAAATTGGCTCAGCGTCAAGAATCAGTTGCTGCTTTTGCTGAGTCAGGTAAAAAGTGTCTTATTTCCTCCTCAAACAAATGGGTCATTGATTCTGGTGTGACAGATCATATGATAGGTAATCCCAAAATCTTTTCTAGTTTTTGGTCTCACACAGCCCCATCTCTTGTAACAATAGTTGATGGGTCCAAGTATATTATAAAGGGATCTGGGGCTGTAAAACCCACTTCTTCTATTACCTTATCTTCTGTACTCAGCTTACCCAGTCTTGCTTTCAATCTGATGTCTGTAAGCCGTCTCACAAAAGACCTTAATTGTTGTATCTCATTTTTTCTTGATCACTGTCTTTTTCAGAATCTTATGACGAAGCAGACTATTGGTAAAGGGCATGTATCTGATGGCCTTTATATTCTGGATGCATGGGTGCCTTGTTCAGTTGCATGTTCTGGTGTTGTGTCTCCATTTAAAGCTCATTGTCGGTTGGGTCATCCTTTTTTGCTAGTGTTGAAGAAGTTGTGTCCTTAGTTTCACGATTTATCTTCAGTGGATTGTGAGTCTTGTCATTTTGCAAAACTTCATCGAAGCTCGTTGAGTCCTAGAGTTAATAAGCGAGCTGAGTTTGCTTTTGAGTTGGTCCATTCTGATGTTTAGGGACTGTGTCCTGTTTTTTCTAAAATTGGATTCAGATATTTTGTTACATTTGTGGATGATTTCTCTAGAATGATTGGATCTATTTTATGAAAAAATCATTCGGAGGTGTTTACTCACTTTTCTGCTTGTTGTGCTGAAATCAAAACACAGTTTAATGTGCATGTGCATATACTAAGGAATGATAATGCTAAAGAATATATGTCAGGATCTTTTTAGAATTACATGAGCTAACATGGCATCCTTCATCAATCATCTTGTGCTGATACTTCTGCCCAGAATGGAGTTGCTAAGAGGAAAAATAGACATCTCCTTGAGACTGCTCTAGCATTGCTATTTTAAATGAAAGTTCCCAAGCCATTTGGGCAGACGCTATCTCCACAGCTTGTTTTCTAATTAATCATATGCCCTCAACAGTTTTCAACGGAGATGTTCCTTACAGTGTTCTTTTTCCTACCAAGCCTCTGTTTCCAGTAGAACCACAGATATTTGGGAGTACTTGCTTTGTTCGTGATGTGACCTCATCTTACTAAACTGGATCCTAAAGCCCTTAAATGTGTCTTTTTGGGCTATTCACTGCTTCAAAAGAGATACCGGTGCTACTCTCCTGACCTCCACAGATATTTTGTATCAACAGATGTTGTCTTTTCTGAACATAGTCTATTCTTTTCCTCAAAATCTGATTCTAGCAATAAGGGAGAGGATGATGACTGGTTGATGTATGAGATCTTCCCCTCAGTACCGATTGAGCCAGAAATTTCTGAGGATAGAACCTTTGAGGATGGTCTGTCTGTTTCTATTTTGGTTCTAGTCGAACCATCTAATGCTACTGATGGTGTTAGTTCTGGGGTTGCGCAATCAGAGGATGTGGATTGTTTGGGTGAGCAGGCTATTGTTCCTTCAGCTTCTGTGAAACCACCTATTATTCAAGTCTATTCATAAAGGCGAGAACACCCTATACATGCCCTGCACCAGCTTTTCGTCATCTGATCCTCCACCAAATGATCTTGACTAACCCATTGGTCTTCGTAAAGGTAAACGCCATTGCACCCTTCCTAAATATCCCATTACTAATTTAATTTCCTATATATGATCATTTATCTTCATCTTCTAGCTCTTTAATTATCTCTCTAGACTCTGTTTCTCTACCAAAGACTAAAAAATAAGCTTTATCCCATCCGGGTTGGCACAATGCTATGCTTGAGGAGATACATGCCTTGGATGATAATCATACTTGGGATCTTGTCAATTTACCTGAACGTAAAAAGGCAGTGGGGTGCAAGTGGGTTTATACTGTTAAAATTTAATGTCGATGGTTCAGTGGCTAGACTTAAAGCCAGATTGGTGGCCAAAGGGTTTGCTTAAACTTATGGAGTTGACTACTCCGACACTTTCTCTCCTATGGCCAAACTCACCTCTATTCGTTTATTCATCTCTTTAGCGGTTTTCCTGAATTGGTCTTTACGTCAGCTAGATATCAAGAATGCTTTTTTGCATGGTGACCTTGTGGAAGAGGTGTGTATGGAGCAACCACTAGGTTTTGTTGCTCAGGGTGAGTATGGCAAGGTATGTCATTTGAAGAAATCTTTGTACGGCCTGAAGCAAAGTCCTCGTGCTTGGTTTGGAAAATTCAGTGAGGAAGTTCAAGAGTTTGGGTTACAAAGGAGCAAGTGTGACCATTCAGTCTTCTACAAAAAGTCCACTCATGGGGTTATCCTACTTGTTGTTTATGTTGATGATATTGTCATTACAAGAGATGATTTCACATGAATCTATTTTCTCAATAAATTCCTACATACCAAGTTTCATACAAAAGACTTGGTTCAGTTAAAGTACTTCTTGGCAATATAAGTGACTAGAAACAAGAAGGGAATCTTCCTATCTCAAAAGAAGTATGTTTTTGACCTGCTTGTTGAGACTGGAAAGGTAGGAGCCAAGCCGTGCAACACACCAATGAATCCTAGTGTTCATCTTACAAAGGATGACGGTGATCGCCTTGATGATCTAGAGAAATATAGAAGATTGGTTGGGAAGTTAAATTATCTCACAGTGACTCGTCCAGACATTGCCTATGTAGTTAACATTGTTAGTCAGTTTATGTCTGAACCCAGAATTAAACATTGAGCAGCTTCGACGAAACAAATTATGTGCTATTTAAAGGGAGCTCCAGGCTTGGGCTTGCTATATAGCAATCATGGACACTCTTGCATTGAGTGCTTTTCAAATTCTGATTGGGCTGGATCGAAACTTGATAGAAAGTCCACTACAGGCTACTATGTTTTTATTGGTGGGAATCTAGTCTCTTGGAAAAGTAAGAAACAAAGTGTCGTCTCGCGGTTCAGTGCAGAATCATAGTATAGAGCTATGGCTCAATCCACTTCTGAGGTTATGTGGATTTGTCACCTATTAGAAGAAATCAGTTTGAAGCCTCCCTTGCCAGCAAAACTTTGGTGTGATAACCAAGTTGCTCGTTACATCGCCTCAAATCATGTTTACCATGATAGGACTAAACATATTGAGGTAGATTGTCACTTCATTGGAGAAAAGGTTCAGGAGAATTCGATCTTAACCAGTTATGTGAAGACAGGCAAGCAATTGGGGGATATTTTCACAAAGTCCTTAAATGGGACTCGGGTTGAATATCTTTGTAACAAGCTGGGCATGATCAATATCTATGCTCCACCTTGAGGGGGAGTGTAATATACGAATTGTATAGTGGACCTACCTTGTAGAGAATGCTAATTTGTAGGCAACTAATTTCTTAGGAATCTTGTCTTGTATATTTTCCTAGTATAGATCCTGTAAACTTGTATAAATTGTCTTTTATTCAGATCAATGAGATACAGAAAATGAGCGTTTTTCTCTCTGAATCATTTCAAGTTTGAAGTCAAAAAGGAAAGTGCCTTCACATGAGTTGGGGAAGACTAAAAGAAGCAATGCACCCTGTGTTGGCACCAGTATTCTCACAAATAGCATATGGAATAATGATAACCACAAAGAAGTGCATTAATAAAGGAAGTGAAAAAAGGCATGACTGTTATGGTTATCATCAGTTACCGAATGAAAAAGGGGAGATAAGTGATTAAAAGAGAAAACGCGGGAATCAAAATAATTGAATTGACCCGTACAAGGAAGAAAACTGCCAAAGGCACGATCAAATCAACAATATCCGACAACGTGAAGATAGGGCAAACAGATCGGCAGCAGCGGTTGATAAGCAGTTTCTAGAATAGACAGTTATTAGCACGATTGAGAAGACTTCCGATGAAAACGACCGACCATGGAGCCTAAGAAATTATTCCTAATAAAGATAAGGATGAGTAGTTGCAGGAAAGGGACGATTACGAATAATACAAGTATAAAAGGAGAGCAAGGCAATATGAATAAGGGTCGTCAATCTATCAACAAAAACTAGAATAGAAAGATAGTTTGTTTCGATCTTTCTTTTAGTCAGTCTATTAGATGATTTGTTTTGTATAGGTAGGAAACCCAGTTCACTGTCGTAACTGTGTTCGTTGTATTGTAAAAATCATCTTTATTATCTTAGTGGGCGCATCGTCTTTAGATTTGTTCAGTATATTATCATCAGTTAGTTTTCCTTTTGTAGCAAAGTCCTTAGGCCCGAAAGGCAAAAAGATCCCCACTGTTCATCGGTTGTGTCGCAGTCGCACGATCAATAGTGAGTTTTCCCAGCATCACAAACATAGGCACGCGCCGATGGGACACTGGTAGCTAAAAAAAAAAGAAAACTATGTCAAGCACACGTAGTAAAGCTTGAGGCATCTCAGCACAATAATGGTACCGAAACTCCAAACACCAACAATGGTGGTAATTTGGAAGAAGTAAGCCACTAATGGCATGAACAGGAACGATAGCGTGAACGCCAACATTCAAAACTCAGAAAATGCCAGTGGGGGAAGTTCGAGTAATGGTGTGAGTCCTAATATTGTGATTCCAACCACTGGCAATAATGGCCCAACTTTGGCACATACGATAAACCAGTTCAGTTCATCAACCCAAGAGTTTACAAACATGGTGTCTCAATTTTTGACTGTTTTGCAGAATCAAAATGTGTTTTTGAACAAACTGGTCAGTGATCAAAGTCAGTTTGGTTCCAAAATAGTGGATGAAGTAAGGCAAGTGTCAGAGGAAAGAGATACCTCTGAAAAAGAAATGATTAAAAGTTTGTCGGGAGAAATCCAAAAATAGACTTCCTCTATTACTAGGGTAGTAAATCTAAACCTGCAAAAGAGGAAAGCCCCCGTACAGTCAAACTGATCCACTGAATACTGATAACTCTCCTATAAGGATCGAAAATGCTATAAAACAATCAAATGGCTTGAGTTCAAATCAGCCGTATGAGTCTAGCTGGTACATTTCCGCACCTATCGACGTCAAGGTCGAATAGAAGAGAAGCACGAGTAAGTGGGATTAAAAACCCTGCTACATGGCCTTATAATATCAGGATCCCTAAATATTAAAATGGCCAGTATTATACATGCTAGGGAGTCGAGGGTGCATATGCTCCTCCTCATAGAAGGAATCTAAAGAAAAATAATCATTTTGAGAATCTCACATTCAAAGAGACGACCGATGGTGGTCACCTGAACGATAGGGAACAGTTAGGTTATATGTTCGGAGCACAACTTCCCCATGAATTCCATCAAGTTGGAATGGGTCGCCTATCAATAGGCAAAATATCAAAAACCATGCCCTGATGAGATCGATCAGATAAAAATACCTAAAGGGTAAAAGTCCCAGAATTTAGTCTGGTTCATGGTGAAGGAAATCAATCGACCATTGAACACATTGCTAGGTTTATCTTTCAGTGTGGCGACTTAGGTCAACATGAATTGGTTAAGTTAAAATGGTTTCAGTACTCACTGACTGGGGTGGCTTTTTCATGGTTTGCAAATTCACCACCAAGTTCAGTGTTTTCTTGGAGAAATATGTAGGATTTATTCCATGCTCAATTTTTCAAAATAGAACCAGAAATTTCTCTGGCCGATTTGGCTAGGTTAAAACAGTTTTCAGGGGAGAGCGCAGAGCAATTTTTAGAAAGATGTAAAGCCTCTAAAGATAAATGTCATTTACAAATGCCAGAGTTTGCGTTGGAAAATTTAGCTTTCAATGGTTTGGATTTGGAAATTAGGAAAAAGTTTGAGGGGATGGAGTTACAGGAACGTGTTCAAGTTATCTTCTAGGGTGACCCGATATGAAACTCTATTGAGAAAGGAGCATATCAGGAAGAATTCATCGATGGGAACTTATTATCAAGACTCTGTCGATTTGGAAATAGATGTGGAAGTGGCTGAAAAAAAAAGTTACTTGTGAGCCTTTGGTAAAAGTTAGCCCTATCAGCCTACCTTCGAGACAGCCTAATAAGCTGAATCCCTCACCTCTAATGAGGAAATATTCATTCGATATCAACCAAGAAGATCTGATCTTCGATTACCTCCTGAAGATAAAATTTATCCAGCTTCAGGGTCCTCTCAGGGTACCAAAGGATAAGAAAGCTAAATCCTGTAAATGGCATAATACCATAAGTCACAATACTAACAACTGTGTTATTTTTCGTAATGCTGTGCAGGATCAGATAGAAGCTTCGCTCCTCAAGTTTGTTGCTAAATATAAGGAAGTAATGGAAGTGGACAGCGATCCTTTCCCGAAAATGGTGCTCGATGTCAACATGGTGTCAGTAGATTATGACCCAATCAACTGCTCGAGTGATGACGAAAGTTCATAAGAAGATAATTTCAAGACAAGGAGACCTCTAGAGAGAAATCATAATCGAGGAAGAGTAAAAAAAAGGTAAGCTCTGACTGTGATATGGATGGGAGCTTTGGTTGTAGTAGCAGGAAACAGAGAGAGAGTATTTTATGGGCTGATGAAGAAAACAACTCTAATAAAGGAAGCTTGCTCTTAAAGCTAGGCACATCTGCTCTAAGATTGGACCGATCATAGAGCCAGTGTGTCAGAGTTGTAGTTTTTCTAAAGAATGGTCAAAGAAAATGTGCAAAAAGAACAGCCAATAAAGAACAAGACCTGTAAGAAAATGATACAAGAAGGATATCAGAAGACGAGTCAAGGAAGTCAGAAATATCACAATCAGCCGGGAATGAGCTTTAAGCAGCCAAATATGGCTAACCAAGTTATTTACCAGAATACCGTAAGGCCAGACCATTTTGGCTAGAAAATGGTAAGACCAAGATTTGGACCATTTGATCCGATGTATGTGTTAAAAAATTACAAAGGAAAAAATCCCATAACGGCTGGGCAAAGAGATAAATTCATAATGATGCAGAAATATCAAAAGGAACCGAGAATGTTAAAGCCAAAGGTGCCGCCTGATGATCATTGGCACAGAGTTGGTCAAGAGAAGGTCTCGTTTCTAGAGACTTATCAGGATTTAAGCAGAACGCAAAAAAGAAGTCTGCAAAGAAAATTTGCAGCCATAATGCAAAAAGAGTTGGAAACTGGACAAGCCCAACTCTAGAGGAAAAAGTTGATTTGGATGAGAGAAACAAAGTGTCAAGATGTAGGTGAAATTGCACAGAAGAATCAAACATAGGAGGCGATTCTCCAGGAAATGATTGCGAATGGGAGATTTTAGCAGCCGGAGAAATTGTCGGTGGGCAAAGAAGTAAAGGCAAATGTTCCCGATAAGAAAGACAATAAGAAGGAGAGCAGAGTGGTTCTCGAAGACAAAAAGATGAAAACAAAAAGAAAAATGTTCTTCGGAGAGCATTAGGTGAACATTAATTGCAACATGTTGTTCATTTTTCCTCCCACATTCGAGGCAAAGGAATAGCAATCAATTCAGAATGAGGAAGAAGATGTAGAGGATGACAAAGCACCAACACCAAATAGTTTTGCACTCAAATAGACGGATGACACACTGGGAGAGGTAAGCCAGAACCACTCTAATAAGGGAATTATAATTGATCGTGGAAATTGGGTCATATTGACTAGGCCAGACCCCCAAAGAACAAAGCATTTGAAACCTTTGTTTATTTCTACGCTGATGGATGGCCAACCAGTGGCCAGAGTCTTGGTTGGTAATGGTGCTGCACTAAACATTCTACCTATTAGAATGTTGAAAAAGCTATAAGAAGATGAAAGGGATCTGATCCCATCCAAAGTTATAGTATAAAACTTCGCACGAGGTGTTTTGAAACCAAAGGGTGTGGTCCCGACAAAGCTTATAGTGGGGAAAAAGATAAAAATGTCTTCGTTCTTTGTCATCGACTCCTCTTTGAGCTTCAATGCTTTGCTCGGGAGAGATTGGATACATGTCAATGGCTGCATTCTATCTTCCCTTCATCGGGTTTTAATATTTTGGAGAAAGGAAAAGGATGGTAAGAAAGTGGTTGAACTGGTTTGGGCCGATGATAAGCCATTCTTGGCAGTTTCGAACTGCATTAAAGAAAAATTATATCGGCACGATATCGAGCCATTGGTTTTGGATGAAGATGAAGTATTGGTGTGACAGTCAAGGGGTTGATTCATTGGTTGGACTTGGCAGCAGAAGGTCCTTACCAAATACATATGAAAACATTTATTGATGGATAAGTATGTACGAAGAAGACATGGTGAGCAATGGAAGCTGGAAGATGCTTCTATAGCTGAAACTTAGAGAAGTAAAGACAATAGCAAAAAATTCGAAGCTAAGTCGATAACGGCCGAAGACTTAGATAAAATGAAAGAAGGACAAGTAGTAAAAAATACTCTTAGAAGATTAATGATTTATGCCATGGAAAAGCGATTGGCGAGGTTGTCTTCTATCGATTGGGCAGAATGTGTAGATGATGATGAAAAGGACTGATGGGACAGAGTTCAATTGTAGGATCTCAGATCGGCACCAGCCAAGTTGGATGATTTGAAGATAGAAACACAAGATCCACTGATAGAAGTGAATTTGGGAACAGAGGCTGATTCACGGCCTATTTATATTAGTGCCCAATTATCAAACGAGATTAGAGAAAAAAATTATCGAGTTGGTCAGGAATTATAAAGATTATTTTGCATGGAATTATGAAGAGATGCCCAGTTTAGAAAGAAAACTGGTGGAACACAGGCTGCCAATCAAGCAAAGGTTCAAGCCATTTATGAAGGTTCCCAGGAAGATGTCAACTGAGGTGATATTGCTGGTTAAGGAGGAAATCGAGCGGCTGCTCAAGGTAAAGTTCATTCGGCCAACCAGGTATATTGGATGGATGTCAAATATTGTTCCCGTGTTGAAGAAAAATGGTAAGTTAAGAGTATGCATCGATTTTAGGAACTTAAATTCTGCTACTACTAAAGACCAATATGCCATGCCTATCATAGACATGTTAGTTCATTCAGCATCTAAACATACTATTATGTCATTCATGGATGGAAATGCTGGATATAATCAGATTTTTATCAAAGATGATGATGTTCACAAAACAACATTTAGATGTCCTGGCACAATCGGAACGTTTGAATGGTTATTAATGCCTTTTGGCTTAAAAAATGCTGGGGCAACATATCAAAGAGCAATGAATTTAATCTTTCATGACATGATTGGCAAATTCTTAGAGGTATATATTGATGATGTTGTCGTTAAATCGAATGATCATCAAGAGCATATCCAACATTTAGAAAATGCTTTTATAAGAATGAGAAAACATAATTTAAAAATGAACCCCTTGAAATGTGCTTTTGGAGTTTCTGCAGGAAATTTCTAAGGACTTATGGTTCACCAAAAGGGATCGAAATTGATAAAAACAAAGCAAAAGCCATTATAAATGTCAAACCTCCTTCGAATAAGAAAGAGCTCCATCGTTTTTTAGGTCAGATTAATTTCTTACGTCGATTCATTATTAACTTAGCAGGAAAAGCAAAAAGCATTCTCAGCTTTTTTAGGGTTGAAAGGAGATATCGAGTATCGATGGGAAGCAGAACATCAACAAGCTTTTTAGTCTATAAAAGAGTATCTAGCCAAACCCCTTGTACTGATGCCACCGAGTATCGGGTGGCCACTGAAGTTGTATGTATCGGCAGCAGAATCATCGCTTGGAAGTTTGCTAGCCCAAGAAAATAGTCAGGGCTTTGAACAAGTTATCTACTATTTTAGTCGAGGTTTAAATGTAACTGAACAAAAATACTCAATTGTAGAAAAGTTGTGTTTAACTTTGTATTCTACCGTAGTTAAGCTTCGACATTACTTGTTGCCTTTTGACATATTAGTGATTGCACAAACTGATATGATAAAGTACATGCTATCAAGACCAGTTTTAAGGGGAAAAATGGGTTCTTGCATTGATAGGGTACAATTTAACTTATATTCATAAGAAAGCTATAAAAGGCCAAGCTCTGGCCAATTACCTAGCAAATCATCCGAGTGATGGCACTGAAAAGGGAGTAATCTATGTTGGCATCGCCTTCCTTGGAAAATGATGTTCGATGGATCAAAAACTAATCAGGGTGCTAGTGCAGGAATAGTATTAATTTCTCCCATCGAGAATACACATCAATTTGCTTTTCAAATTGAAAAAGATTGTTCAAATAATCAAGCAGAATATAAAGCTTTGATCATTGGTTTAGAGATACTGTTGGACATGCATGTGACAACAGTACAAATATCTGGAGATTCTCAGTTGGTTATAAAACAATTCAATGGAGAATTCAAATGCAGTGCTCCTAATTTGGAGATGTATTTTAGCATTGCATCATACTTGCTAACAAAATTTGATGACGTGACCATAACTCACGTCCCCAGGATAGACAATGGGAGCACCAATGTAATGGCTCAGTTGGCTTCAAGGTTAAGAGTCCCTGATGGAATTAATGAACAATGGGTAAAAATATCCAAACAGTTGCCACTGATTGGTGATAGATATGGGCAACTAGAAATGGTTAACCCAGTCGATACACTTCAAGATGACTGGAGAACACCCATCATCCAATATTTACAAAACCCTTAATTAAGGGTAAATACGAAAATAAAATTATAAGCAGTTAAATACTTCCTTTTAGATGGCGATCTATTTAAACGAACACCAGAAGGACTGGCACTTAGGTATCTAGGACAGCAAGAGGCTATGCAGTTAATGGTTGAGGTTCACGAAGGTGTTTGTAGTGCCCTCCAAGTGGGCATCAAAATGAGATGGTTGATTAGACGACATGGCCATTATTGGCCTATCATAATGGAAGATTGCGTCCGATATGCGAAAGGATGTCAGGCTTGTCAAAAACATGGTGCCGTTTATCGCACACCATGCATAAAATTACAATCGATAATGAAATCATGGCCTTTCCACGATTGGGCCATGGACTTGATAGGCCAAATACATCCTTCTTCATCCAAGAAACATGGATTTATAATCGTAGCAACTGACTACTTTACAAAGTGGACAAAAGCCAGGCCAATGAAGACAATTACTCAACAAAGTGTCATCACATTTATTAAAGAGAATATAATCCACCAATTTGGATTACCTCAAACAATCACAGCTGATAGAGGCATTGTTTTCACTAAGGGCAAGTACATGAGTTTGCTAAAGAATATAAGTTTGGAATAATAAACTCTACCCCTTATTAGGCGCAAGCAAATGGCTAAGCTGAAGCAACAAATTAGACTATTAAGCACATCATGGAAAGGGCTGTTGAAGATATCCCAAATGATTGGCACCGATTATTATCTGAAGTTCTTTTGGGCATTTCAAACCTCCCCAAAGTCTAGCATAGGGACAACCCCATATGCCTTGACATATGGGCATGATCCTATACTACCCATGGAAATAACAGTAAGATCCTTCTGAGTAGCTATGCAAAATGACATCCGGTAACAGAATACAATGAGGCTATGGCAATCGAGCTAGAAGATCTGGACGACCATCAATTGGATGCCTTGGATAGACTGCATGCTCAAAAATTAAAGGTAAGTAGATCTTACAACAGAAGAGTTTTGCCAAAACATTTCAAGAAAAGGAGTTAGTTTGGAAAACTATCTTGCCTATAGGATCAAAGGATCCAAAATTTGAAAAATGGTCCCCAAACTGGGAAGGACTCTTTCTAATTCATAAAGTTTTAAGAGATGGAGCACATTGGTTAAAATCTTTGGAAGGACAATTGCATGCCAAGCCTATTAATAGTCAATATCTAAAGAAATACATTCCTTCTATGTGGGAAGGAGTCAAACTAATCAATAGAGATAGTTTGCATTAGCCTGGTGAAGGCTAAGAACTCCAAAATAAACAAAAATAAAAATAAAAATCTAGGAGAAATAGTCTGATTACAAGTAACAACCTAGGAGCAACAATTTAACTAGAAGAAAGAATTTTCTACATGATAGAAAATTAGACACCAAAAGCAGTTTGAATATCTTTCCACTGGTTTTCTGCCTTGAAGATATCTAGTATGCAAAGACATGTTGGGAATGAGTCCTAGCTCGTTTCTTCTGAGGTTCTTCCATAGCTGCAGTCAAACTGACAACCTCTTGATAAATCGCACTCTATCATTCAAGCAGACCTTGCTCTTTCTGACTCAGGGCAATTATTCCCATCTCCAGTTCTTTTTTCTCACCCACAATTTCCTTAATATCCTTAGAAATTTGCAAGCTAACCTGATGCTTTTCTCAAATTTGTGCATTCAGAGCATTAATGTCTTTGTCCACCACTTGGGCATTTGATTTAATACCCATCCAAGAAGCAGATATAAGTGAAATCTGAAACTTCAAAGTGGCAATTAACTCTAATTGGACATTGTTCAAAGCGGATGCGTTATCAGCAATAGTATCAATCAAGTTGTTTATTTTTTATAAGGCATATTCATTGGCTTAAACTTCAGAAAGGCGATGGCTGAGTAAGCTTTTGAAAACATCAAGGACTGCAGCCACGTTAACACTCGCAATTGAAACTGATGTCCCAACTGAAGGCCAAGAGAAAGCATTGATGGTCGTCTGAAGTTGTAGAAACTTTTGATTAATATCATCAGGAATGGGCATGAAGGGGTTTGCTTGCTGAGTAGCCAAGATGCCTGTAGCCTCTACTACCGTTTGAGTGATTGATGTAGAACTGGAGGCAATTGGAGTGATTGACGGGGAACTGGAGGCAATTAGAAAAGTCGATGATCTAGGCATCGAAGGAACAACAATGGTATGAATATATGATGCAGGAGTGGCTTCTGCATCTTTAACTGGATCTGCGATAGCAGAAGAATAGATTTCAGCGGGAAGACAAGTTTCAGTCACTGGAGAAACTGGTAGTGGAATATTGCCCAATTAATTGGAGTGATGACTGCTGGAATTTTTATCAGAGTCTTCCTCATCTTGAACATCCCAAGGCTCACTGACTTGCTGTATAGACAAGAACAAGGTATAAGTTGTTTATAATAGTAACAACATTAGAAGCGCCTTAACTCCACAAACCTGCGGAGGCGAAGACACCGATTGATGGGTAGCAACAACTGGAGGAACTCCACCACTGATAGCTTCTATATCAGTTGGTTCATCAACGGGAGCATCAAAAAAGACATTGTCATTTAAAGGATCATCATCCTTACTGACGAATCGATGGTAATACCACCCAAATCATAATAAGAAGGTAAGAAATGGTATTGGATAATAAACAAAAGAATTGACAAAAAAAGAAATTTACCTTTAGCTACATAGTCCTTGCACTGAAACGAGTCTTGCGTGCAATACTTTTTCTCTGAGTGGCCTTAGGCTTAGCCGTAATTGTGCCCGCTAGAGTAGTTAAAAAAGCATCATGCTGATCGAATGGTGTGACAAAAGCCTCATTATCTGCTTCGGATATTGCACTCGAAGCAGCAGAAGCTCTTAACTCAGTAGCCAATTTTTTGGCTGGCCTAGCACTTTCATCAACTACAAGAAGCAAAATCATAATCAAATACCCTTCAAAAGGTTTGTCATCAGCATGATGTGTAATAACAAAAGGGTTCATACCTAGATTAAAAGATGATTGAAGCTGATGATAGCTGAAATAGTCTAGACAGGAGGAACAAAGTTTAGAGGAATGGCCGATATCGGTTCATTTAACTGAGGATTGGAAGGAAGATCATCAGAGACACGTTCTGATTGCTTTTTCCTCTCTCGAATTGGTGCTCTCTTATGACTAAGAGAAACATTATTCTCTTCATTGTCCTCCTTCATTTCTTCAACCTCTTCTTTTTCTTCTGTTGACATATCTTCAGAAGAATCGTTTAATTCTTCATCGACATCGTGTTCCTCTATAGAAAACTCAACAACAGGTTCTTTCCCTTTCTTGCCTCGTGTTGGTTGAAAGGTCCCTTTAGAAGGGGCTCAATTCCTTTTACTAGGGATGATAGGGTAGCTGCTACCTCCTATATCAATACACCAAAAACATTGTAAATAAATTGATATCAGCAGTCAAAGTGGCATCAAAACAAAGTTAAGATACCTGGACGGTGTTGGCTGTCTGGAGCTAGATAGACCATGCCATCAACATATTTAATGCCATCATATAGCTTGGAAACACAATCTTGATACCAGGAATCAAAAGGATGAAACGATACAGCAGTACGAATTGCAAAGTTGGACATAACAAAATTGTCCATTGATTGGTTAATAGTTTTATCTATCTTCTTGATATGGTTTTTTGTCACCCTCTTTATTCTTTCTTTGGCTTCCAAAAAACCATTATCAATGAAAAAAGGGGCTGGAATTCCTTGTACTAATCCAAATTGTTGTCCAAATTGTGAAGGGTTATATCGCTCATACCCACAGAGTCCTGATGGTGTGCTAGTGTGATCTGACCACCCACATGTAGGAATAGTCCACAAAGAAAACTAACCCATGTCCTCCGGATAATCTTGAAACTCTATAGACATCACATCATCTATACGAGGAGGAAGGGTTCTAAACCAAGCAGGTCCGAATTCTCTAGCAAGAAACGGATGTGAACGTTTGAGATGGACGACATCAAAGAAGAAATGAAAATAGGATATGAAAGAGTGAAGCTTGATTTTGCCCAAAGAAAGACGATGCCCGTAGGTCAAGAAAGAAGTATCGGGCTAAACGAGGATAAACGAAGCAAACTTTGGGAAATAAGCTTGCAGTCACAATTGAACCAATCAGAACGGACCACCGATACTCTAATGAATCTTTTTATCTACCATAGCAGACATTTATCTATACAAACTGCCCAACAATAAAGGTGCAAGTACGTGTTCCCTACCATGAGCTAAGCTAATAGCTAAATTCGTGAATTCCTTGGTTAAAGAATGGCTTGAGACACTAAAAACATGGCGGGAATGGCTAACTCTTTCAAAATCGGGCGAAGTGTTAGCGTTTTGGCATTGTGATCAGAGGAAATATCTCTCGAAAGTGTTAGCGTTAGGGCTCATACATAAAAAATAGTAGGGGCCATCATTTTGGTTCTTAGCATAAAGGCATTGGTAGAAATCAACCAGAAGCAAAAAGAAGAAGACAAAAGCCATTGATCAACCTTAGAAGGATCTTTGAACATGGATTAGTTCATGATTACCTTGCCGCCTCCACTGGTCGGCAAAAGAAGTTGACAAACGGTTAACCCATGAAGCCCAGTCAGCATGAATAAGAGTCGGCCAGGATCTAATCGGCAAACCAGATTCATGCCAGCCTTTCCAGCTCAGAAAAGGCGAACTGAGCAACAACTTTTTTGAATCGTCAATCGGGTATCCTTTTAAGGGTTGAGGATAAACCCTAAAAGATGGACCAAAAATATGGGGTTACTAGGTTTTGGGCATTTTTTATAAGGAATCAAAAGGCGAGTATTGATGGGGTCAACATAGGCCATAAGGACACCAACACCCCATCGAGGGTTAGGAGCACAATCAACCCCTTCAATTTTATCTCTATGTGGAATTACTCTTTTCTTCACCATGATTCTTGAAGGGTGTAAAGAAGCAGAAATTCTAAGGTTTGTTGTGATCAGGGAATATGAAGATACGCTGACAAAGAGCAAACAGAGTTCAATTTAAGCTCAACCTCAATAAAACGGTTAAAAGCTAGAACGATTGAGGTTGAGCCGAACAGTAATTAACTCGCACTAGAGTAAATGTCATGCGAATTAAGGGCGTAATGTTGGCACCAGTATTCTCACAAATAACATATGGACATGTGGCATGATAATAACCACAAAGAAGTGCATTAATAAGGAAGTGGGAAAAGGCACAACTGTTATGGTTATCATCAGTTGCCGAATGAAAAGGGGAAGATAAGTGATTAAAAGAGAAAACGCGGGAATCAAAATATTTAAATGACCCATACAAGGATGAAAACAGCCAAAGGCACGATCAAATCAACAATATTCGACAACGTGAAGAAAATGAAAATAGATCGACAGTAGCGGTTGATAAGCAGATTCTGGAATAGACAGTTATCAGCACAATTGAGGTGACTTCAGATGAAGACGACCGATCATATAGCCTAAAAGTTATTCCTAATAAAAATAAGGATGAGCAGTTGTAGGAAAAGGACGGTTACGAATAATGCAAATATTAAAGGAGAGCAAGGCAATAGGAAAAAGGGTCGCCAATCCACTAATAAAAACTAGAATAAGAAGATAGTTTGTTTAGATCTTTCTTTTAGTCAGTCTATTAGATGATTTGTTTTGTATCGGTAGGAAACCCAGTTCGCTGTCGTAATTGTGTTTGTTGCATTGTAAAGATCGTCTTTATTATCTCAGTGGGCACTTCGTCTTTAGATTTGTTCAGTATATTATCATCAGTTAGTTTTCCTTTTTTAGCGAAGTCCTCAGGCCTGAGAGGAAAAAAGATCCTGCATTGTTCATTGGTTGTGTCGCAGGAGCACGATCGATAGTGAGTTTGCTCAGTAGCGCAAACACCCTGTTTACTACATCGGTAATGCTACTATATTATTTGGACATCAAACATGGTACTCAGTCCCTCTTTCTCGTCTGATGTTAATGCTCACGCATAACTTGAGATTGTCATGTTTTAAGACTTTCAAATGTGGAATCGCCACTTGGGATAGTAATGATAGCTAGTATCTCCTTAATCTAGTTCAAGATATAGAAACTACAATAGATGTTAGAAGTACATTATGAACCGCCACATTGCCTCATGTGCTATCGTGAACCACCCTCCCCTAGTCCCTTATATGGTCATGCAGTTGAACCATGCAGCTGGAGCTTTCGCAACCACTTCCACTGAGTAAGAAATTCATGGCGATGAATATTTGAGAAGTACTTCGGTGCAAACTTTGTTTTCTTGGGGATAAGTTCCTACATATAGTTTCTCCATTAGGCATTAAAGTGGAAACACATACACAACATAAATGCTTCATAAACACTTGCAGGACATTTTCTTTAATAGATGTCTAACTTTGGCTGCATGCAAAAAGTCCATGTGGTGAGCAACCATGGCAGCAACTTATTGGACCGCGTTATAAACTTTGTTAAAATTTGTGATGCTTAACGAATATTAGGGCTGTATACGAACTGAGTTCGAGCCAAACATGAATGTGTTCGTGTTCGGTTCGTATAACTCAGGCTATGTTCAAACTCAGTTCGTGAAACCAGTCATAAAGTTTGGGCTCGACTCAGTTCTTTCGTTTAACATATACAAACCAAAGTCGATCATTGTTGCTCGTTCATTTTCTGGTTCAATAAGACCAAAAGAAACCTAAATCTGAAACTTCTAAATATTCCAATCACTCAAGACTTTGAAAAAACAAAAAATTAATAGGAAAAACCACCGAACGATAGATCTCTCAAATTGTTATTGACCAAACTGCGAGAAATGCAGTTATGCAGTGGATTTGAATCTGTATGACGAACTGAACTGCGTTGGGAAGTGTCTGATGGTTGGTGTGTGAGTCGTGTTGGGTGTGTTAGCTCCCAGCAGAGGCGACGGCGTTGCTGGTTACTCGAGAAAGAGGCGTGTGCCGCTGAGCTACGGGGGCTCTGTGATGTTGGTTGATCTGCCAATTGTGTGCTTGAGAGAGAGAGAGAGAGAGAGAGAGAGAGAGAGTCAGAAGATTTGAGAGAAAGGAGAAGATAAGGAGGTGCGACTGCCGGCTAGAATTAAAGAACAATGGTTTGGGAGAATAAGAGTTTTAGGGTTTGGGGGTTATTTTTGGACTTGGACTTGGGCTTGGCTTACATTTGGATTTATAAGTGGGCTTGGCCTTTTAGCTAATTGGTTTTAGGTTATCAAGTTTTTAAAGCTTATTTTACATGGATTTATTTGTAATTAGTTATGCTTTAATTATAATAATATAAATTTATTATATGAACACTATGTTCACGAACACAATCATGAACATTTTTAAATGTTCATGCTCGACTTGTTTAATAAAGGAGTTCTAAAAAATTATTCATGTTCGGTTTGTATATTATACAAACGAACATGAACGAGCTTTTTTGGGAACAAACTCTCAAGCTGTTCGTGAACAACTTTGTTCATTTACAGCCCTAACGAATATTGAGGATAGTCTTGGGTAGTGTTTGAAATCATTTTTTCCCAGTTTTTTGTTGAATTTTCAAACCTGAAAAAAATATCGTTATTTGGTACATAGTTTTCGTTTTTATTTCCTTCAGTTTTATAAACCAGTTTTCAGAATAAGGTTATTTTTTAAAACTCTATTTTGGAGTTTTCAGTTTTCAATTTTGGTTTTTATATTGAGATCCAACCATTAAACTATATTAGAAGCAATATATGAGCCAGTTTTAACAAAACCCATTTCTTCCAATAAACTGCCACCATTCACCTCCACCCCCACACCCTTGCCTCTACCCGCCCCCTCCACATAGCCACTCCACCACCACCAAACCTGTTACCATGCACCACTATGGCCAACATTCTCTCCCCCTACACCCCCTCCCCACACACACATACAAACACACAACAGGGCCGTCATCTGTTAGGACAACCATGTGCCACCATCTCCCTTCCCTACCCCCACCATAAACATAGTACCGTGGACTGTTACCATCATCCCCTCCCTCACCCCACATATGAACACCACCACTGGCAGTTATTATAACCACTAATGCCACTTAATTTAAACCCATTATCATTGCCCAAGTATCGAGGCCACCACAATCAAATCCTCCCCTTCTACCACTATCAATTCCTCCCGTTCGTCACTGCCACCATGAATTTTTCCACCCGCTAACATTACCATGATCAGCCGTCAAGTTTCTATGCCCGGTGCCACTTTACCACCGTGAGAATTGGAGTTCTAAAGGTCCATAATGTTGGATCTAACTGCGGACTTGGCTGCGGTGAAGGCCAAGTCGTAGGCAGCGGCGGTAAAGGTCAGGTCCTCGTCACCGGCGATGAATCAATTTGTGATGGTAATGAGCGATGGCGTTGTAAGTTTGACAGTTTAAAGGTGGTGGTGTTTTTAAGACAGTAGGTGCAAAAAGAAATATGAGAAGGAGAAAGTAAGAAAAGAAAAGAATAAAAACAAACTCTCAATCAAACACTTGCCTCTTTTTGTAAAAACTGAAAACAAAAATAGTTTTGGTTTTCTTTTTTTTTTTTGAGAATTACAAGCAAAAAATCATAAGGTATTCAAACATACCCTTTGACTCGGAAAGAATTCCTGAACCATGGTTGTCAACAAGATGACTGCATGATGACCTGTATATGCATTTAAATATAGGCCAAGAGAGTATTCCAACCTTCTCTTAAAGTTCTCGAGAGGTTTGTTGCGACACCCTCAACCCTGGTGACATCAGCGGGCTGAGTTATCGATCATAATCACATTCAAGATCCTGTGCTGAATACAGAGCAACTACATCCTCACACTCATATATCATTAATAGACGCTCCAAAATGCGTCCTTACAAAAATTTTCCTTACAAACATACATCATACTGCAGCGGAAGACTTTCAAGTCGCTAAACCACATGAGTATTTACAACCTAATATACGACTGAAGTCGTAGGATTCTTAACAACCGATCTCACGGCTCAATCTTTACCTCACACAACACATCCCCTTGCTCAACTTTTCTAACTTGTTTCTCTTCCCTTCTCTAGAGGGTTCTCTTTAATCAACCTTATAGCCTGCACAATGCAACATAAGGAATGAGCGCAAATCACCCAGTAAAGACAACACGAGGAATATCGTGTACAACTGATTCAAAAGACTCGGAGGAATAATAATCATCTCAACGATAGCAATGAATCAAGTGTAGTCAATAATTTCAGCATCAACATAATTTGTCAAACGATAATTTTTCTTTCGTTAGACTGAGTGGCTTTAAGGCCCAATAGAACAGCATTACTGCCACCTCCTCATGGACTAGACTGGACTGACTGACTGACTATGCAAGTGAACACTAAAACAAGAATAAAAAAGATAAACATCAACGAAATACAAGTCATTAAAATCATTAACATCGAAAAAAAATCAAATGCAATGCAACTCAGACACGACAGACTAGACTCGACCAGACATGACATGACATGACAGACTTGACTCGCGCGCCATACATCCTCTTTGCCAGTGATCATGTTTCACAAGCCATCCTCCTCATATTGATGTCCCATCTTATGGGATGTTCATCTCAGTCTCAAGTAAATAGAAGAGACACTGTCAACAAGCAGGGAACTCATTTAGAGTGCTTTCCCTAACCACGTTACAGCCAAGCAACAAGACATCATCAACGGGGCAGACTAAAGGGAAATTTATTCCACCTTATGTCCTCAACAATACAGCTCAACAAGGAATACCTGATCAGAAGATCAACCGGTGTTCAGACCCAACAACATGAGTTTAAAGTGACATCATCAACAGGGCGGACTTGGGAAAAGATTACCGCAAGCCCTCAACAACGTTCTTACATAAGAGAAATGTCGACTACCAATAAGTGTCGACATTTCACAACAACAGCAACGACCTCAATAACATCATCATCAACGACATGGCGGACTCGGAGAAGTTTACCACAAGTCCTCAATGGTATTCTCAGAGAGAAGAGATATCGACTATCAATAACCGCCGACATCTCACAACAGTCACACGATAACCCCTACGCAACATCATCATCAACTTTAAGTATGCTAATCGAATCGAACCATAGCATACTAGGACACACATCATCCTTATTAAATTCTATCAACAAGGCGGACTAAGGGAATTATTCTACCCTAAGTCCTCAACAGCACAATTCAAATATGCATATACCGGTCACAATGACTACCGGTGTCCAATCATAACGACAAGAATGCAACAACACATCATCAACATGGCATGCTAATCGAACAATGAATTAGCATATCGAACCGCATTGTCCTTACCTGATTGGCTTATAGTCGAAGCACCTTGCAATCTTTGATCGCAACGAGCTGCATCATCTAGTCAAATTATACTCTGCTCTTAGACATCATTCAACATATACACACTCTTTATTCTACCCCTACCCCTTTAACCGCTCATAGCGTCTTACGATAGTTAGTTAATTCAATCCGATAATCGGATCCTTAATCTAACCTTATCGACTTACTATTGATAACAACCCTCATTTTAGACATACTACCACTATTCCTCGCTACCCACCCCTCCGAACACTAAATTATGCGCGTTCTAAAAAATTTGACGCCAACATGGCAAATTACCAAAATACCCCCTGATGGCCGCTACCTCACCAACATCCCAAAACCGCTTTAAAACTACTTTTTAGATGTACTGCATCATTTATAGACCAGATATTTCCCCCAAAAATTTTTAAAGGGAAAATTACCAAAACACCCCTAGCGGCCATCGCCCTAGCAAACATCTCAAAACAACTTTTAGGATTTTTTACACCCCTTCCCAAACCAACAGTCCTTCAAAGCATTTTATAGAAAAAATTACCAAAATACCCCCTCTCGCTGCAAATTACCGAAATGCCCCCGGGATTCACTATTACCGCAACGCCCCGAATCAGCTTTAAAACAACCTTTTAGGTGTTTTACAACCCTTTCCAGACTAAAAAGTCCTTTGAAAAAAATTTATCGAATAAATTTATCAAAAAACCCCTCTCCGGGTGGTAAATTACCAAAATGTCCCCTGAGGGTTCCCGGTACCATAAAAATCTCAAAACCACTTTAAAACTTTATTTTACATATTGTGAAATCATTTTTGAGCTAAAAATCATCTTACAAAATTTTTGTCCAAAAATCTAGAACCAGTGTCCGGACCGAACGCTTAAAAGCCCGTTCGGCCAAAAATAGCTAACAACTTCGGAATGACCCGAAATCTTAGAAAATATGACTTCTCAGTATCCCAGAGTCCTCATCAAATTTTCGCCATGTTCATTTGATATTTTAAATTTCACCACAAAGTTTCAAACTTCCCACATCCGTTCACCCTCTTCCCGATCTTAAAAAAATCTGAAATATTTCCACGATATAGGTCTCCTAAAACTAACTTGGGTCTATTTTTTGTACTTTGACCAAATCAATCCTGAGATATTTTTAGAAATTCAATCAAAGGACTGAATTAACCCTACCACTTTTAGTGACTATTACAGTCACTATTCATATACATATGAATCAAACCCACACTATTCACGTACCTACACTTCATCTTCTTCCTCATTGCCGAGCTCCTCAACTTTGCGGCCATGGGATTCAACCTCTTTTCTCTCACCAATCTATTTGTCAACACACACACAAACACTACCTACACCCTCCCCACCCTTTTTCTTTCATCACCATGCCCCCCTGCACCCACACGGCAACAGCACCAGCTACTGCCTTCTTCCTTCTCCTCTCCCCTTCCCCCTTTCAAGCACCCGTAGGGCACTAGCCCCCTCACCGTACACCCCATCAGCACACAGGGCACCGTGCACCATAGCTGTGCACTCACACACATGGAACTCACGCACAACAGCCATGTGATGTTGTTCTTCGCCCCTCACCCTTGTGCACACACAGCCGTGCACACACACATCACCCACGCACACACCCAGTCACACGCATTCACACTTACTGCACATAGAATGAATACACACACCACCACACATAGAAACACAATAGAACACTAAAGGGTTGTGGAGTTACCCTTCTGTCTCTGATTTCTTATCTGTCGAAGCCCAATCCCCCTCCCCTGTTTCTTGTTTCTTTTTGTTTCCTTCTGTTTCCTTCTGTTTCTTTCTTCCTATTGTTTCTTTTCTTTCTTTCTTATTTCTTTCTCCCGAATTTTCTTCCTTTTTTTTTTCTCCTTTCCCTAACAGGTAGGGAATTTTCATTGCATTAGTCACCATGCCAGGTGGCCATGTCTAGTGACTTGGTTGCTATCATCTTGACAACTAAGTACAATTTTCAAATTTTACACTTTGGCCCCTCAAGTTTGTAAAATTGCATTTTGACCCCTCAACTTTGGGAAATTACAATTTGACCCCAAAATCACCCTAACCCTTCATGTAATCCCCTACTCATTATCATCAAAAGGATGCTACTTAATGAAGATATGCATCACATTCATCATATTTTCTAAAATTACATTTTTGCCCTTAACTTTCTAAAATTACATTTTAACCCCCAAAACCACATTAACCCCCTATTTAGCTTCCTAACACTTAATCATCACCAACATATTGCTACTTAATAAAAATGACACCCCTTAATTAATCAAACTTACGGTTAGATTAATTTTCGATATCTTTCGGGGTATCACATTTGTAATGCGGGACAGTTCCAACTGGGACAAAATGATGTCATACTTCAGCTAACATTAATCTTTAAATAGCATCTTGCTATAAGTGCCAGCCAAAAGCACTTTTTCCATAGCAAAGTATTGTACTCCCTTCATGTATGCTTAGACTAGATTGCTTTCAGCTGATGTGGTGAGAGTGTTCCGACTTCCAAGTTTCAACAAGCTCAGGTAGGGCCAACCTCATAAAAATGGCGAAAGCCAAAAATACATTAAAAGATGACCGATAAAATAAAAGAATTCACTAGGTTTAAATTCACATAAAACATGAAAATTAAAAACATTACACTGAGAAGTTGTTCAACAAGTTTTCACAAAAAAAGGCTGCATAAATCTTAGAATAATAACTTTTCTAATGTTTGTCGATCAATTGTCAGAGCGGAAGTCAAACTAGTCACAAAATCCATCAATGATCAAGTATTTTTTTCTATGTGCACAATCAATGAATGCATAAGAAATATATTAATGTGTAACACAAAATGAACATTAAAATGCAAAATAGATCACTCACTTTGAGAATCGGTTATAATTTCACTATTCATAATATGGGATGTAACTTAGTAAGTTTAGTCATAACAAATTATTAATAACCTTGCATAAAAGAATGATAAACCAGTGCATGTATGAACACACTAATAACATGAGTAGTAAACCATATGATGACCATAGTGCACCTCTAATTATGTGTAATATAAGATTTACATTTGCATAATTTACATGGTGAAAACAAAATAAGTAAACTAACCTTAATCCTTTTTTTTTTTTGGTTTGTAATGTAGGGATACGGAAGAACAAAGATGGAGCAGCAGAAAGACAAAATTGACCTTAATAGCCGATGACCCAAAAGTCCAACAAAAAGAGAACCTTAATTTCAGTATTACAATATAGTTGTAATTTCATAATTATATAAAAGATGGTAACCATGCTATAAAAAATATAAAACAAATTTCAAAATTTTAGGGGTTGAATGTGGTCCCTCCAGCCCTACTGGCAGTTTGTGACTCAGCTTAGGAATCTACTGCTTTAGCCAGAGTAACAGTCAAGGATATATAAACTTTAATCTAGCGTCAACCTTTTTGGATGAAATTAAGTCCTGAGATATCATTCAAAGAAAAAGTCTAGTTGTACAACCCCTTATGCTTCTTTACTCTTTCTTTTATTGCTAAAAAGCACATAAATAACAATAATAGCCTACTTACTAGTCACGAAATAAGATATCCACAAGCTACAAGGCTGTGAAAGTAAGCACTACCTTGTTAAAGTTGGGAAATATGCTTAGCTTGGTGACTGCTTGGGCATTTATCCAATACGAGTGAGACTAATATAAGGGTGCAACTTGAATGGGTTAAGTTGGTTTTTTACTCGACACAAAAGAATAGATATGCTTAAAAAGCCCGACGAGCTTTGACCCAAGAAAGATTGCATAACTTTGATTGAGTTGGGTTGGATTAGTGGACTTTTTTGGGTCAATCAAAATAGAATAAATATGTTTTATATTTAAATAAAAAGTTAAATAATGGTGGCCGACGATGGCGGCAGCCGCTGGGTGGTGGCTGCCGGTAGCAGCGGAGCGACGGAAGTGGTGGTTGACAAACAGCAGCTGTGGTGGCCTGTGATGGACAGTGGCAGAGTGCCTTCCAATGGTGGTCGGCGATGGCCACCGGCAATAAGGTGGTGGTCGGTAATGGCCGGTGGCGATGGCCAGTGTAGCTGCCGGCGACGGTGGCCAACAGCTGGTGGCGGTGTCGGCGGCGGAACGCACGACAGTGGTGGTCGGCGATGGCCGCCGACAACGAGGTGGTGGTCGGCGATGGCCGCCAACAACGAGGTGGTGGTCAGCGACTACTGCCGGTAGTACTGGTGGTCGGTGATGATAGGGATGGTGGTTGACGACGGTGGCGATGGTGGCCGACGGTGGCGATGGTGGCCGACGATGACTGGCAGCTACGTGTGGCCCGCTACTGCGATGGTGGTTCAAAAATGTGACTTTTTACTAAATGAATTTTAAAAGCCCAACCCAAATAATCCACTATTGTAATATCCCCAACTTCAGGAGCTGTTTAAAATAACAATCCGCCATCCAAATAATAAATAGGCGATAATTTTGAGCGATGCTCGGGTAATAGTAGAGAATGGAAGCTTAAAAAATTTTGGGGCCAAATTGTAATTTTCAAAATCTCTGGGGGGGCATTTTGTAATTTAAAAAAAACTTGGGGTGTAAATGTAAATTATATTTTTGGTGGCCAACTTAATCTAAGACGTCGGGGAAGATGTCATTCATATTGAGTCGTCTTATCCCCTTTTCAGGATATTATTTTTTTTTTGAATTTATTTGAACTTAATGGGATAGTGCTGGCCCACTAGCCATGGGAAAGCTACGAATTCCATTAAGGACCGGTAACTCTTACTGATTGTAATTCCTTCGAGTCATTTAGTTGACTTTTCTTCGTCAGACCATTACCATTATTTCTGTATTAGTCACATTCCACAATGTCACAAAGGTGTATTGTTAATCTTGAGAGCCAATATTTATGATTTTGTTAAAGATTTTCGTCATTTGATTGTCTGATTATGATTGTTATTATGATTTGATCACTAAATGTTTGGTTGAAATACTTGTTTGTGTGGTTAATGTTAAATGTGTGTTGTATAATCATGACCGTGTCTTTGTGATTGATGTTTGTTTAATACGTACCAAAATGGTAATATATTATAATTGCTGCTTGTAGTTAATCTGGTTATCAGTTTTACAGTTTTTATTTCCAAATGATCGTGAAATCGACAATATGCTAAGTACATGTATCTTTACCTAATTTAGGATTTGCATAGTTTCACCTATCTGATATGAGGTTAGCTAGATTCCTAAGCCTTAGATAATCTGTGAGCGAGAATAGACTCTGGGAATGTGTATTAGGTTTGGATAAGCTATTCGATGATTCGATGTAAGATTGAGATCTTGGTTGAACACATGATCATAGACCATATGTTACTTGCTTTTAGAACTGAAGAATTCTAAATGTTTAACTGAAATAGAAGATTGAAGGATAAGGCTATGAGATTTTTGTAAATAATGAGACTGTGAATCGGAAGTGATGTGATGACTTAGAGCCTTAAACTTTAGTGAAAGTGAAAGACATATGAGTGCAAAATCATATTTCGCGTTGGGTTAAGATAAGACGTCCCTCTGTAATGCATTCGAAAACAGTATGGATTTGTTTGACTTTAAAGGTAGCACATCTCTCCATAATGACTTCAGTAACAGTTTGGACCCATTTGAAGCCCGTAGAGAAACCTTAGTGGTTACAATTCTATGTTGTTCTGTAAAGTGTAAGATAAATCATAGTTATGCAATATATAGCTGTGTTAAGATAACACGTCCCTCGGTGACGAATTTGGCAACAGTTTGGACTCGTTATTATTAGATATTAGGGTGCGCAGTGAAAGTCTAGTGGCTATAGATCTACTCTCTGTTGTAATGTATGAGGGCTTATAATGATTAGTGATCCTTGATGGCCTTGGTAGACTGCAAGTCACCCGTAGCTACTGCTTAACATTTTAATACGCCTTAAGCTTGAGGTTGAGCTTACAATCATAAATAGATTGCATAAATGATGGAATCTCTGGTGTAGTATCAGCAAAGTGCAGTGGAAGCCTGTTGTATTGGAGGTTGATTCAATTCGTTGTATATTGGAGTTTAACACAACGATGTGAGATTTAAATAGTTGCCTTTGGGGATCTGTGGGACGGGAACCTCGGTGTGAAGGCCAGAGGTAGCTTAGCTACTACGAGATAGCTATCAGAGCAATGCGGCGAAAGCATAGTACCTGGACATTATAAGTGATAGGGAATCTGAGAGAAAATTTCAAGGAAGAAATTTTGATAAGGTGGGGAGAATGTAATATCCCAAACCTCGAGAGCTATTTAAAATAACCATCCGTGACCCGAAAAAATAAACGAACGATAATTTTTTATCAATGCTCGGGTATTTGTGGCGTATGGAAGCTTAAAAAGAATTTTGGGGCAAAAATATAATTTTTGAAATTTTGGGGGTCATTTTGCAATTTTGAAAAAATTTAGGGGCATGAATATAAATTATGTTGTTAGTGATGAAAAATAATAAAATAAGTGATAGGATGTATTTTCAGTGATGTCTAATTAAATTGATAAAGATTGGAATAATTTTGGGGCTTAAATGTAATTACACAAAGTTTGGGGGCCGATTTGCAGTTTTTGAAAGTATGCATTATGTGTCAAATTCAAGAGAAATTGGCCATAGTGTGGCCACCGCCTACCTCTTAGGTGATGACTAGTGTAATTATATTATAAACTAATAGGTGGATAAGCCTTAAAGGAATTAAAGGGAAATAGAACCAAAAGAAAAATATAAAGGGAATTTTGGGGAGAAAATTTGAAATATGAGAAAAATAACAATAACAGAAATAGAGAACAAAGAAGAAGAAGAGAAACATGGGAGGAAAAAAAAGAGAATTTGGGCTCAGGGAAATCAGTGAGAGCTAGGGAGGAATTGAAGAATCCTTGAGGGTAATTTTCCACCTTCTAATGGGTGTGTTCAGTGTGTATTTCTGTGTGTGCGTGCACATATGAGTGCACTAGTGTGTGTGCGTGAGTGTGTAACAGATGTATATATACGAATTTATGTAGATATGGGTGTGTATCAAGTTGTGTAGGGTACATTAGTATGGGTTCATTGTGTGTATGTGAATTTCTAAGGAGCTGCGTGTGTTGTTGGCAACTGTCTGTGTGTGTTTCAAATGGTTACAGTGTGTGTTCCTTCGGAAGAGTGTGTGTGTGTGTGTGGGTAAGTATTGTGTGTTTATGGGTGATAATGTGTGTATAAATGTGTTTAGATATGTGTTGTAGGCGTTTTTTTTTTGGGGGGGGGGGTGTATTATGTGTAGCGAAGATTGTGCGTGAATTGGGTGTGTGGAAATGGGTTTCAGCAAAGGGAGAGAGAGGTTGAAGAAAGTGTGTGTAAAAAAGGTGAACTAGTGTATGTTCTAATTTGAATAGTAAGTGTAATTGTCGCTAGAGATAGAAAATTAATTTAAACAGTTTTTAATCCGATTCTTTATAAATAGTTCGGGTCAGAATTTAACAAAGTACAAAATAGTAACCCCCAATAATTTTACGAGGTACGCTTTGAAAATTTTTAGAAATTTTCGGTGTCCGTGAAAAACACTAAATTAGAGTATCGTTTAGAAGAAATTCTTGATTTAATTAACATACCAAACCAAGTTATTTTACTCTGAAAATTTTAGCAAAATCTTATTTTATTGATATGTTTCATATTCTAAAATTTCATGTCTTTCTGAGGCCAATAGATATTTTTAGTAGAATTGGCTTCTGAGTGCTCGGTCTGGATACTGATTCAGAATTTTGGGACGAAAATTTTCTAAAATATTTTTTAACCCAAAAATGATTTCAAGATGATTAAAAAAAATTTTGAAAATTTTCCGGAGCCGGGAATCCTCAGGGGGTGCTTTGGTAATTTTCCACCCCTAGGGGTATTTTGGTAATTTTACCTATAGAAGGTATTTTGAGGCAAATTCATATATAGTAAGGTTGTTTGAGTGATTTTACCTAAGGCTATTTTGGAGATTTAAGGATGAGAGGGGGTATTTTGGTCATTTGCCACCCATAGGGTATTTTGGTAATTCTACTTATGAAGGGTGTTTTTGGTAAATTCACATATAGGAAGGTTACTTTAGTTATTCCACTTATGGGAAGGTCGTTCCAGTGATTTAAGTCTTAAAGGGGCATTTTGATAAGTTTATATACTTGGTGAGGAAGGTTCATTTTGGGAGTATGCGTGAGTCTGTATTAATAATATTATACTGTAGACTGTGTTCTGATCATTGAATTTTTTTCATTTAGGTTAAAGTTAAAGACTTTTCAGTTAGGATAATTTAGCTGCGGATTCAAGTAAGGGTTTATATCTAAATCCTGGGTAAGGACTTTCGTTCGAACCCTTATTTTGATAACTCGTACTCGTAAATACTCCTTTGATTTACTTATGACTAATGTCGAACATTGAATTATGTATTGCTATCAGCATGTTATTGCCCAGACAACCCCATTATTGAACCTGAATTGATTATTGAAAATCTTATCAATACTCGTCTGTTATTGCATGTTGGGCATATTTCATAATTGTTTGCATTCTTTCTTCTGAACTGTTGTGTCTAAATTCGATAATTGTTCATGATCGTTCTTGTTGTTTGTTTGTGGTTATTCAGGAATTCTGAGTGATGACTTGTTTCAATATATTTATTGTTATTGAAACCCAAATTGATTTCGGTGATTTGAGCTTATGTTAATGCTCATTGATATTGTTGATTTTGTGTTGACCTGAAAAATCGTACTGGGGAGTGGCGTTATAAGGCTGGATTGTTGTTGCTTCCCACGGGGAAGCAGGCTAGTTCCTTGATCGATGAAGATTACTAGTAATATATACTTGTATGTCATGCATGTGTACACCGTACTGGCTTTGCCTGAATGGCATCGCGATTGTCCAGGACCAACGTCCTTAATTTTATTGAAAGTGTATCTTACCGTGACTGTTACGGAATTGACTGGAAAGGATTGTCTGAAATGATTTGTGCTTGTTTTGAAATCCTTTGAAAAACCATCATTGTATTTTGGAATATGGCTTTGGAAATGATCTTTTATTGATCGTTTTGGAAACCGTCATGATTGTCATTTTTTATTTTAGTATCTATTTTTGATGAATTTTAATCATTTTGAAAATCATTGAGTTATTTAGATCGTTTGAAGTATTTTAAAAATCATCGTTGGTTGGATTATTTGGAATCGTTTTGTAATTCTTTTGGTAGTCCTTGTACGACCTTATTGAGCTTTCAAAAGTTCACCCTTCGTTTCACTCCCTTCTACAGGTGATGATAAGCTGTCGCAGGTTTGGGAATGGGTTAGAGTTATGTGAGACTCCGGTGAGCTCACCGCTACTATATAGTAAGACCCTTGCCTGGGTCGGTAATGTCAACTCGTACTATAGATGTTCAAGGTTGTAAGGAACCTAAGTTTAATTGTTCAAGTTCAAGCGGTTTTGTAATCTTGTTTTTGAAGAATTTGAGTTAATATCGGATTAAATGTTTTGAAGTTTGTGTTAGCGAATAGGATTTGGTAGATTTGACTGAACTGGTAGGTTATCGTTTCGGAAGTTTGGGGCGACGAAATTCCGGATTTTTTGGGGATGTTATAGTTACAGTCATTTCGAGAGAAGTGCTACACCTGGAAGGAGTATAGTACTGTAATAAAAAGGTTTTCCTTATGGGGCACCCTTCTTACATAAATCGGTAAGCGTAGGCCATTTTCTCATGTGGACTCAATGCCAAAATCAATAAAAACCTTCACTCTTAGCAGTGATTTCCATGACTTAGAAAAATTTTGTGAGAAGATATATTTTTGCTCTATATTTAGCATATTAAGCTCCACGAGTGAAAGTAAAGCTCCATCGCTATTTTCACTTGAGAGACCTTCAGCAGTAAAAGTGAAGCTTGAATAATTGAAACTAAAGCTCATATATCAATTCTCTTACCTTTGTCGCAACTGCATTAGAATTATATCAGTTATTACTATTATCGACAAGCTGTTAGCGAGGTTGCTTGCCCCCACAGTCATCTTTTGGCAAGTAAAATTATTGAAAAAAACGTAGTTAATATGATTAGGAGTGATCGCAACTCCTGGACCTTGTCGTCGAAAACTATAAATTGTCAAGTGAAACTAAAGAAGTCCGGTTTGGGTTACAAGTCAATCTTCCGGTTTTAGACATATCCGTCGTGCAAATCTCACTTTGAGACAAACCTTTTGATCGAGAAGAGGTGATTAAAACTTAGGATTTGATATCTTTACTCTAATATTATACTAGTCTATCATATTTTGTGGTTAAAATTAGGAATTTGAAATTTCACTAAAAGCTATTTGGAGTGTGTTGTTCAATTTTGGAGTAAAATATTATTTTCCTTAAATCTAGAATAATAATGCGCACACCTCGTTTTGATTCACTCATTTCTTTTTTAAGTGTCTAATATAAATTTTCAAGACAATGAAGTATGTACCATACTAACATGTCTTTTTTGTGGAATCTGACTGCATACATGTCATAATAAGAACACTAAATATTTTCAAGGTGTAATATCACAGATTCCTATATGTGGTTTTTTTCCTGGAATAGTCAGAACAACAATTCATATGACCCGTCAGTATAGGGATTCGAGCTTAGGACCTTGAGGTCATTCCTCAAGGTCCTTTGTCACTCCACCATCGAATGGTGAATAGGCTGGTATGAAGGCTTTTTTGGAAGCATAGCTTCATAGAAGGAAAATGTCTACCAATGGCAGGTAGATGATGAGTTGGAAAATGGGCTAGTTGCAATCATAGTATTGAAGATGATAGAGCACATAATTGCTTTGAATTGGATGAAATTTTTTCTGGGACAAGAAGAGTATGGTCGGAGGTGGATTTTGTATTTGTTTTGCCTGATCCACAGTGATTTACCTACCATTGGTAGATGACATCCCTCTATGAAGCTATGGTTCCAAAACAAACTTCATACTAGCCCATTCGCTATTTAAAACCGAATTTACAGTCAAATCTCTACAGTATCGAGACTTCACTCTCTGCCACTCGATCGAATTCCTAAAACTCAATCCTTTCAACATCTTCTTTATAGCCATTCTGCTATGGAAAGAACTTGAGATAATGAACTGGCGGTGGCATTTGCTAGAAAGAAGGGGAATGTGATATGGGAAGTTATGGTAGATCTAATTCTACTGGGGATTGGGCTGGGGAAATTTGTGATGGAAAGGATCATGGAGGTGTTGTTACTGATGGAGGGTCACAAAAAATAAAAACAACTTCCTACAAAAGAAAGTTTCCTCATGATGTTTGGACCGATAAACAAAACATATTCTCTGATTCTTTTTCTGGCCATAAAAGACACCTAAATTCTAGCCCACTACATAGATATGATTTTCTATCTCTTTTGACAAATAATTTCACAAAGTTTTGGGGTTTGTCCTTGAACAACCCCTTTTGGACTAATGAAAATTCTCACCTGGAACTGTCAGGGACTGGATCAAACTCGTACAGTTCTAACAGTCGAGTAGTTAATCCCCTTACACCAACCCAAAAATAATATTGTTACATGAAACCAAACTGGAGGTGGAAAAAATAGCTAACCTCTTTCGAAATGCGGGTAATGATCAATTTAGCGGAACTAATCCCATCGACATGAAAGAGCGTCTCTGGCTGGGCTGGAGATCTCCGATGACTGGTGTACTTATCTCTCAGTCCAGCCATCGCCATTTATCTCTTTTGAGTTAAATTTGCACACAGGAGTTTGGTAATGTGTTACATTTTACACCTAGTAAAAAACTATGGTCATCAAAAGTGACGGCTGCCAACTTATTCTATTTTTTTAGTTAAACTACCCCTAATTAAAAACATTACTGTTGTATTTTATTTTGTATAGTATCACTAAATGCCTAAACAGCTTGAGCTTGGAGTGATTTATAGCCAATGACTGTATTTTGCCATAACAACACTTGCGTTCGTTGACCAGACGAAATGGTGATGATGTTAATGTTTGTTTAAAAGGATGTGATTGCTTTTTACCCTAAAATTCCTCCAAATCTTCCATATGTCCTCCTTGTCCCTTTTTCTAAACTTTTTAAGATTTTATCAAACCCTTCTCTTTAACTCAACACTACCAACTACCACCATATTCTCCACCATAGCACCACCACGACATTGCCCTAGAACTCTATTGTGGTGTGCCTAGTAAAATGGACACCACCCCCATCCAAACACCAATGTTCTAAACTCAAATCGACGTCGCCATTAAATCCATAAACCTTCTCACGTTGTCTAGACCCAGGCCCATTAACTTTTGTCTACCCATACCTTTCACGAGCAAACTTTCTAATGTCAGTCGTTGTGGGCTGTAGTGTCATTGGTGGTATTGGGTGTTGATGGCCGGATTGAGATAGGGCTACTTTTGGTATGGTGGTGGTGATGGCAAGAGCGAGATTGGGCTGTTGAGTACGGTGGGTTGCTATGTTGCGGTTGGCCGAGATTCTTGCAAAACCCTGCTTATCATTCAAAAGTGGGCCATGCGTGTATGTGTGCAAGTCATGCACTTACAACAACGAAAGTTGAACACACGAGTTGACAGCAACGATAAATCCACCAATTTGACCACCACTACAGCCGCTGCCGTAGCCAATAGTAGGGGAAGGTGGTCTCTGTTAAGGGCGTCAGCAGTGTTGTAGGGGGATTGAGGTGGAGTAAGCGGTAGTTGGTGGTGGTTGTTGAAGGCCTTGATAGATTACGATTTTTTAGGTCGATTTTGGACGGGGAAAGAGGAAGAGGGGTTGGCGAAGGGAAGAGAGAGAGGAGAGAGAGAGAGAGATAGAGAGAGAGAGAGAGAGAGTTGGTATTTATACTATCTACAGATATTTAGATGCATATTTATGAGACAAAGAAGGATAGTATTGGCATTTTGATAATAAAAAATGGTCATCCCCTCAAAATCGTTAATTAGGCTCAAAGGGGCCTAAGGTTAGGCGAATATAATACAATTTTTTCACATTTTGGGTATGGGTTTCTACTTTGTCAAATAGTGTCTTTAACTTTAATTTACCCATAAACTCAAGGTGTTAGCGATATGATTTCTTTAATTTTTGTTGCCAACACTCGATCACAGCCATTTCTCAAGGATGAGAAAATTGAGGCCATCATCACCATATGGGCAATAACTTGCCAAGGACACCCTCAAAAATACCAGAATCAAAATCAAGAAGTTCTGCAAATTCTAGCATGAAATGAGATATCACAAAAAGCCAATCAAACAAAAGATAGAGCAACACTCTAGAATTCAAACCCAAGACTAGGGGTGAGCACCAAACCATCTAAAGCGATCTGAACCGTCTCAACAGATCAAACCCTAAAAAATCTCACACCGCCAAACATACTTAATGGTTCAATTCTATATTTCTTAAAAAACTGAACTCGATTCAGTTCGATCACGGATCAATTTTTGGCTAATAATAAACTGAACTGATACATGATATGTTTAAAAAGTTTTATGTGCATTGGTTATTTTCATGCACACGTGATTAATAGAATTAAAAATGGGAAGAAAAAAGAGCGAGATCTATTAGAGTCCAGTGACTAATTTGCCCTTTGAATTCTCTTAGTCTCTTCAGTATATCAATGGCAAAGACATACCTTTTTTTTTTTTGCTTTTACAATTTAGAACAGAACTCATTTTTATGTTAGTATGTTCATGGATATTCAAATATAGCATGATTATAGGAAGGCAATCATCCAAAATATAACTTTTCATTTTTGTTTAATACTTAAATGGAATAATAGTCGTGAAAAGCCTTTGAATATGCTCAAATCGATGCAAACTGATCAAATCGAGCCGTTCAAACCGACTAAACCGAACTGTCCAAACTAATGATGGTCAATGTAGTTGCATTTAGAACTTTCCAAACTAATGGGCTACAGTTTCGTTTTCTATTTGATCTCAAAACTGAATCAAATTGAGCATGCTAACTCTAGGCAAGACTATAAGGTGATCACAATATGTCTTTGCTATTTCAAATCAATTTGATTGGACAAAGTTTCATAAAGGGATTTTGTAAAATAAAGTAACATTAGATCTAGGTTTAAAGAAAAACTTTCTGATCAAGTGAGATATATGTCGCCAGGCCGTACCCACAAACCAGCGAAGACACGATAGATTGAAGCTTTTCCAGTTCAAAAAATCTTGGTGTTACCCATTTTGTAGGAAAATACGTACAACCCCTTGTAAAATGATAACTAATGGTCGAAATGTTGTGGACATAATATACAGGTATCGAATGGAGCTCGCTTACAAATTTGCACAGCACAAACAAGACAACGGTGACGCGCCTGAGGGGAACCCGACAGGGAATCTCCGATGCCTAAGTAAATATATGAGAGAAGATGGCTTAATATCTGAGAGGGTGAGAGGGCTATTGAGAACATACCCTTTTTCCAAGCTGACATGCATATATATAGTGGGAGGAGCTATCTTTCCAGTTAAAAGACAACCACTTTCTTGTAGTAGGAGTCTATCAGCTGTTCTGAAGGAAGAAACATTATTAAGGAAGGATTGGGTTTTTAGACTATTACGGGAGAGTAAGGAGATTGGACCGGAGGTCAGTTTCGAATAGAAGTAAAAATAGTCATAAATTAGGTCCCCACGTGACATGTGGCATAAGTATATTTTTTCGATATCATTTGCACCCCCTTTCCCCCTCCTTCCATGTTCTGTCAAGGAAAGAATATGGAACGTGGCTAACCTTTTTAGGATACAGCGTGAGTTAGTTGTCGGCTAACATTAAAGTCGATCGAAGAATTTGATTGAGCATCGGGATTCTGGCCCTGGAAAGGACGTAGTCCACAGTAGATGAGATTGAGCGCTAATTCACAGTTTTTTCAATGGTTTGTTTTAATGAAAATCTGCCCAACGACCAAGTAACGAATTGGAGCTCTAAGTGATCTGTCCTGCTTAGCTTAGCAAAGCAGGGGCTTTTGAAGGAGCTCTTCAACTCAACGGGACGAGCAAAGAGCCAATTCCATTTTTAAGCAGCTCTTCTGCTCAGCTGGCCAGGCAGAGAGCGTTTTTGTTTTAGGGGCTCTTTGCTCCATTGGCTGATCAGAGAACCTAGAGCCCAAAGGGGCTCCTCTGCTTGACATGACGAGTAGAAAGCTAAGTGTCCAACAAAGCTCATTGTTCAGTATGAGCAAAGAGCTAAGGGTCCAATGGATCTCATCTGCTCAACATGATGAGCAGCTAGCTAAGAGTCCAACAAAGCTCATCTGCCCAGCGTGACAAGCAGAGAGCGTTTGAGTTCAACGAAGCTCACCTACTCAGTGTGACGAGCAGAGAGCTAAAAGACTAACAGAGCTCATTTCTTTAGCATGCCCAGTAGAGAGCTAGAGTCCAAGAGAACTTATTTCCTCAGCGTGGCAAGCATAGAGCATTAGCTTCTCACCTACTTAGCACGATGAGCAAAAAGCGAAGAGTCCAATGTAGCTCATTTACTCCGTTTAGTGAGCAGAGAGCGTTAGCGACCACTGGGGTTTTTGTGCTCGTCGGGACGAGCAGAGAGCGGTAGCATCCAACGAAGCTCACCTACTAGGTGTGACAAGCAGAGAGTATTAGAGTCCAACATAACTCACCTGCTCGGTGTAACGAGCAGAGTGTCCATTGGAGCTTTTGTGTTTGGTGTGTCGAGTAGAGAACTTTTGAGTCCAACTGAGCTCATCTGCTTGGGGTGACGAGCAAAGCTAGTTAGATTCCAAAGGAGATCACCTGCTCGGTGTGACGAGCAGAGACCATTGAAGCATTTATGCTTAGTAACGCGGATTGCATATGCATGTCAAGGCTTACATGACTCCTTGACAAAGCGGTCTGTGGCTCACAGTAGAGGCTTTGCAGACCTCTTCAGCGGAGCACATCCGTTCATTTGTCGAGATTTCATTCGGGGGGCACAAGAGTAATCTTGCCCTGCCCCACCCCTACCCCCGCATTATGCACGAGGGGACAAGTGCAATCACGCAAATGTTGGCTATCTAAGGGGTCTCTGTTGTTGGATGGATCAAGATCGTTCATAAGAAGACAAGTCCTTCATTTTTGCTCGCAGCATTTCATTTTAAACCAAGAAGATTTAGAGAGTTTGAGAGCTAGAAGGTCATTGGAAGGGGAGCCACTAGAGAATTCTTAATAGATACTGGGGTTCTTCACATTAAGAATATTCTTTGCTGCCTCTTTTTCTAAGAATGACTCCAACCCTTTCAACTTCCTTAAATTTTCTTAGCTTTGATCCAAAAATATGTCTTCAACATATAATGAACGTGTTTGTGAATCTAATGATGATGCTAGGAGCTTTAGGATAGAAAGGACATCTGGTCTAATGGCTTAGACATGGGCATCTCTCTAGTTTCATTTATGCAACCTCGGTGGCTTCTTATGATGGAGACTTTGGCCAAATTAGCAGCTAGTCCTAACCCTTTCGATGTGTACACTAGGAGCAAGGTGAGTAGTTA
This sequence comes from Escallonia herrerae, assembly GCA_033070095.1. Classification (NCBI taxonomy): domain Eukaryota; kingdom Viridiplantae; phylum Streptophyta; class Magnoliopsida; order Escalloniales; family Escalloniaceae; genus Escallonia; species Escallonia herrerae. The sequence goes on from JAVXUP010000603.1 coordinate 391,479, forward strand.
TGATCTCAAAGTACTTAGAGGGTGCTGGGACATTCGAAAGTACGTCGTGTTGAGGTTGCCAAATAAAGGGGTGGCTGCCAATATGTGCACGATAGATTAAATAGCCGCCTATACAAAAATGTTATATAATGGCTTTAGAGTACCCATTCATCCGTTCTTTCACAAAATGCTCAATCGGATTGACTTAACAGCAGGCCAATTATCACCACATGCTCTGATATTTATCTTCCTGTTTATGTAACAACTCCATCGACTTGGTTTGGAGCATAAGATTAGGGTTTTTAGATATTTCTTTCCCATGCTCCATTATGAAGTAGGTGGGTTGGTGCTAATTTTGGCTGGCAAATGAGAGATAATGTTAATCTTTTCCTGCCTTTCTTTAATCATAACCGGAAGGATAGGTTACTGTGTGCCAAACTCCCACAATGGGTTAGAGGTGTCAAATGGGCTGGGCGGCCAGCCGACTGGCCCGGCCCGGCCCTTTTTTGGGCCCAGACTTGCCCTAACCCTTAGGGCTTGGGCCAGGGTCAGGCCTAATTTTTTGAGAAACAGGCCCGGGCACGACCCGGCCCTTAAATGGCCCGTTTTAGGTCAGGCCCTAAAATGGCCCGGGTTTGGCCTGGCCCGGCCCGCCCTCTTTTGGCCCTGATGACCTAAGAGTTCAACCTAGAGAGATCTGATAATGAAACATTGGGGCTTAAAGCATTTTCAACAAAGAAAAATAAGCGAACTGAAGCAATCATCGGTAGGTCTGTACAAATGATGGTAACTTTTACATTTACTAAATTATTTTAGTTCTGCTTGGTTCAGTTCTCATATTCATTCCTATTTTTATGTTGAATACTATTATGCTGACAATATATTAAATTCTCTTTTGTGTTCCCAGTGAAAAGAAGCCAACAAGAATAGCTTGCAACCATGCTTTCTGGTGACACTTCAATTCTCAAAACTCACTATGACATTCTCGGGGTGAAGGAAGATGCAAGCTTAGAAGAAATCCATACAAGCTACAGATCTGCTATCCTTAATTCCCATCCTGATAAGATGCAAAAGGCAGCTGAAACGTCTTACCCAGAGCACGGCACAGGAGATCGGTTTTTGGAGAATCAGAGGGCCTGGGAACTCCTTGGCAATATACAGTCACGTGGAGTTTATGATACCAAGCTGCGAGCGTTAAGACAGGATGCCATTGGCGCAGAAGATGTCACCTTTGAGGATCTGACGGTTGAAGATGCTGGTGATGTCGTGGAGTTTTTGTACCAATGCCGATGTAATGATTACTACTCCATCGACTCTCTAGAGTTGGACGAGATGGGATTTGTATTGTCAAGGGACAGGAGTACGATTTCCTTACAGTCACGAAATGCTTTGCCAGCATCTGTTGTTCTACCTTGTGGCTCTTGTTCTCTCAAAGTCCGGTTATTCTTCAATGCTGCAAATATTACCCTTCAAAGGGACCATCACCTGTGATTTTAGAGTCATTTTTATTAGTTTGCATTCTTTTCTTAGGGTCATATTGACATGTTGGCTGTTTGTAGATACAATGGAGTGGGAGATTGCAGAAATGTCATGAGAAATTACGTTTATTTTCAATTTTATTGATTTGCATAACAAGAAAATGCAAAAAAAAAAAATTAAAAAATTGGGCTCCGGCCCTGCCCAAGCCCGGCCCTAAATGTTGGGCCTAGGGCCTAGACTTGGACCGGGCCCAGATATTCCCAGATTCTGGCCTGGCCCCGGCCCGTTTTGCTGGAGGCCCGATGGGCTTGGGCTGGGCCAGCCCAAGCCCGCCCCATTTGACACCTCTACGATGGGTAGTATGGGACCTACCCAACGAGTGGATTCCTGAGTTAGACACTGGGTCATCTAATGCTCTGGAAGACAGAGTAAGGTTTAGCAGACCTTGAGCATATTGCATGCCTGAAAACAAACGGGCCCATAATTTCCAAGTACCCTCTAAGCAATGTCCAGCTTCGTGAGTGTAGAATCATATTCGACTAGGAAGGCCGGATGAGGAAGAGGGCCAGCACAATCCTTTTAAATATCCTGAGTGGATTATGGAATTCTTCTTTTGCCTTTTATGTGCACTAATTTCATTCTTTGCAGAACTCGTGGCATCTAGAAGGACACAACAAGGTAGTGCAGCACATGGAGCTGAGCTCACAGCATGAACGAGCCCCTGCTAGTTGGGCCTAACTTTGTGTTGGGCAACATTTTTTCAGACAATCTTCAAGCTATTAGCATTGAAGATTATGCAGTAACTGACCTGGACTTTGATGCTTGCGAGATAACTTGGTCTCATCTGAAGAAGCAGCGGGTTGAGAGTGTCATGCTCGGCCTGGATACATGGAAGAGCTTGCCAAGGAGGCTCCCAAGAAGTGGAAGGCTCCAATGAAGGTTGGTTCGTCTTTGTCGATGAAGTTTAACATGCCAGCTGGCTAAAGTGTTACCAGCGAGGAGTCAGTACTCAAGAGTGCATGGGATGCTTAGTAATGGTTAAGCAAGGCGATCATTCTCATGGATTCCATTCATCTCTCCAAATGCGATCTAATCACAACAGCTAATGGGATGGTTCAGAATTATTGTAATGGTGAGTAGTTGACCCCCTATTTTTCGATACCATAATTGTGAGGTACTAAGTTTGGTTCCTTTATAGATACTATCTCAAGTGCAGATAAAAGCTAAGAAGTTTCTTACTGTCGTGTGTCTCCTAGATAAAAAGAGGAAGTTGGTAGATGTGGCCGACAATCAAAGTAGAGAGGTTGAGAAAAAAGAGCCGACCTCGAGAAGAAGGTTGTGAAGCTTAAGAAGGCTAAGGCAGGTCTTGGGTAGTGCTTGCAGCTCGAGAAGGTTGCAAGGGAAACCGACTGCTTCCCAGGCAGTGGTAGCATCCAAACAGTCTCAAGCTTATGAATCCGTGAGAATGCACGTTGGAAAGAGGGCACTGGTTTGAGGTCCAAGGCTGACATTGCTGCAGCTTTTCCTGAGTTGGACTTGACAGTATTCCATCACGAATTCACACAGGAAGTTAAGGTTGAGGAGGCTGCGAGACGTTAACCAGCTCTTCCCATCTACAGCCATCCAAACACATCGCAAGGCCAAAGCGTGGAGGTGGTTGGACATATTGCAGAGGCAGCTGCTGGGGAGCCCAAGACAGCGACAACAAAGGGATCGACGCAGCCGAGTGAGGCCAATATGACGAGCAACACACCAAAGCATAGTCTTAGGGCCGACTTAACCATATTCTGGACATGGACTCGAAGAAATCCCACCTCTCTCTCTCTCTCTCTCTCTCTCTCTCTATATATATATATATATATATATATAAAATGAATGAAAAACCTTTATGCTGTTACCTAATCTTTTTCTATTGATAAAAAGGCGGTTGAGGCGATTACATTTGTAACGCCCCAACTTTGGGTTATCTCAACCCGGCTAGAGTATTACAACGCAACAACTAATCACAACATCTTGATAATACAACTCATTCTACAATCACTTTGTAATTAAACCATATTGTACAAAACTAAAGAGTTTACTTTTACAAAACACACCTAGTAAGCTCTCTGCCAGATCTCAGAGTTGACATATTGTTCTATTCAGGTACAACTTAGTTCACAAATGTACAAGCGTTCCCTTGCCCGTCTTCTCACCGTGCCTCACACCTTTTCCTTGCCTTTCGAGGGACCGGTTTTTTGATCTAAAATATTATAGGTAAAAACCCGTCAGCCCACTGGTTCAATAAGATAATCAAAGACATTTAATCTAACTTTCAACTCAAGAATATTGATAAGGCATGCTATTACAATTCAATCACATTAAGCAGTTCTTAATGTGCACATATCACATGTTCATACTTAGTTGAGCATCACAGAGTTTACCATTCCCGAATTCAGTCCCAACAATAGACCACCCTTATGTCACCACACCCAGGATATAATATTACAACCTTTGCCTTGGCCAAAGGCAAAGTAACCGAAAACAATCGAACACCGATACTACCTCGGGTAGCAGTCGGAGATACAATTGTTCGGCTCATACGGTGCACTGCTATTCAAACACAATCAAATCAACCACAATCATTGAATGGGGTAACATAATAACAATCAACAATATATCAACAATCCCTTACAATGAAGGGATGTAACATGCTCATGTGCAAGAAAATATATCATTGCATACATATGATTGTTGTATTCTTCATTTACTTACACTATATAACTTAACTATCAAATATGTAGTCACCTTCATCATGCACTACAAGAAAACAGGCTTTTAGCGACGGAAAAATCCGTCCCTAAAAGCCCAAAATCCGTCGCTAAAAGAATTAGCGACGGATTCACCGTCGCTAAAAATCCCTCGTATAAAAGCCCGTCACTAATAGTTTAGCGACGGAATTTTTAAATCCGTCGCTAAATATGTCATTTTTACCGACGGATTTATTTTTCATTAGCGACGGAAAATTCCGTTGCTAAAGGTAATTTCTATATTTTTGCTAATTTTAAATTTCTGAATAAAAAATATTTTAGCGACAGAATTTCCGTCACTAAAAGTGTTCGCAAAAGTATTTAGCGACATTAATTGCGTTGCTAAAAATCTCTTTAGATCATTTACCAATAGATTTTTAATGATACAGTTTCGTTGCTAAAAGTCTGTATCTAAAAATATTTACCATTTTGTAGAAGGACTTTAGCGACGGAATTCCGTCGCTAAAACCCAAAAGGCTGTTTTTTCTATTTTTATTAATTTTCAAAATGTTAAATCTGTTTTAGACAGTTACTTCTTATCAACTAATCCAACAATAATTGAATTATTTAAACTAGCATTCATCTTTACCAAATTCCAAGTAAAACAAATAAGATTTAAGTTAGATGTTCATTGAATATAATGTATAATATATCACATCAAACAATCTCAAGAAAAATACAAGTTACATTGAAACTAAAAAAAATTATAAACAAAGGATTTGCTCCGAAGCCTGCACACACAAAAAAATATATCATTAAGGTTTAACAAGTATTTCAAAACGATTGAGGAAAACTTAGAACATGGTGCAAAAGAAAAACATATATTGGTCGCCACCTTAAAGTCTTCTAGTTACATACTCGCTTAAGTAAGCTAAAGTTAATGCAACACGGAAATAAAACGGTTTTGGCTAAAATCATTAAGGAGATTGCTTTTTCAGTACTGATGTTTCATCAGACATGCCTACCAACTTCCTAATGGACAGAACAGACTTCAATTGATGTTGGATCACTTAAACCACCGTCCTAATGGCTCATTTAAGAAGCAATAAGGCGGGTAAAGCAAAAGAAAATTCAGAGACAATGGAAACTAAGGCCTCGTACGCTTCCCATATTCGTTTTCTGTTTTTAGTAATGATGATGAAAAAGATTAGCGTACGGGGCCTAACTCTCTCAAATTGTTTTTCTCCTAAACTGGCTGCAGGCTGTAATATCTAAAGATGTTAAGTTGCACACTAGTATGCATCTTCTGGTTAACTCACTAAAAAGCCATACTTAGGCCAACAATAAGCTCCATCCCCATCCCCAATCCCCACCGCCGCCACTTTCTTGAAAGCTAAAAGCATACAGTAGTTTCACATGAACAAGAAGATCCTTTGGTTCACCAGGTGCCCATGCTAAGGTTCAACTCCAACAAACACCCTACGACAGTGACTAGTTGCACTTGCGATTCGAATAGCACATAAATCGCCTTCTACAGTATCTTGAAGGGGAAGCATACTTCTGCTTCTTATATCAGCAATTATTGCTCCAGGTGCCTAATATACTAGATTCTGTATAACTGTGTCCATTTGAGGCTCGGTGCCATCACATATGCCGCATCCGAGAATGACCCTATCAGAAGATTATTTGATATAGAACTATAATTTATCAAGCAGTCACCAAATCACCTATTACAAGTCTTGACATATTATCATGTCCTTAATCACAGTTGGGGGCAAGAACTATAGGAACAATATTTTTATTCACTATAGGTCTAGAGCCAAAATTCAACAACGAAAATGCTTCAAATGGCTATTGTCTTCTCATAAAGCATGAGCCAGCTCAAGTCAAATTGTAACAAAACCATTTAAAAGGCTCCAATTCAGAAAATCTAAAATGACTCCTAATCAATCATGGGAAATAATATAGCTCTAACGTTTCAATTATTGATTTTGTTCCCACGGTTCCTAATGGGATGTTGAAACTAGGTAACATCGGCATCGTGTTGCGGATTTTCACGCGTAGTCTATTTTAAAAGCCAACAAGACCTTGAACGAGCAAACAACAAACAGTTGCTTCATATAACACATGTACTAGAAATTAACTCATTAAATCCGATAATTAACAAATGCGAGATTGACTGTAAAAGTGAACCAAAGCTTAAGTACCTTTTTTGAAACATACGTTCCAGCCGGGCGTGTCAAAATAGCCACCATGCGGTCGGTGGCCGGCGACAGTGGAGATCGGCGGGATAGAGGAGCGTGGGGCTGTACAGCCGGGCGTGCGTGGCTGTTACGCCGGCGGGGCGTGCCTAGTTGCTGACGTCGGCGGAGTTGTGGTGGCAGGGGTGGCAAGGGGGTGAGGCAAGGGGTGCTGTAGAGAGGAGAGAGAGAGAGGCTGAGAGAAAATAGGAAGAGAAGGCTGTTGAGCGGCTGGGAGAAAGAAAAGAATGCAACTAGGGTTTGTGTTCATTTAAGTAACTTTTAGCGACGGATTTTAGCCGTCGTTAAAAGTCCGTCGCTAAAAGTTATTAAAAAATTTTAAGGGTGGACTTTTACCGACGGATTTATTCCGTCGGTAAAAGTCCGTCGCCAAAAGTAATTTAAAAATTATTTTCCAAAAAAAGAAGTTTTTCAAAACGGAAGAATTTTTCAAATTCAAATTAGCGACGGATTTACCGTCGATAAACATCCATCGGTAAAAATCCGTCGCTGAAGATATTTACCGACAAAAAATTCCGTCAGTAAATATCTTTAGCGACGGACTTTTATCGACGGTAAATTCGTTGCTAAAAGTGCTTTTTAGCGACGGAAATTGGTCCGTTGCTAAAAAACCGTCGCTAAATACTGTTTTTCTTGTAGTGATGTAACATCATCTTCGTAACATCTTGACCATGTAATATAATCATTTTTATTCAGCAAATTAGCTTCCAATATAGAACTTAACAAACATGTCCAAAATCATATTCTAGTCATGTCTAGTTTGATATAATTTCATAATTCACACGTATCATAACATATTTCACGTCTTCCATAACCTCTAATATGTTAAACATGAATAGATTCACTTATGAACAAGTCTCTAATAGGTAGACCTGGCAATCGGGTATAACCGCCGAGTACGGGTAAAACCCGGTCAGGTACAGGTAAAACGGGTCGAGTATAATTTACCCGGATTTTCTCGGGTAGAATTAGAGTTGTCAAATGGGCCGGGCGGCCCGCGGCCCGGCCCGACCCTGCCCGAAAAAGCCCGGCCCGGCCCTTTCATGAACAGGGCTGGCCCGGAGGAATTGGGCTTAGGGCCTGGGCTTGGACCAGGCTGAAAAAATCTGGGGAAAAGCCTGGGCCAGGCCCGGCCCAGTTCTGGGCCCGGTTCCGGCCCCACCTGTTTGAATTTTTTGTTTTTCCCCCTCCCCCCCTTTTTCCTCCAACAGATATATTCCCCCAAATTCCACTTTTACCCCCCCAACAGCAATATAACGGCTAGTTTGGGGGGTATTTTAGTCTAACTTAATTTTTCTAACTCCTTTAAAGGTTTTTACACTCTTACCCTCCCCAACAACTATAAACGGATAGTTTTTAGGGGTATTTTGGTCTTTTGTGAAGTTTCTAAAATCTATAAATTCACACCATTTCTCTCTAATTTTTCACACCAATCTTCTTACTCTCTCTTATCTAAACATTCTATATTTCTACAAGCTTTGCTACTATTTCCCTCTCCAATTACTACTCTTGCTAATTACTACTAGTATTTACTAATTAGTACTCTTGTTTATTAATTACTACTCTTGCTAAATTCTAATTACTAACTACTCTCTTATTAATTTGTTACTCTAATTCTTTTGTCTAGTAATTAGTAATTAGTGAATTTTTATTTATTAATTACTATTACTAAATGCTTTTTAATTACTAACTCTCTCCAATTTCAGAATTACCTCAGTGATTAATATTTGTTACTCGTTCATTCTTTTAATTGTTATTTCTTATTACTACTCTTATACTTGTGTATTTAGTTACTCTTACAAATTTTATTTCCAATCTAGTAAAAAAGTTTAGCGTCAAATATGGCTGGAATACTGAAGAAACTGAAGCGTGGATCATCATCACGAAAAACATCATCATCAGCACAAGCGCCAGCGCCACGGCCATCACAAACACCAATCCAAGCACCAACACAACCATTCGTTCCTGGACGAATGAGTACAGGCTGTATGATAGATACCCAAGCCAATTGGGAGTTCAATCAAAACATTCCAGATTTTGAATACACGCCTGATGAAGACCCCCCGCATTATAGTCAAGGACGCAGCTCGGTTGGCGAAGCTACTACTCCGTGGCATAATCTCAACCCTATGCCTGGTCATGATGAAGAAGGGCCGAGCAATGCCTCCGGTAATGAGCCAGAAGTCCAAAAGGGGAAAAAAAGAAAGCCGAGTGTTGGAATCATTTCGATGTAGTTATGGTGGACGGCATCCGAAAAGCTCGATGTAAGTACTGCGCTAAATTATTTTCGTCTGGTAGTGGTAATGGACATCTTAACAGGCATTACCCTCAGTGTGCACCTCGACAAGGCCACGTCGAACCTACCCAAACGCAGTTATCTTTTGACGGTAAGTTATTTGTTTATAATCAGCGAGAGCAAAGAGACGGTCTCGCTGAATTTGTTATTCACGATGAACAAGCCTTTTCTTTTGCCGATAATCCTAAGCACTCTAGATATATGAACACATACGTTCAACCTTTGTACAAAAAGGTTCATAGAAACACAACTAGATCCGATGCACTCCGACAGTATAATGCTGCTAAAGCACGCCTGATCGATTATTTCGATAAATTTGACGGTAAAGTTAGTCTTACTTCTGATATTTGGCAATCTCCATTTACTTTTGTTAGTTATACTTGTGTGACCGCCCATTGGATTGATGCAGATTGGATTATGCACAAGAGAATCATCGCTTTCGAGCTCTTTCCTTTTCCGCATGATGGAATGAACATTGCTACTATTATATTAAAAGCATGTACCACATTTAAATTAAAGGATAAGATTATGAGTATTAGTTTTGATAATGCTTCTAACAATACAGCTGCTGTTGATGCTTTAAAGGAGAGCCTCAAACCTGTACTTTCTGGTAAATTATTTCATGTTCGTTGTGTTTGTCATATAATTAATTTAATTGTTCAAGATGGTTTAGCTGCTGCAGGAGATATTCTTGTCAAAATGAGGGGTATGACAGCGTATGTTAATAGCTCGAGTCCGAGAACACAACAATTTAAAACGTTGTGTGTTGAATATAATATGCCTCGCAGGAGAGCAGTTACAGATGTGGTCCACAGGTGGAACTCTACATACCATATGCTTTTACACATTCTGGCATACCGAGAAGTCTATACGCATTTTCTACTAACCCAGTTCCCAGCCGGCTTGCCAACTCAAGAGGAATGGCAGATGGCCACATACCTAGCTGAATTTTTAGAGGTATTCTACACGTCTACCAATTTATTGTCTGGTACGTACTATCCCACCTCTCCTCTCGCTGTAATAGAAATTCTCAAGATGGCTACAATGTTAACA